>CAUYUJ010016527.1:739786-777286 GCA_963575745.1 Prorocentrum cordatum | reverse complement strand
GGAGCGGAGGGGCGGCCACGGCCCCTGCGCCGAGGGATGCGCCCCGGACGGCCGTGGTGGTGACCTCTTCGCTCCTGGCGGGAGGGGCCCTCGGATTGGACCTGCCATGCTTCAGGCCCTTCGCCCGGGGGGCCCGCCCCCTTCTTGGCCCCATCTCTGAGCCACCGAGCAGATGGGCGCCGTCAATGAGCGGGGTCGTCTGCGCCGACGCCAGCGCGTGAGCTTCCTGCGCGGTGTCCCGCGTGCGCGCCCTCGCTTCGACTGTGGCGCGTCGCGCGGGCGGCCCGCGCCAGCCAAAGGCGTGAGGTCGCCATGCCATCTCGCGCGAGGCCCGTGTTTGATTGTCGTTCGGAGAGCGGCCGCAGGAGCCGGTGGCCCCGTACGCGCTGGGGAGCCAGAGGACCATGGAGCAGTTCGTGAACTGGTCGAGGCAGGACCTAGGCGGGCATTCCGCGCCCGCCTGCCGCCGTTGCTGCCGATGCAAGTTGGCGTTTGGCGAGTGCCGCTGTCTGAGTACGGTCGGAGACCGTTGCTTAGTGTGTCGCGCCGCCAGTTCTGGCCCACCGCGCTTCGGCGAAACACGTTGACCCACGCTCCACTTCCCGAGCGTCATCGCCCCGTGCTTCTCCCGAGCCTCCCGCCATTTCCCGCCCCGCGTTGCGCCGCGACACGCTATCGCGCTATCCGCGCGCAGGGCATGGCATGTCGCCGGGGCCGCTTCCGAGACACGCCAAGCAAGATTTCCCGACCGCGGTGTGTCTACACGAGTACTCTACAGCCAACTGCGAATCCTAACCCTGCGGGTCCACTCGACGCGACTCACTTGGTTGCAGTTCGAAGTAGGAACGCCAGCCGGCGTTTCAGAAACCTGACCTGCATGATAAGCTCAGCTGCCCTGATGATGCCCGCGTTGAAACGCAACACGTATTGTGTTGAGAAAGTCTGTGTTGAATGTGTTGCGTGTTGTCTCGGCACGCGTTGACCCGCGTCACCTTGTTGCGAACGCATCGCGCCAGACCTACGTTTTCAGTCTATGTGTTGAGCCCCGTGTCAGCACTCGTATATAGCCAGGGCCCCGGGCAAGGGAAGCTGGCTCCTAATAGGGTCCCGAAGCCCCAACGTATCCCGGAGTCACTAAACCAGGTCCGACGTAGCTTCTTTTTTTGGTGACGACAGTGCCCATTTGTACAATGGGGCGGGGGATGCGCCCCCAAGCGCGCATGATTGAACCAGGTCCCGCTAAACCCAGTCCTGCCAATGCCCGGAACACGCTGCGGGCTTTGTGTTGCGTATTGGGGCAGCTCGCTGGGTGTCGGCATTCTGTGCGCACCGCTGCCTTTCGGCGTTGCTGTTGTCGTTTGCCGAGCGTCCGCGACGGGACCCGGGCTTCGGCAGGTGTGGAAGTAGGTTCGATCGGTATCAAATCATGGGAGTTTGGGTTGGCCCTCGCAACTTCGCTGTAAGAGTGCGTTAGCGTCGACGAGCGTCTGGGACTCGATGAGACAGCGCCGATGTAGTGTCGACCAGCGTCGACTAGCGCCGACTCACGGTCGAGACAGCGTCGATTCGCGTCGATTTGCAAGAGCCAGCAAGATGGTGTGGGGCGCTCCTACGAGAGGCCACCGAAGACTCGCCATGGAGGCAGAGGTGGTCCGGAGGGAGAGCGGGGGTCCCAGGGGCGTTGGTCGTTCTCGGCCTCCTCGGGGCTCTTCCGGGACCCCGGGGCCAGGAGGAGGAGGAGGAGGAGGAGGAGGAGGAGGAGGAGGAGGAGGAGGATGAGGAGGAGGTGGCCCGGGATGGCAGGTCTGGTCCGGTGGACAGCGGCTCAGGGGTCCAGGACCCGCTTGCCTTTGGACCCGCGTCCTGCATGGCACTTGGCGGGAGGCGCAGCATCGTGCAACACATGCACGCAAGGACACAGGCCAGCGAGGCTGACCAGAGAGATGCCAAGCGCAGCCAAGGCAACAGGCTCAGGGGTCCAGGACCCGCTTGCCTTTGGACCCGCGTCCTGCATGGCACTTGACGGGAGGCGCAGCATCGTGCAACACATGCATGTAAGTACACAGGCCAGCGAGGCTGACCAGAGAGATGCCAAGCGCAGCCAAGGCAACAGGCTCAGGGGTCCAGGACCCGCTTGCCTTTGAACCCGCGTCCTGCATGGCACTTGACGGGAGGCGCAGCATCGTGCAACACATGCATGTAAGTACACAGGCCAGCGAGGCTGACCAGAGAGATGCCAAGCGCAGCCAAGGCAACAGGCTCAGGGGTCCAGGACCCGCTTGCCTTTGGACCCGCGTCCTGCATGGCACTTGGCGGGAGGCGCAGCATCGTGCAACACATGCATGTAAGTACACAGGCCAGCGAGGCTGACCAGAGAGATGCCAAGCGCAGCCAAGGCAACAGGCTCAGGGGTCCAGGACCCGCTTGCCTTTGAACCCGCGGGCATGGCACTTGGCGGAGGCGCAGCATCGTGCAACACATGCATGGCGATGCCATCAGGGGTCCAGGACAACCCGCGTCCTGCATGGCACTTGCGGGAGGCGCAGCATGTGCAACACATGCATGTAAGTACACAGGCCAGCGAGGCTGACCAGAGAGATGCCAAGCGCAGCCAAGGCAACAGGCTCAGGGGTCCAGGACCCGCTTGCCTTTGGACCCGCGTCCTGCATGGCACTTGACGGGAGGCGCAGCATCGTGCAACACATGCATGTAAGGTACACAGGCCAGCGAGGCTGACCAGAGAGATGCCAAGCGCAGCCAAGGCAACAGGCTCAGGGGTCCAGGACCCGCTTGCCTTTGGACCCGCGTCCTGCATGGCACTTGACGGGAGGCGCAGCATCGTGCAACACATGCATGTAGGACACAGGCCAGCGAGGCTGACCAGAGAGATGCCAAGCGCAGCCAAGGCAACAGGCTCAGGGGTCCAGGACCCGCTAACCATGGCACTTGAGGGAGGCGCAGCATCGTGCAACACATGCATGCACAGGCCAGCGGCAACCAGAGAGATGCCAAGCGCAGCCAAGGCAACAGGCTCAGGGGTCCAGGACCCGCTTGCCTTTGGACCCGCGTCCTGCATGGCACTTGACGGGAGGCGCAGCATCGTGCAACACATGCACGCAAGGACACAGGCCAGCGAGGCTGACCAGAGAGATGCCAAGCGCAGCCAAGGGCTAGGGTCCACACCCGCGTCCCTCAGGACGGTCGTGCAACACATGCACCAGGCCAGCGAGGCTGACCAGAGAGATGCCAAGCGCAGCCAAGGCAACAGGCTCAGGGGTCCAGGACCCGCTTGCCTTTGGACCCGCGTCCTGCATGGCACTTGACGGGAGGCGCAGCATCGTGCAACACATGCATGCAGGCCTGACCACCAAGCAGCGCCAGCAGGCTGACCAGAGAGATGCCAAGCGCAGCCAAGGCAACAGGCTCAGGACCCGCTTGCCTTTGGACCCGCGTCCTGCATGGCACTTGACGGGAGGTGCAGCATCGTGCAACACATGCATGTAAGGAAACAGGCCAGCAAGGCTGACCAGAGAGATGCCAAGCGCAGCCAAGGCAACAGGCTCAGGGGTCCAGGACCCGCTTGCCTTTGGACCCGCGTCCTGCATGGCACTTGACGGGAGGTGCAGCATCGTGCAACACATGCATGTAAGGAAACAGGCCAGCAAGGCTGACCAGAGAGATGCCAAGCACAGCCAAGGCAACAGGCTCAGGGGTCCAGGACCCGCTTGCCTTTGAACCCGCGTCCTGCATGGCACTTGGCGGGAGGCGCAGCATCGTACAACACATGCACGCAAGGACACAGGCCAGCGAGGCTGACCAGAGAGATGCCACTTGCAGCAAAGGCAACAGGCTCAGGGGTCCAGGTCCCGCTTGTCCTTGGATCCGTGTCCTGCATGATACTTGGCTGGAGGTGCAGCATCGTGCAATTCATGCATGCAAGGACACAGGCCAGCAAGGCTGACCAGAGAGATGCCAAGCGCAGCAAAGGCAACAGCCTAGTGGGAAAGATCATGACCACCAATGTGAATTCCATGGGCGGCGACCGGGAAATCGCAACAACCAGGGCCGTCTCTTCAGGAGCCTGCTGCACCCACTTGTGCAATCGAGGCGCAAAAAAAAGAAAACCACCTTGGACTCTGAGCTCTGGTTTTAGGGCCGTTCCTTTGATCTATGTCGGAGAAACTTTTCGTGGCCGAGGTTTGTCGTGGTCAGAAAGGCCCATGCGTTCCTTTCACTCAACGTTTATTATGGTAGCGCGGGGGCTGTATTGCGAAGGCCTTCCGGCCAGTGCCGCCGACCCTGGAGCGAGACGACGACGACGAAGACGACGACGACGACGACGACGACGACGACGACGACGACGACGACGACGACGACGACGACGGTGGCGGCGGCAACGACGACGACGCTGACGTGGGCAAGAGTCCTCAGGAACGGTTCTTGGGGTCTCTTCGCAAGTCTCTCGGGGACCTCCGGGGAGGAATTTTGGGACCTCTTGGGGGCCTCTTGGGGGCCTCTTGGGAGTCTCTTGGGGGCCTCTTCGGGCTTCCGTCTGACCTCTTGTGGGCCTCTTGGGGCCTCTGGGTAAACTCTTGGGGCCTCCCGGGAACCTCTTGGGGCCGAAGACTCGAAATGTACGTTCGGGTCCCCCGTCTGGGCACGCTCCTGGTCTTGGAGGCGTTTTGGGCTGTCTTGGGGTCCTCTTGGGCTGTTTTGGGGCCCTCTTGGAGGCCTCTTGGACCGTCTTGGGGAGATCTTTGGGGCCTCTGGCGCCGTTTTGGAGCGGTGGGAAGTGGAAACGGCGAGAACGCCAACAGCTTTCAAAAACCAATGACAAATCAATGAATCTGGCCTCTTGGGGCCCTCTCGGGAGTGCTCTTGGAAGCGTCTTGGGGCGTCCTGGAGAACTTCTGGGCAGTCTGAGGGCGTGAATGCGTTTTGGACCGATCGTTTAGCGATTGGGGGCCCTCTTGGACAGCCTCGGCGGCCTCTTGGGGCACTCTTGGCCTGTCTTGATACTTTCTGAGGGGGGCTGTATTTGCTGACACTGGCTTGTTGCATCACGCCGGCTTCGTCCTCGGGCGGCCTCTGTAGAACTGTGCGCGTGCGTGTTCGCTGGCTGTGCTGCAGCGGGGATGACACAGGGGATCCCAGAACTCACGCGTCGTGACTTCTTTTGCCGAACGTGAGCCCTCGGATGCGTAGCCTCCTTCCCCAGGATCGGTGGTGTTTCGTCCCAGGCCAGTGTTCGGCGGTCCCGGTGCCCAGTGAGGGCCGCCAGAGGCCGACGAGGGCAAACAGAAGCCTCCTGTCGTGATTTTGGTGCAGCGCGAGGAGGTGGAGGAGGAGGAGGAGGAGGAGGAGGTGGAGGAGGAGGAGGAGGAGGAGGAGGAGGAGGAGGAGGAGGAGGAGGGCCACGAACGGGGGGGGGAATCGAGGACTGCAGGAGGAGGGAGGCCCAGATGGCCCCCGAGCTGCCACAGCGTGCCCGAGGGGGTGCACGAAGGAGGCACGCCTCTTCGCCGCACGTGCTGCCCCAGGAAGCAAAGCAGAAGACCCCTCCTCCCCCCCCCGCTCGCCCGAGGAGATTCGACGCTTGCGGCACCAGGGCCGGGGCGGGAGCGATATATCCTCCGCAGCGGCCCGCGAGCCAAGCTCTTGTTCGGGCGGGCAGGAGGAGCAGGACGAGGGTTCCGACGACGTGATTCCTATGCAGTTGGACCGAGGTATAAGATCGAGGTTTGGTCGGCGATGGTACCCTAATGTTCTGATGCCTGTTGGATGTTCTTGTGCATCCCGGGGAGGGCACCCTGGGATGTTCTGTGTGCTTTGGCCGACGGAGGGTCCCATGCGCTTGAAGGATATTATTCTGGCCTAGGTCCGACTGTTTCCCAGAGATTCCTCTGCCTAGCGCTCGAAGCTGGGGATCCTACCCGATACGAGTGGAGGAGGACTTTCGGAACTTTCGAATGGGGCTCCTCGGAGAGATTACTCTGGGCTCCCCTGGGGCTCCTTGGGCGATGCTGTTGCATACCCCCTGAAGGAATCGTCACGTCGACCACCGCGGCCAGTGGACTATTTCGGTTTAGACGGGTGCCCGAGAACACTTCCTCGAAGTAGAACAAACGCCATACACATAAACCTTTGGCGCTCCGCGCGGACTTCTTGGATCCGCGCGGAGCGCCAACAGGTCATATCTATGTTGTTTCTTCCCTGGGGGAAAATCTTATGTTTTTATGTGCTGTTTGTTCCTCTTCTTCTTCTCTTCTCAGCGCTGGTACTTTGCTCCCCGCGCGCAGACGTCGACTGGACGTAAGAGTGACCTTTCGCCGGAGTGACCTTTGGTGCGGGCACAGATGGGTCCCCAGATGGCTGAAAACGAGGCAGGAGCAGCAGCTTGCGCGCCCAGGTTTGGTCCCCCCGCGGCCCCCCAAAAAGCCGCGCACCAAAGGTCACTCTTACCCAGGGTCACTCTTGCGTGTAGCCGAAGACGGCGCCCCTCCCCCAGGCGAGACCTGGGGCCCCTGGCTCGCGGAGCACGGCCTGGAGCCCCAGCACTGCTCCTGGGGCTTCTGCAGGCGCCCCGCCGCACCACCACTGCGGCGGCCGCGGCCGCCCCTCCTCCTCCTCCTCCTCCTCCTCCTCCTCCTCCTCCTCCTCCTCCTGCTCCTCCTCCTCCTCCATCTCCACCTCCTCCTCCTCCTTCTCCTCCTCCTCCTCCTTTTCCTCCTCCTCCTCCTCCTCCTCCTCCTTCTCCTCCTCCTCCTCCTCCTCCTCCTCCTCCTCCCTCCTCCAGTTCGTTCAGCGCGGAGGTCTTTCGCGCATCCCGGCCTCCAGGGGGCCGCCGCGGGGCCCTCGCTTTAGCGCGAGCCGGGAGGAAGTACTGGCCCAGGTGGACTGGTCGGGGCGTCGGGGCCGCGCATTGAGAAAATCGGGAGCGGAAAAGAGGGGGGTGATGACTAGGGGGGGGTGGATTTCATGGCGCGGGCCATGATTTTTCCTCAGATTTCATGGCGCCTCTTCTTATTTTATTACGTCCCAGGCCCCCCCGCTGGGCCGCGCACATGCCGCCGGTCATGATTTGCACCCCCTCCTCTTGGACACCCCCCTCTTGGCCGCTCCCGATAAAAAACCCAATCAGTGGATGGTTTGAGATCGATAAGGAGATCGACCGGGAACCCAGGAACCCGGGAACCCAGAGCCCACCGACATCGGCCCGGAACCAACAACCAGGAACTTGGGAGCCCAGAGCCAGGAACCTGGGAACCCAGCCGGCTACCAAAATCGGCGGGAAACTTTCGCCAAATCTTTTAATTTCCGCTAGGACCCCTTCAGTGCAAGCACTGATTGGGGAACAGCTCAGGAGCGGAATATTGACGTGCACGTACAGGAGTCGACGTCGGTTTCGAGAGTGCGCCTTGCGCAAGCGTTCGTATCACTAGGCTGTTCTCGCGGATTGGGGGGCCGTATTGACGTACGCTGTTGGGCGCGTACGTCTTTTGTGGGCTCCCTAAACAATAAATACATCGGATTTCTGGGATGTCGTTGTGGCACAAAACCGCGAGTGGAGTTTTGCTGGCAATGTTCGTCCCCCGGGTGGCCCTCGCCAGGCCCCAGGACCGTAAAACCAATTACCGGGGATGACAGACTTGTCCTTGGGAAGGGATCTAGACCTCTGGGAGTCCATGTTGCCAAAGAGATTATGTCGTCGGAGCTTTTGAACGCAAGCGTGTCCTGAGGGAAACAGGGTTTGAATTGTTTCGCCGCTTTCAGGCGATTGAGGATGAGCAGCTGGTTCTGGGGGAATGCCCCTGGATCCAGGACCTCTTTTCTTCATGCCGGGCCGAATCGGACAGCACCGGTGGCCATGTAGGCTCCAGTGGACCAGACACCCAGCGTCGTACCATGCTTCACCATCCCCCTCCGCTCGTTGTGAAAAATATCACGATGGGAGGTTTTCGGCAATTCTGGCCTCCAGTCACTGGAGTCCAGGGCCACTGGAGTCCAGTGGCCCTCCGCCGGCCCCAGGACCGCCCAGCGAATACTCGGGACGCGAGGCCGGTCCCAGGTGAGGGGTCTAGACCTCGAGGGGTCGACGCGCGAAAAAACACTACGTCGGGGATCTGGGATGCTGGGAGCGGGCAGTGTTGGGTCGGGCAGGTCCTCCTACAGGGGGATCTTGGACGACAAATAATTACCTCAGTGCGACCCTACCTAGAAGTTGGAGCCCCTAGGAAAGCAGCATTGGTTGCTATGCTATGCTATGCTATGCTATGCTATGCCATGCTATGCTGCGCCATGCTTTGCTTTGCTTTGCTATGCTATGCTATGCTATTCTATGCTATGCTATGCTATGCTATGCTATGCTATGCTGCGCTATGCTATGCAATGCTATACTATGATATGCTAAACTATGCTATGCCATGCTGCGCTGTGCTATGCTAAGCTGCGCTATGCTATGCTATGCTAAGCTGCGCTGTGCTATGCTATGCACTGCTATGCTATTCTATGCTATGCTATGCTATGCTATGCTATGCTATACTGTACTATGCTTGGCTAGGTTATGCTATGCTATGCTATGCTAATGCAGCGCTGCGCTATGCTAAGCTAAAATAAGCTAACCCTCTAGGCAGAGCCTAGGTATGAAATTTTCACACATGCTAATGAAAACAACTAAGCTAAGACGAGATAAGCAACGCTAAGCTAAGGGGACGTAACTGGGGGAACCGCGGGGTTCCCCCGCCCGGGGCGCTTTCCACTGCCCGGCCCCTTTCAGCCCAGAGAGTAAGAATCCTTCTGGGCAGAGCCCAGGTAGGGAAAAAGACGGTCAACAAATGCCCCCCAAAATAGGAAAACGTAGTCAAAAGATCGCCCCCGCGGCTTGAGGGTAGCGTGTCGGCCCTCCGCCGGCCCCAGGACCGCCCAGCGAATACTCCGGACGCGAGGCCGGTCCCTGGTGAGGGGTCAGGTCCTCCTACAGGGGGATCTTGGACGAAAAATTAAACAGATCGTCAAAGAAATACCCCCCCAAAATAGGGAAACGTAGTCAAGCGATCGCCCCCGCGGCTTGAGGGCAGCGTGTCGGCTCGAAGGGCGGGACTCGGCATCGAGGGAGGGGTCAGGTTTTCCTACGGGGGGATCTTGGACGAAAAATGAAACAGATCGTCAAAGAAATACCCCCCCAAAATAGGGAAATGCAGTCAAGCGATCGCCCCCGCGGCTTGAGGGCAGCGTGTCGGCTCGAAGGGAGGAGGCGGAGGAGGAGGAGGAGGAGGAGGAGGAGGAGGAGGAGGAGGAGGAGGAGGAGGAGGAGGAGGAGGAGGAGGGAGGAGAGGAGGAGGAGGAGGAGGAGGAGGAGGAGGAGGAGGAGGAGAGGAGGAGGAGGAGGAGGAGGGAGAGGAGGAGGAGGAGGAGAGGAGTAGGAGAGGAGGAGGGGGGGGGGGCCCTCTGCCTCGAGGCCGGTGCTGCGCCGCCGGCCTCTGGCGGCACGGGCAGCCCAGGCGCGGCGTGGCAGCCCGCCTGCGAGTCCTCGTCCTCGCAGGAGGGGAAGACACACGCAGACACAATGCATCGTCGCTTCCCCAAGGAAATATGGGAAAGTATGGGAATTGGACGGGAAGACAGAAGCCCAGAAAATATGGGAAAATATGGGGAATCATTTTATTTGTGTGTATTCATTTGGGTGTCCTGGGGCCCCTTGAGTCTCGCACGTCCGGCTTGGCGTGGAGCGCATGAGGTGCCGTACGTCTGTATGCGCGCATGGCAGTCTGGCGCCACAGTCGGGTCGCTGAAGAAGGAACCCTTTTCGTTGGGGAGGGGCTCCGTGTTCCTGGATTGTCTCACGGCTTGCCTCAGGTTTTCCTTATGTTTTCGATGGGGAGTCGCAGCTTAACTTATGGAAAAAAGGAGCCTCGTTCCTTATTTAGGGTTCCTTAGGTCGACGCCCCGACTGTACATGATTTCACGGCATGAGGAGTCTGACACATTGTAGCGTTCGCCTGTCCATAATGGCGAAACGGTCGCCTCACACGTCCGGCTTGGCGTGGAGCGCATGAGGTGCCGCCCTGTGAGGGAGGGGGGCTCTACAAGAGTACAAACGTCCCCTGGCGGCGCCTCCGGCGGCGCCCTGGCCCTCTCCGCGCTCCAGGGAGGGGGCCCAGCGCCGATCCAAGAGATCCGCGCGGAGATCCGAGAGTTAGCGTTTAAGGATTTACTCTCCCTCGAGAAGCACGAGAATAACATACCTCTAAAGGGGCGTTGCTTATTACAGGCGAGATGTCCGCATCGGAGACGGCTTCGCTACCAAGAAGCTGCTCTACGTGCTTTCGTCAGATCAAACGTAAGCGTCAACCAACCTTTGAAATGCATGCACCGTCATTTCGGCGACACCGTTGACCGTTTCGCCTCAAGCGAACGCTACAATGTGTCAGACTCTTCATGCCGTGAAATCATGTAGCGCCAGATTGCCATGCGCACATACGCACATACAGACATACGTCCTTCGGTGTCATTGTGGAGAAGATGTCTCAGCATCCGTTGCCCGCTGGTCCCCACGTCGGCATCCCGCTCCCTTGTGAGAATGGGGGGGTTGGTTCTTGATGTTGATCGTGAGCGTAATGACGACGACGACGGTACCGACAATTGCGTTGATCAGCGGCGCCGAGGACGATGAATATTACCTACAGCTCTGATCAGGATGGTGATCATATCATCATATCTAATACTTTACCTACCTGGTAATTCCCGCGATTTCTGAGGGGCCTCGCGCCAGCGGAAGGCCGACGAGGGGGAAGAGAGCATCGGCAGGAGAAGGAGGGAGGAGGGGGAGGCGTATGGGGGAACAGAGGAGCGGCCGCACGCTAGCAGCAGCAGTGCAGGTGGTCTTCCCTGGCTCACGCCCGCTATCGCCTGCTCTCCTCCTTGCCGGGCCATCGGCGCAGAGGAATCTCACGCGGCTTGCGGTGGCGGACGAGGTGGCCTGCGCCAGCTGGCTGTTGGAGGAGAGGGGATCATGGGCCGAGAATTGAACGAGTTGCCGATCTCGCTACACTTCCCTCGCCTCCTATTTTCGGGCCTCCTGGGAGGCCCTCGTCGCCACGGCTGGATTCGCCTCGAAATGCTGGTCCGAACGAACCCCAGGAGAGGTCAGGTGAGTAGCGGTATGGGTACCTCTCGGTTTCCCCAGCAGCAGCACATGTTGACGACGAGTGGCCACGGTGTTGCGCAGTCGTCTGCACGCGGACACGGCTATGTTGTGATGGTATTCTCAGCCCTCGCGCGGCCGCCCTCACCCAGCTGATCCGCGTCCACCCCTCGCGCCACTCCGCCTCGGAGCCAGAGGAAGGAGGTCGAGGGGAGGAGCAGGAAGGATGCGGAGGGGAGGAAGGAGGAGGAGGTGGGGGCACGAGGCTGTGGAGTGGGGAGGAGGCAGGACGGGGAGGGTGAGAGGCGGAGGGAGGAGGAGGCCGCGGGAGGCGGGGGGCCGAGGAGGTGCAGGGACGGAGGGAGGCGGAGGGGGCCGCCGCGCACAGACACGCAGCAGAGGAGGGGCCTCGCGCGCCTCGCGCCTTCGGAGCACGACCGGCCTTTTTGGGCGGAGGCCGCCGTGAGCAGAGCGAGGGGCGCCGCCGCCAGCGGGAGCCTTGCGGGGGGCCAGCGGAAATGCGTCGGGGTTCTCCGAAAGGCTTGGGCGACCCGTCCTCCTCGTCGGGGGGTCGTCGGTGGAGGGTTTCTCCGAAGGGCTTAGGCGATCCGTCTTCCGCCTCCTCCTGCTCCTCCTCCTCCTCCTCCTCCTCCTCCTTCTCCTCCTCCTCCCCCTCCCCCTCCCCCTCCCCCTCCTCCTCCTCCTCCCCTCCTCCTCCCCCTCCTCCTCCTCCTCCATTTTTTTTGTTTCCCTCTCCTCCTCCTCCTCGTCCCTCCTCGTCCTCCTCCTCCTCGTCCTCCTCCCTCCTCCTCCTCCTCCTCCTCCTCCCCTTCTCCTTCCTCCTCCTCTCCCCTCCTCCTCCTCCTCCTCCTCCTCTCTCCTCCTCCTCCATCTCCTCCCTCCCCCTCCTCCTCCTCCTCCTCCTCCTCCTCCTCCTCCTCCTCCTCAGGTCGCCTGTGGCCCCGGGAGAAACCGTGCAGCAAACGGAGGTCAGCCAGGGCGCCGGATCTTGCAGGATCCTGCAGAAGAAGGGCTGCATTGACCCGGGCTAGCGTGCGAGGTCCTGCAGGATCTTGCAGGAGCCTGCAGGGTCCTGCAAGGCTTGACTGACCCGGGTTTGCGATGACCTGTGTCAGTGCGTCTTCGATACGATCGAGTTGCAATTTTTCGAGGCCTCCAAGATGGGGTTGGAGCAGATGGGGTCGGAGGATCGCGCCGCATCGCCGATGCATCGACGATGCGGATCGATGTGGAGCCCGTGCTTCCCCACACCGATGTCGCCGATGCATCGCCGACGTCGCTGATGCATCACCGATGCATCGCCGATTCATCGGCGATGCGGTGCAACTCTCCGACCCCATCTACTCGGACCCCACCTCTAATTTTCAAAGGTGGACAAAAACTCCATAAACATCAATCTTGAGCGCTCCGCGCGGATTCCTTGGATCCGCGCTGGGCTCACCCCGGCGGCGCCTCCGGCACCGCCCCTGGCGCGCTCCGCGCGCCAGGGAGGGGGGTCCAGCGCAGATCCAAGAAATCCGCGCGGAGCGCCAAAAGTTTATGATTATGCAGTTTGTTCTTCTTCTCAGGTTTGTGCGGAGTTGGCCAGATGTAGTGCGTGATGTTTCTTTTGCAGGGTGCGGTATTCGGTCGACTCGGTGCCGGCTGTTCTATCCTGATTGGTTAGGTGAGATCACAGTTTACATATGCAATGTATCTGTGTGCTGTTGACAATATTCGCGTACTGAGTCGCAAATGTCGAAGAGGAAAACTTTACAACATATTTCCCCATATCCAAAGGATGGGGTTCTTGTTATTCTCCGACCGCGCCGGACCACCCATTCCATGATGATGATCATGGTGTGGTGAGAGTATGATGTGAGTATGATGGTGATGGTGAATGATGGATGAGTATGGTGATGATGATGCTGCTGCTGCTGCTGCTGCTGATGATGATGATGATGATGATGATGGTGATGACGATGAGCAGATGATGAGGATGTCTCGAGCGGTTTGCTGGTTTTAGCACTCCAAAGGGGGGGCCGCCAGGGGTATTGCCTGTTTTGGTTCCCAACATCCTCCGTTTTCGGAGCAGATTTTGAGGATGTCTCGTGCGAGGCGCCTCCTAAGGGGGGGCCGCCAGGGGTATGGATGTCTCGAGCGAGGCGCTCATTTTCGCCTCCCAGGGGGGCCAGATTTTGAGGATGTCTCGTTCGGTTTGCCTGTTTTGGTGGCCAGACTCATGGGCACATATTCTCCCCAGGATGCCACAGGAGGCTCCAGCAGGCTTCAGGAGGCCCCAGGAGGCCACACGAGGTCCCAGGAGGCATCAGGAGGCTACAGGAAGATTCAAGAGGCCACATGATGTCCCAAGAGGCTCCAGGAGGCCCCAGGAAGCTCCAGGAGGCCTCAGGAAGCCACAGGAGGCCCCAGGAGGCCACAGGAAGCGCCAGGAGGCCCACGCAACAGGAGGCCCCGAGAGGCCCCAGGAGCAGGAGACCTCAGAAGGCAACAGGAGTGGCTCCAATCCAATGTGTTTTACGTATGCTCCTATAGATTGGGCCTCACCTGGAGCACGAATCCTCCGTAGCCATTTTGGCTCAAGCCATTTGGCTCAAGCCATTTTGGCTCAATCCATTTTGGCTCAAGCGGTCGCACGGCCGTCGCCTCGGGGATCCGCCGTTCGGCAGGGGGGTCTGGTCCGATGGCGGCGCCTAGAGGGGCTTGCCCGGTCGAGGACCTCGCGCTGCTGGTGCGCGCGGCGGTCCGTGGGGCCATGGATGCGGGGGCTCCGAGGCGCACTTTAGCAGCGGTGGCGCGCTCCGTGGTGTCGGCGGCTGCCTTCGCGGCAGGCGCCGCGGCGCGGCCCGCGCCTGCGGCAGCAGCGGCTCCGGAGCCCAACGACAAGAAGAAGGAGCGGCGCCGCAGGCGGCGGGCGCGGCTGGCGGCGCGGCGCGCTGCGGCTGCTGCCCCCTTGGGGCCGCGGCTCCTGCCGCGGGTGCGGCGGGTGCGGCTGGCGTTCCTGGGCATGGTGTTCGTGGAGGTGCTCTTCACGGCGGCGGACCCGCTGGCGTCCCCCTCGGGGCCGACAGCGTTGGCGACGACGACGCGATGGGCGAGTCCCTGGACGACGAGTGGGCCGACGGCCTGCCACCTCGCGGCCCGCGTGGCCCGCGGAGGAGGCGGGGCAGGCGGCGCGCTCAACCGGTGGCGGCGGCCCCGGGTGCGGCGGCGGCGGGCGCGGGCTTCTGCCCGCCCGTCGAGGCGGCGGCGGCGCCTCTGGCGCTCCCCCCGGCCGGCCTGGGCGCGGCGGCGGCGGCGGCGGCGGCGGCCCCCCCGGAGGTGGTGCGCCGCGCGCAGCCCGCTGCCGGGCTCGCCGTCCTGCAGCACTCCTGCGAGGCGTGGCAGGGCGTGGGGGCGGCCGCCGACGTCATCCTGCTCCAAGCGCAGCCTCCGCCCTCGGAGGCCATGCGGGAGGAGCTGCAGCGCATGCTGGACCAGGTGCTCCCGCACTAGGTCCTCGCGCTTGCGGGGGAGCCGCCCTTCGGGGGTCTAGGCCCCGCTCCGCCCTACCCTTAGGCGGTGGGGCGCACGGCTGCGGCGGCCGCCGCGCCCAAAGCGCTCGGCGGCCCGCGGGCTCGCGGGCGGCGGCGAGCCCCGCCCTTTGCGTGGGCGGCGCGGCGCTCGCCCTCGGCGTCCTCGGCCTCGCGTTCGTGGTCGAGGGCTTCCTCCTGCTGCTGACGGCGGACGTCGGGAGCTGGAGGGTGGAGCGGGCCGTGCGTTGCGCACGGTCAGCATGGCAGTACATAGTCCTTGATGTTATACGTATGTTCTTCTCCTGTGTATGCAATCCTAAATGTTTTACATCTGTTCCTATAGATTGGGCCTCCCCCGGGGCACGAGTCTCCCTCCGTAGCCACTTTGGCGCAAGGCAATGCGACTCCCGACGACCGCGAGTCCGAAAGGGCGGCTTGAGCGCGAGGGATCGCGCTTTGAGCCAATTCTCTTCGTTCCCAGATCCAGCTCCCCGACGGCTCGCCCGCGGGCTCTCCTCGTTTTGGCACTTATAACCGCGAGTTTGTCTCGGCCATGGCGGCTCAGTGGCAGTGCGTGTGTGGAGAGTGCCTGGCGGCCGACCGCACGAGGTGCACGAAGCCTGGTTGTGGCGGACGGCGGCCTCGTCTGCGCGGAGCAGGACAGCCTTGGCGGCTTCGTCAGCCCCCTGCGGCAAGTGTGCAACGGCGCCGCCGAGCAACCAGTGGGGCCAGAACGGCAAGGTGTTCAAGGGCAGCAAGGGCACAGGCTGGGAGAAGGGCGCCACCACGGGTACCACGCTCACCGCGGAGCAGATCAAGATCTGGGCGGCTTTCGCGCAGGGTGCCTGGGATGCGGCTAAGCTCACCCTCGGCCAGTCGTCTCGCAGCAAATTTGAGGCAGCGCGTCGTGCTCATGCTCTCGGCCTGGTGGGCAAGTCAGCTCCGCAGAAGGTGGATGGGCTGGCCCGTCAGCTTGCGGATGCCCAAGCTCGGCTTCAGCGAGGCTCGGGGGCTGCTCGCAAGGCTCTGGTGCAGGTACAAAGAACGCAGGAGACCATCTCGCAGCTGGAGCAGGAGCTGGCAGAGGCTAAGCGCGAAGCTGCAGCGCTCTACGGAGGCGGCATCGGCCCCGAGGCCATCAAGCAGAAGCTCGGCGCGCTCAACACCGACGGCGTCTCGGGCCAGGACCCCCCCCAGCAGCTTTCGAACGTGGTCAGCGAGCTCGCCGAGGAAGCGAAGGCAGCTCGCCCGCGCGTCGGGGCTGCCGCGTCTGCCGGCGCCGCCGAGCCTGCCGAGCCCGCCGCGGGGCAGCCGGCGGGGCAGCCAGGCGGCGGCGCGGCCGCAGCAGCGCCAGCAGCAGCAGCAGCCCCTGCAGCAGCGGGGGATGCAGTGGGGTTCGAAGACTTCCTGGGCGAGGAGGACCCTGGCGGGCTCCTTGGTGGCTGTGGCGACGATGACGAGCGGCGCAAGCGGATCCGCGACGCCCTCGACGCGCTGCGGGACGCGAAGAAGCCGCGGACCCTAGGTTAGCCGTGTTCGCGGGTGCTGGTGGTCGGCCCTCACCATCGGCGCGAATGCGGACAGCAGGTTCGAGGGCCTCCTCGGATTCTACGGGATTCGTAGGTGTGGCCTCGCTTTCGCTCAAGAGGCACACCTGTCTGAGGAGCTCGGCAGCGTAGTTTCATTCAAGTTGGCTGGGGTGGGCTGGCGCGCGGATGCCGCGCCAGTCACCGAACTCTCGAATGGGCAGGCTGGCCGCGGAATTGTCCTGCAGTGGGCGCCGAGGTCGTCTGGCCTTGGCGGGTTCAGGCTGGGCAACTGACGGTGCCCACGTCTGGTCGCGCGGCGGACGCGCATGTGGCAGGCCCATTTGTGGGCAGTGAATGGGCTTACGTCTACATGAAGGTTGGCGAGGGCGTCTCCGCTTTCGACCTGGACTTCGTGGGCGGCGCCGCGTCGGTGAGCAGCGGCACTTATGGCCCTGAGTTTGTCTCGACCATGGCGGCTCAGCGGCAGTGCGTGTGTGGTGAGTGCCTGGTGGGCGACCGCGCGATGCGCATGACGCCTGGGCGTGGCGGCGTGCGGCCTCGGCCGCCAGGCGGGGCAGGGCAGCCTTGGCTACCTTGGCAGCTTAGTCAGCCCCCCGCTAGTGGCGAGTGGGCATCGGCGCCGCCGAGCAACCAGTGGGGTCAGAGCGGCAAGGATTTCAAGTACAGCAAGGGTGCTGATTGGGAGGTGCACGCCGCCGAGGGCACCTGGCTCTCCGCGGAGCGCGGCATGGGGATGGCCACGTTCGAGCATGGCACTTGGGGCACGACGAAGCTCACGCGCTGCGTGCCTCCTCGTAGCAAAGTTGAGGCGTTTCGTCGTGCTCATTGCGATTGCGTGCGCTTTTCGCACGGGCGTGAGGCGCACGCGGAGGGTCTGCAGGAGTGGGAGCTGCCATCGCATTACCCCGTCGAGCTCAAGCGTCTCGCTAGCTCGACCAACAGGCACTTGCTGGTCCTCCCCGCCCCCTCGTGCGTGCTGTATGGAGGTCCGTGCGCACTAGCGGGCGCAATCGCGGGCCCGCTTGGCGGCGGCAGCGGAGGATTGCATGTGGAAGGCCTTCTTCCAATGGGCCGAGTGGTATGTGCTGGGCGCCATCGGTCTCAAGCACGCCTATCAGGGAGATGTTGGGCGCGAGCGGCGCCTGGGGCGGGCTGAGGCTGAGGTGGTCAAGCCCTCGGCTCCCAGGTTCCCGAGGGTGGCAGGAACAAGCGGGTGACCATGGCTGTCGTGGACGCTGCGCAGACCGACCTCGTGCTGATGAGGCAAAGTGCGCTGAAGGCGCTCGGTCGCCAGTGAAGCGGCCAGTCCGATTTTCGGGCCGACGCCGGGCGGGAGACGGCGCAGGCACACTTCACTTCGCCGGGCCTGGCGCAGGCGTCAGGATTCATGGGCGAGCCCCAGCTGCAGCTGCAGGTGGCACCATCGCCGGCAGGTTCGTGCAGCAGGTCGCTGGCAAGACCAAGGGTGGTTTCGCTGGCTGGGATGCCGAGTGCCATGCTAGGGGGCCGCTGGACTACGAACCCACGGGCGCGCCGCTCGACTGGCTAGCCGATCGGGGTGGGAGCCCTGCCAGGCGTTCGGCGAGCGCGATCAGGGCCGTGTTCGCCTCCTTCAGGGACTCGGGCGGCTCTTCGTGCTACGCGCTACGGCCTCGCGAGCTGGGTGTGATGGTCCACGCTGGCATCGGGGCGCGCGACGACTCGCGGCTGGCCTTCAAGATGAAGTGCGACTGGCCAGCGTCTGTCACGAAGCTGGCCTTCTGCTACCCCGCTGACTTTTCCGACGGCGCGGTGTGCGAGGCTGGGCTGGCCGTGGATGCTCCGTGCGCCGCGATTGGCCTGGCGGAGGGCGGCGAGGCCGACGCCACCGAGGCGTCTTCGGCCTGGGGATGTGCTTGGAAGCGTGTATGGGCTGCCCTCTGCGACTGGCTGGCCAAGCTACAGTTTTCGCTCTACCGCCTCCCCAGGGTCGCTTGCTTGGAGGTGTGCGGCTCAGGCGAGATACTGATCACGCAGTCGTTGGTGGCGGGAGACGCCTTCACCTCCATCTTCATGAAGGTCATGCTCCTTTCTCCGCTGGGCGGGTTAAGAGCCGCTTGCCCGTCCGTGGTTCCAGCGGTGGTCGAGGTTGTCGCGGTGCTGCTGCGTTGGCTTGGGCTCAAGCTAGTGGCCAAGGACCTCACCATGGCAACCAAGGTAGTGGTCAAGAGGCTCGCGGAAGTGCACCCGACCATTGCAGTGACGAGGTCGAGGTTCCAGGCAAGCTGCAAGGGCCCCAGCGCCGCGCTCCTGGAGCACCTGGGCTTCACCACGGGGTCGATTGGGGTCAAAGCGGTGCGAGACCTAGGCATCGGCTTCACCGAGGGTGGCAGACGCGCATGTGTCATCAGGTGGCAGCGCCTCGCGCAGTATTGTCTTCGGCCTCCGAGTTTTCGTTGGTTGCCGGGTCTTCGCCGACGCTGTGCGGCAGCGGCCATGGTTGTCTCGGGGGGGGTGGTGGTCGCCGCCCCGCACTGTTACCCGATCCACAGGGGCCCGCCACGGAGCCGTGCCAGGCACGACCCGATCAAGGTGCCCGTGCCATGCCGCGGCGGCACACGGGTCGGCCCCCCTGCTGCCGCGGGCGAGCCGCCAGCCGTGTCCCCGACCGTGTTGCGGCAACGCACCTTTGTGTGAGTGGTTTCAAAGTCAGGGCTGGGCCCCAATGCGGGGGAGAGCCTGGCTGTGCGTGGGGAGCGCCTTCGGTTGTCTGGGCCCTTTTGGGCTCGGCACGGGCTGGCTGGTGGCTCGCGTGGCTGCTTCAGCTGACGGCGCACGCCCGACTGGTGCGGCAGCGGCGACTACGGTCGAGGCCGCCTGTGCGGCCGTTCCGACCGCCCCTCGTGCGGCGTCGTCGCCTGCCTGCCTTCGGCTCGTGCTGCACGAGCTGTGCTGGTCATTAAAAAATAGGGCACGAGTCCTTTGTGTTTTACGTGTGCTCCTATAGACTGCCCTTCTCCTGTGGCTCCAATCCGCAATGCTTTATGCACGTCGGTTCCTAAAGATCGGGCTTCTCCTGGGGCACGAATCCTCCCTAGGAGGTCCCAGGAGGCTCCAGGAGGCTACGCGAGGCTCCAGGAGGCCTCAGGAGGCCACTCGAAGCCCCAGGGCCCAGGAGGCCCCAAAAGGCCCCTGGAGGCCCCAGGAAGGCACAGGAGGTTTCTGGAGGCCCCAGGAGGCCCCAGGAGGCCCCAGGCTCATGCGCAGAGACGCGCTCGTATTACCGAGACTCATTCACGCTCCAATCCGTTCGAAGTTAGATTCATGACCATACAGTCACAACTCAAGCCCGGTTACATTCGAAAACTCTTCCGCCTAGATTCTCACGGCGGACAGGTCCATGCGAATAGATGCACATATGGGGAGCTCCACGCAGTGAATGATTTCGACACTCTGCGCGGATTTCTTGGATCCGCGCTGCCCCCCCCCCGGCGGCGCCTCAGGCGCCGCCCCTGGCGCGCTCCGCCCGCCAGGGAGGGGGTCCAGCGCAGATCCAAAAAATCTGCGCGGAGCGCCAACAGTTTATGTATATGGCGATGCGCTTCCTTTAAGTTTTGACTTAGAATTTGTGGAGTAAGCCAGATGTAGTGCGTTAGGATGTCCTTTGCAGGCTGCAGTACTCCGTCGACTCGGTGCCGGCTGTTGTATCCTGCTCGATTGGGGAAGATTTTTTTGTTTATTAATATATATATATATATATATATATAAATTCTCCTTTTCTCTCGCATGCATTGTATATGTTTGTTGTTGACAATCTTCGCGTATTGAGTTGCGCACAAACCTGATTGTCATTCGCCTTTAGTCCTCTGGTGGCTCCTCGGCAAGCAAAAAAGAAACTCTTCGCACCTGTCAGTTGCACCAGCAAAAGTTATCTAGTGGCTGTTGGCCCATCCGGCCATCGTGCCTTGGTTGTGGGCCAGAGGTATGGGGGCCTCTTGGGGCCGCGTGGATGCCCCCCAAAGGCCCTAATGGGACCCTGCTGGCGGTCTCGGGTATCGGTATCGCTGCGGAGGACTGTTTTTGGGTATGCCTCTTCAGGTTCTCCCTGTGCGGCCCCTCTTGAGCCGCCTTGTGGAGGCCTCTTGTGGCGTTTTGAGGCCTTCTGGGCCGTCTTGTGGGCCTCTCGGGCCGTTTTGGGTCTAGGGGTGATCTTGGTGGTCTTGTCGGCCGTCTTTGAGCGTTGTAAGCCCGAGAAGGCGAGAAGTCTAAGACAGCACATTGGGATTCCCGAGGCATCTGGCAATTTGCCTCCAGCTCCCTTCAGAAGTATTTGCTAGATTCAGCACTTGAGATTGGAGACTCTTGCGGACCTGATGACGCACCACTCAATGCCTCGCGGCGCGGTGGCGGACCTGAGCAGATTGGGCTCTCGACGCCAAGTTTGCAACTTGCAAGTGGTAGTTGAACCAACACAGGTTGTGAGGACCGATTCTTCATTGTGTCGCGGACAGCTCACGTGAGTAGTACCTTTGAAGAGGAACAACACGTTCAGCTTGACGGCTCCACTTTCAGGGTCACGTCCCGCGCAGTTTTTTTAGTGTGCGCACGCACATGTCGTACACTATTCGCTTGTGCTCGGAATGGTTTCTGTGAGGGTGTCATCTGTCTAGGTTGGCCTTCGCACGCGCAAATGTTCGTCGTGGTTGTTCCCTGCCTCCTCTTCCGCCCCCTCCTCCTCCTCCTCCTCCTCCTCCTCCTCCTTCTTCTCTCTTTCCCGCCAGTGCTTTACTATGTCTGGCTCCGCCACCGTCTTGAGCTACCGATGCGTGTGGCCACTGTCTCTGGCAACCGCAACGCCCACTCTTCCTCTGGCTCGTCGTCGACGTCGTCCCCCTTCCCCCTCATGGTTTCACGCTCTTACAGCTGCGCGGGATGAGTTCGGTGTAGGGAGTGCCGGCCACGTTTGCAGGACAATCGCTTCGCATCGAGTCTTAAACATCATTTCCATCGGCCCGCTGATGTAGGAAATGCTTCACGCTTCGCGCATTCCCACCAGCCCATTCAGAAACGCTGGCCATGAGAGTTGACGGGAAAGGAGAGGAAGAGACGCACATAATTAGTGAACCAACGCCGGCAGCCATGGTGAATTGATGATGTGGAAAAGGAGGGGGCCGAGGACGAGGAGGAGCAGGCGGAGGAGAATATAGACGACGACGAGAGGACGAGAAGGAGGAGGAGGAGGAGGAGGAGAAGATTGAAGAAGAGGACGAAGAGGACACGGACGAGGAGGATGGCTAAAACGAAGACGAGGAATAGGACGAGAAAGAGGACGAGGACGAGGACGACAAGGATGACGAGTAGGAGGACGAGGAGGAGGAGGAGGAGGAGGAGGAGGAGGAGGAGGAGAGAAGGAGGACGAGGACGAGCAGGTCGAGGACGAGTAGGATTAGGACGAAGACTTTGGCAGCCATCTTGGGTTCTTCTTGATGCCCTCTTGGAGTCCTCTCGTGGCTCTCTCGGGGACCTCTTGAGGCTCTGTTGGATGGAATAGGGGGCCTCTTCGGGCTCTGTTGGGTGGTCTTGGAGCCCTCTTGGAGTCCTTTTTTGGGGGGTGCTCTTGGGAGCCCTGGAGGGTTTTTTGGAGGGCATCATAAAGGGGGGGGTCTCTTATCTAGGTCCCCCCTCAAGCGCCGTTAAAGCCTTCTCTTGGGGTGCTGTTAAGGGCCGTCTGGGGGGCCTCTTGGGCCCCTCTTGGAGATCTTGGCGCTATCTTGATGCCTCGAAAGTGCATCGCAAGCGAGCACGCGAGAAGACAACACACACACACTTTATCCTCAGATGTTTGAAGGATTTGGGTTGCGGCTCGCCTCCCGCTTTTGCCTCTCCGCTCCGGGCCCCTGCCCGTGCCACCTGGCACGCGGCACGGCCCTCTCTGGGCGTGCGGGGTGCTGCCCCCTTTTCCCTTCCCCCCTGGTGGTCGCCTTCTTCGGCGCACCCTTGGACGGCCCCTGACGCGCCCGTCCCTCCCCTCCCCTCGCGGGAGGTGCCGCCTGCTCCCTGGCTGCGACGCCGTGCGCAGGCTTCGGCATGGCCTTCGCTTCTCCTCGGGATGCCTCTGCCCCTGCGCCGTGCCCCGCGGCGTGCCGTCCGGCCTCTCGGTGGCCTCGCCGCTGGCCCGCCCGCCGCCCTCCGCCCTGGGGGCCGCTCTCGCAGCCGCCTGCGGCGCCCGCCGGCGCACTCTGCCCCTGGCCGCCGCCGGGCCTCGCGCCGCTGCCGCCCCCCGGCCCGGCGCCCCGCTTCCTGGCCGCCTGCTGCCCGCGCCCCCCCGCCCGCACTGCGGGTGCCGGCCCCCCCCCCCCCCCTGAGGTGCTCCGCGACGCGCCGCCCCGCGGCAGCTGCCAGGGGCCGCCCTGCAGCCCGGCCGCCCCCCACCGCGCGCTCGCCGCAGCCCCGCGATGCGTGAGAGTGCCCCCGCGCCCGGCTCCCCTCGCCTCCCTCCTCCCCTCGTTGCAAGGTCGATTCGCGTCGCCGCGTCCTGGTCTCGCCCTGACGCGCGTGCGGACTGCCTCCGCCGCGCCGGGACGGAAAGAGTTGGGAGGAGCTTTGCTTTTTTTAGGGGGTCATGGGGGGGGGGCTCCGGGAACAGTTGGAACTGTCTTGGAGTGGTGATCGGGGCCCTTTGGGGCATAGTGGAAACAGTCTTGAGCCATCTTCGGCGATCTTGCGCCATCTTGGAGGCCATCTTGGAAAATTGGACACAATCTTGCAGCCATCTTGGGCGCCTTGACTGCTCGCGGAACCTCAAAAGTAACTCAGGGAGGGGAGGGGGGGTGCCGCTTCCTGAAGGGAAGAGGCGTTTTGGAAGAGGAAAGAAGGATCCCGTTAGGCCACCTGCGCCCAGAGGGCTGGTGGGAGGAAGGGTGCGACTTTCGTACCATTTGGTCAGGTCTTACTCCGTGGGTGCGAGCGACATCAGGTGGTGCAAAACAACCTGGGCTCCTGTTGCCAATTGTCTCTGTGGGTGGCCCTCCTGTCCACACTGTCTTACGCAGTCTATGGACGCTCATCGTCCCCCCCGCGCGCCAGGTGGCTCTGGTCGCCAGCGTGGGAGCAGCGCCTCCGGAGACTGCGCCTATGATGATGCTGATGATGACGATGATGATGATGATGGTGATGATGATGATGATGATGATGAGGATGATGATGATGATGCTGCATATGATGCTGCTAATGATGATGATGGTGGTGATGATGATGATGATGAGGTTGTTGTTGTCGATGGTGATGATAATGATGAGGAGGAGGAGGCTGATCGGGGAACGGATAATGGCATAATTATAAACTTTAGGAGGTCCGCGCGGATTTCTTTGATCTTCGACGGACCGCCCTTCATGGCGCGCGGGACGCGCCAGGTGCGGCGCCGGCGGCGCCGCCTGCGGGGCCCAGCGCCGATCCGAGACATCCGCGCGGACCTCCGAAAGTTTGTATATGCGCCGTGTCCCCCGAGATGAGGAGCAGGAGGATGATGGGGCGTTGACATTTCATTTTAAGTCGGGCCTGTCCCTTTACACCTGGAATGTTCAAAACTAGTCAACAAATAATATCATTTTTGGTGCATTTGTTGTTGTAATATTTTTTTGGATAATTTTTCAATTTTCGTCCAAAATCAGCCTGTAGGGGACACGCCCGGCCTAACATTAATTGGTTTGACCAGCCCTACCAGAGCCGACCGGCGATTGGGGGGAGGGCAGCATCCGACGGAACCTTATTTTTTTCAGCTCGTCAGCCCGTCAGTGGGACAGCGGAAGCAGAAGCTCAGAGGAGGAATAAAGGCCACCGCCACCGAGAGCCCTTCGGGGCGGGGCCACTTCTGGGCGGTGGCACGCCCGAGCGTCGGGCGTGCCAGCGCCGAAGGGTGACCACTGCCCCTGCTGGGTTCTTGGTGGCGGTGGCCTCTGCCCCTCCAGAGAAGCAGGACGCGTGGGGAGGAGCAGGCGGCGGAGGAGGTCAGAGGAGGAAAAGGTACCCCCTGCCGCTGCCCTTTGCCCGTTCTCCACTTTTTGAGCCTCCCGGGAGGCCCTCGTCGCCA
The DNA here is from genome assembly GCA_963575745.1 of Prorocentrum cordatum. Lineage (NCBI taxonomy): Eukaryota > Dinophyceae > Prorocentrales > Prorocentraceae > Prorocentrum > Prorocentrum cordatum. The sequence goes on along the minus strand of CAUYUJ010016527.1, from coordinate 752,989 downwards.
CCGTGGGATGCGCTTCGTACTTCCGCTCGGACTGCACCCTTGGAGAGGTCTGGGGAGTAGCTGTATCGGTACCCTTCTGGCCTCCAGAGGAAGCAGGAGGCCGAGGGGACGTCCAGACGTTCTCCGCTGTGTCTCTCCTGCGCTCCTCGACCTTGACCCCCGGGCCCCGGGCGCATTGGGTGCCCGCTCGTCACGCCCGTCCAGCTTGCCGCGTTGCGGGAGGGGGGCCTGGGCGGGCGGGCGGGGTGGGGTGGGTGGGGGGGGGGGGCAGCGGGCAGCGTGCAGGAGGGCCCTGGGGCAGGGCTGGCAGGGACGGGGGAGCGGGGAGAGCATGGGGAGGAGAGAGCGGGCGGGTAGAGTGGGTCCCCGTTCCCCCCCGCCCGCTCTGTGGACCGCCTGTGGGACGGTGGGTGGAGGGGCTGGCTTCCCGGGCATCCTCCGATCTGATGTGTTCGGTCCGCGGCGCCAGAGCTTCCGACCCCCCCCCTGGGGGTACCTCCTCCTCCTCCTCCTCCTCCTCCTCCTCCTCCTCCTCCTCCTCCTCCTCCTCCCCCTCCTCCTCCTCCTCCTCCTCCTCCTCCTCCTCCTCGCGTCCCGGACCCATTTTTGGCAGTCCCGAGGCGCGATAACGTGCCCCGGAGGCCGAATTTCAGGAAACGCGCTTGGATCGAGAACAAATTAAGTCAGGCCTGTCCTTCTACAGGAGGAAAATTCAAAAATAGTTAGAAAAATAGTCTGGGGACGATTCCTGGATCATTCTTTGACTATTCTTGAGCATTTGTTGGACTATTTTAAACTTTTCGCCCATAATCCGCCTGTAGGGGGACATGCCCGACCTAAGACAAAAATCATGCAGTGGGGGCCCATGCCAAGGAACACCCTGCTGGCCTCCAGGATGCCCTGGGTTTCTTGGGTTTCGATGGTTTTGCTATGGAAAGCGTGACGCCCCCACGCCAGAAATCAATGGACGTCCTGGGGTTCCGGGTTGGGTTTCTCGTGGAAGGTCTCTTGTGGTCGAGCCCCTACTGTATCGCAGGATGACTGGGTTGGCACCGCCCCAGACGGGGCTCGGAGCCGCTCCGCCCGAGGGAGCCGTGTGCTCGTCGCGGCCGGGCTCGGTCTCGGAGCGTGCCGGCCGTTCCCTCGGTGGCGCTCGCCGCCGTGGGCCCGCCGCCCCCTCGGCGCCTTCGGTACGATCGAAATGGAGCGTTTTTCTTTTACTGCTTGGGGCATGATGGGCATCATAGCCCCCGGGCCCCCTCCCTCCCCCCTATAGCGTAACGCCCCCCCCCCCCCCTGCGCTCGGGGGCACTGCCGCCGTGCGCACGGCGGGGGGGGAGGCGTTACATGATACCCCCCCCTGGCCCCTCCCCGCCCCGCCTATAATGCCCACTCTCGCCAGAAACGCGCTCATGGGTGCGGAAAGAATGGGCACGAATACCGCCAGCAGTTCCTGTCCCCTCGGTGCCTACATACGCCCGTTTTGAGAACGGAACACGCACCTGCCCAAAACGTCCGTGTCAGTACGTTGCGTGTTGGCTCGGCGTATGGGCCCACGTTTTGGCGAGCGTGTCCGCGTCATACCTACGCTTTCAGTGTACGTGTTGAGCTCCGTATCAAAACGCTGCGTGTTGCGTGTTGCGTATCGGGGCAGCCTAAGTCTTATCCATTCTAAACAGGGTTCGCTGTCGGTGTCGCTGCGAGCGTTGTCCATTTGGACAGACGGCCGGCTGCCCAACAGCCCCAGGAGGAGGAGGAGGAGGAAGGAGAGGAGGAGGAGGAGGAGGGAGGAGGAGGAGGACTGGGACACGGTTGTTGTTGGGCATCGTATCCATTTGTTCCTTTTCCCCTGCCGCGCGGGGCCTGCAGGGGGCGGCGCCGGCGGCCCCGACAGTGGTCTTGCGCAGACTCCAGACCTCCTCCTCCTCCTCCTCCTCCTCCTCCTCCTCCTCCTCCTCCTCCTCCTCCTCCCCTCCTCCTCCTCCTCCTCCTCCTCCTCCTCCTCTCCTCCTCTCCCTCCTCCTCCCCTCCTCCTCCTCCTCACTTCCTCACTCCTCCTCCTCCTCCTCCTCCTCCCTCCTCCTCCTCCTCACTCCTCCTCCTCCTCCTCCTCCTCCTCCTCCTCCTCCTCCTCACTCCTCCTCCTCCTCCTCACTCCTCCTCCTCTTCCAACGGTGGCGAGCGCCTCAACTGAAGGCTTGGATGCTCCAGTGTCCTGGTTTACGGTTAAGTCGGGCCTGTCCCTCTACAGGGGGAATACTCAAAAATAGTCAAGACATAGTCAGGGGACTTTTTTTGAATATTTTTGGGGATCTTCTTGGAGCATTTTTCGACTATGTTTTTTTGTTTCGTCCAAAATCCCCCTGTGGGGGGACGGGCCCGACCTGAGTCTAAGTCCACGGTGGGTTCGTGCCGTGCCGCCGTGGTGGCGACCCCGCCGCGGGCGTGCGAGGCAAGAACGCCACGGGTGGCCCAGGATCGGCCACCGTGGACCGATCTGGCGATCGAGCGTCCACCGGTCATGGAAGGGTGAACGACCTGTGTGCCGCCAGACACTGGACAATCTCGATCTGTGATCTGTGAACGATCTGTGATCTGTGAGCGATGTGTGTCGGTCAGATACCGTCAGATGTTGATAACCCCATGCCCACGATAATAATGTACCCCCCCCCTTAATTCGTTAGAGTTTTTTATCGTCGACCAATAAGAGTTTGGTCGGGGGCGCGGGGCGCGGAGGCCAAACTTCATTATCACCTCGGAACGTTATGTTGAGATAGCAAGATCAAGTTATGTTGAAATAGCAACATCAAGCGAAGCGATCACACTTTTTTCAGGATGTCTCAAGCGAAACCAAGAATTTTGGGAGGCAGGCTCAAACGAAACGAACAATGTTTCAAGGATGTCTCAAGCGAAACCAGCAATTCTGCGAGGATGTCTCAAGCGATTCGAGAAGCCTGTCGAGGATGTCTCAAGCGAAACAAGCATATACTCGAGGATGTCTCGAGCGATTCGAGAAGCTTGTCGAGGATGTCTCAAGCGAAACAAGCATATACTCGAGGATGTCTCAAGCGAAACAAGCATATACTGAAGGATGTCTCGAAACGATACGTTTCTTAAGGATGTCTCAAGCGAAAACAACAATTCTGTGAGGATGTCTCAAGCGAAACCAAGAATTTTGGGAGGCAGGCTCAAACGAAACGAGCAATGTTTCAAGGATGTCTCAAGCGAAACCAGCAATTCTGCGAGGATGTCTCAAGCGATTCGAGAAGCCTGTCGAGGATGTCTCAAGCGAAACAAGCATATACTCGAGGATTGCTCTTTTTCTTCCTCTTCTCTTCTCCTTCTTTTTTCTTAATTTAAATTTTTATTTCTTTATATATTTCTTTATTTATTTCTTTTTTTCCTCTCTCTCCCCATGCCCCCCTGAACTTGTTTATCCCTGGTGTTGATTATCCATGGCAAGTGAGGCACATGAGCTACCCTACGCGAGCACTCAAAAAAATCAATTTTCAGAAAGCGTTTGTAAATTATATCTAATAGATTTGGAACTTGAAATTTTTGCTCTTTTTCTCCCTCTTCTCTTCTCCTTCTTTTTTCTTAATTTATATTTTTATTTCTTTTATTTCTTTCTTTCTTTCTTTCTTTTTTTCCTCTCTCTCTCCCCATGCCCCCCTGAACTTGTTTATCCCTGGGGTTGATTACCCACGGAAAGTGAGGCACATGAGCTACCCTACACGAGCACTTAAAAATTTTAAGTTTCATAAAGCGTTTGTAAATAAACATGTAATACATTCGAATCTTCAGTTTTTTTTGTTTTATCCTCCTTTCCTCTCCTCTTCTACTTCTCCTCCTCATTTCTTCTTGTCCTTCCCCCCCCCCTTTTATTTATATATATATATGTATATATATAAATAATCTGTCTTTTATGTATTTCCCTCAACTCTCTCTTTGTTTTCTTTATTTCTCTCTTTATATCTTTCTCTCTCCCCATGCGCCCCTGAACTTGTTTATCCCTGGGGTTGATTATCCACGGAAAGTGAGGCACACGAGCTCCTACACGAGCACTAAAAAAAACAAATTGTCATAAAGCGTTTGTAAATAAAATATAATAGATTTGGAACTTGAAATTTTTGCTTTTCATCTTCCTCTCCTCTTCTACTTCTCCTCTTGAATTTTTCTTCTCCTCTTCATTTTCATTATTTCTTCTCTCTCTCTCTCTTTCTATCTCTCTGTCTCTCTCCCCCCCATGCCCCCCTGAACTTGTTTATCCCTGGGGTTGATTATCCATGGAAAAGCTGATAGGTTTTTTTTAGTATTATTTCCTCTCTGTCTTTTTTCTCTCTCTGTTTCTCTATCTCTCTCTCCTCTTGCTCCTCTCCTGTCTTCTCCTTTCCTCTCCTCCTCTCCTTCCTCTCTTGCTTTTCATTATCTCCTCTTCTTCTCTCTCTCTCTCTCTTTCTCAATTTTCGTAAAGCATTTCTAAATAAAATCTGATGGATTTGAAACTTGAAGTTTTTGCTTTTCCTCCTCCTCCTCTACCTGTCTTTCTATATATATTCTCTTCTTCTTATTCTTCTTCTTATTATTCTTCTTCTTTATTATAAGAGTTCTTTTTGTTGTTTTTTTTGCTTGTTTTGTTGTTTATTTTTTTTTCTGCGAAATGTGTTATGTATTTCTAATTTTTTAAAATATATATTTCTTTTTATCTTCTTTTTTTTCCTTCTCTCTCTCTCTCTCAGCACAACCCCCCCAGCACAACCCTCCAGCACAACCCTCCAGCACAACCCTCCAGCACAACCCTCCAGCACAACCCTCCAGCACAACCCTGCAGCACAACCCTGCAGCACAACCCCTCAGCACAACCTCTTGAGGTTTATTATCGTCGGCAGTTTTTTATCATCGGCAGTGGTCGATAGCAACTCCTGAGCTCTCCGGGAACACGGCGGCACGCAAATGATACGCATGTTGCTGAAAAACTTCATTTTGAAAAAAAATATTTTATTTAATTGCGAATTCCATTGAAATCTTTTCGAATTTGCGAAATCGAGCCGCCAGGCGCTTGAATGCCGCACTGCGTTCGAGATTTAGGCGAAAACGTGTGCGACGCAATTTTCTCATGACACGCATTTTTTTGAAAAACCTTATTTTGACAAAAAATACTATATTTGGTTGCGAATTCCATTGAAATCCTTTCGAAATTGCGAATTCGAACCCGCACGCGCCTGAATGCCACACTGCGTTCGATATTCGGGCAAAAGCGCGTGCGACGCAAATTTCTCATAAATGCGTCGCGTGCTTAAATCTCGAACGCAAGTGGCATTCAAGCGCCTGACGGCTCGATTTCGCATTTTTGAAAGGATTACAATGGAATTCGCAATTCAAAAAAGTTTTTTTTCTTCAAAATGAAATTTTTCAAAAAATGCGTATCATTTGCGTGCCGCCGTCTTCCGGGAGAGCTCAGGAGTTGCGATTGACCACTGCCGATGATAAAAAACTGCCGACGATAATAAACCTCAGCCGATGATAGAAAACTGCCGACGATAATAAACCTCAGAGGAGCGCACGGCGGGAGAGAGAGAGAGAGAGAGTCTCACCTCTCTCTCTCTCTCTCCTCCCTCCCTCTCTCCTCTTTCTCTCACTATCTCTCTCTGCTCAAGGTGAGCTGCTGAAGCAGAGCTGCTCAAGCAGATGGCTGCTCAGAGAGCAGAACCAGACAATGAGACCTTCGAGAATAAAAACACAATTATTTCGAGGATGTCTCAAGCGAAATAAGCAATAGTTTGACGGTGTCTCAAGCGAAATAAGCAATAGTTTCAGGATGTCTCAAGCGAAATACGCAATAGTTTCAGGATGTTCAGGCGAAATCAGCAATAGTTTGATGATGTTTCAAGCGAAAAACATAATTATTTCGAGGATGTCTCAAGCGAAATAAGCAATAGTTTGACGGTGTCTCAAGCGAAATAAGCAATAGTTTGTGGATGTCTCAAGCGAAACAAGGGATTTGCCGAGGATGTCTCCATCGAGATAAGCAATTGTTGAGGATATTTTAATGAAGACTAAACGCCAAGGATGTCTCAAAACGTGCTCGGTTTGGTCTCCTCTTGATCATCTCTTACTTCGAGATTATGCTGATGTCTGGTGGGCTACTTTGATTATCTCCCCCTGAACCCCAAACTTTATTATCCCCTAGTGTTTATTATCGTGAGCATGGGGTTATGTGAACGATCTGTGATCGTTGAAGGGTGAACAATCTCGGATTCTGGAACATATGCACTACCAGTGGCGGGCCGTTTTTCAATCCCAGGACTTTTTGAGGGTCGGGGACGACGTTGGGGTGATGTGGTGTATACTTTTTTTCCCCGGCGTCCCAGGGAAGCGACGAAACATGTTTTCACCAGGGTCCTGTATACACCAGGATCTGCTTTCCAGTGCCAATTTCAATGCAGGGCCAGAAAAAGTGTCGGTGTATAGAGCTCGATGCCCGACAATCCGGCAATCGGCGTCACCCCAACATACTGATACTGTGCGTGCGTCGCCCCCCCCCGCCACACCCCACCTACCACGGGCGACGCGCGCACCGAGAAATCTTGCTGTATGTACGTCGTGGCGGGCGCTTTCTGGCCACACCGCTCGGGAAACGCTACGCTACAAGATGGGTGTGTTATCTGTCCGGGCTGGACGCGCGCCTCCAAGGAGGACATAGTATTAGTCTGTCTCTGTGCGTCCCAACCAACGCTGGGGTCGTCACGTCACAGGCTCGCCGTGCCAAGGTCCCCCCTGTGTGCGGGGGCCCGCCACCGCCTGAAGCGAGGGACGGCCCTCCTCGCCCTCGCCGTCGTCGCCGTTTCCTTCGCTCCTCCTCGTCGTCGTCTGTCGTCGTCCTCGTCCTCGTCTTCGTCGTCGCTCACCGTCGTCGTCGTCGTCCTCGTCGTCATTCGATGCCGGGAAGCGGAGCCGCCCACCAGGAGCGGGGGACAGTCCGCCTCTCCGCGTTCCCCTCCGGGCGGCTGGAGGTCTACGACGGCACCAGGCCGCAGGGCGCTGCCGGGGCCGACTCTCAGCGGGCACGGCCGGGCAGCTGTAGAGAGAGCGTGGCCTTCTTGCCGCCACCTGCCTCATCCTCCTCCTCCTCCCTCCCTCCCTCCCTCCCTCCCCCTTCTCCTCCTCCTCGTCCTCCTCCTCCTCCTCCTCCTCCTCCTCCTCCTCCTCCTCCTCCTCCTCCTCCTCCTCCTCCTCCTCCTCCCCTCCTCCTCCTCCTCCTCCTCCTCCTCCTCCTCCTCCTCTCCTCCTCCTCCTCCTCCTCCTCCTCCTCCTCCTCCTCCTCCTCCTCCTCCTCCCCCTCCCCCTCCCCCTCCCCCTCCCCTCCCCCTCCTCCTCCTCCTCCCCCTCCCCTCCCCTCGTCCTCCTCTCCTCCTCCTCCCCTCCTCCTCCTCCTCCTTCTCCTCCTCCTCCTCCTCCTCCTCCTCCTCCTCGTCCTCGTCCTCGTCCTCCTCCTCCTCCTCCTCCTCCTTCTCCTCCTCCTCCTCCCCCTTCCCCCCTCCTCCTCCTCCTCCTCCCTCCTCCTCCTCCTCCTCCTCCTCCTCCTCCTCCTCCTCCTCCTCCCTCCTCCCCCTCCTCCTCCCCCTCCCCCTCCCCCTCCCCCTCCCCTCTCCTCCTCCTCCTCCCCTCCCCCCTCCCCTCCTCCTCCTCTTCCTCCTCCTCCTCCTCCTCGTCCTCCTCCTCCTCCTCCTTCTCCTCCTCCTCCTCCTCCTCCTCCTCCTCGTCCTCCTCCTCCTCCCTCCTCCTCCTCCTCCTCCTCCTCCTCCTCCTCCTCCTCCTCCCCCTCTTCCTCATCCGCCTGTTCTTCCAGGCCCAAGGGGGCCTAAATTGGGATGTCATTCGTGCGGCCGGAATGCCAAGTTTGCCGACTGCATCAGGTGCCCTTGTGGCCAAGCCGCGCCTCGCAGCATCATCGACAGGGCCAAGAAGAACGCCGCCACGAAGCAAAAACAGCCGCCTCCTCGTGGTGTGTGGGCTCGTGGTCCTCCTGGGGTTGGCGGCAACATCGACAACAGCTCAGCCAACTTCAGAAGCTGGTGGATCAGTTTGCCAAGCATATTGGTACTGGTGGTGGTGGAGGCGGTCGTTAGCAGCAATCTGATGTAGCCGCCGCCACAGCAGCTGGTGGAAGTACCGAATTTCCCAAGGACGAAGTTTACCGAAAGTTATTGGTTCTCCTCAGGGTCACGGAGTCCACGTACAACTTTGTGTGTAACAACATTTCCTTCCCGTCCTCGGTCAAGCAGTCCCTTCAGCAAGAACTCAAGGACGCCAGGACCGAACTCAACAGCCAGAAGCCATCCGTGTCCATGCACACGGCTTTGGGTCACAGGTTGTAGATGGAGGTGCTATCAAGGTTCAGGAGGCCCTCATCAGGTCAGCGCAGGCGGAGCTCACGTCCATGCGGGAGAAAGCTCGCCTCGTGCGCGTGGAGATCGGAACTACCAAGTCGGAGGTGCAGGCGACCTTGTCCAAGATGGTTCCGCCGACCCTCTCGTCCGTTGAGCTCAACGCGGAGGCAGTGCAGGGCGAACCTGAGGTGCAGCAGCTCATGGCCACCCCAGCCTTCGCCAATTACAAGCAGCTGCTGGACGCCCAGCTGAAGGCACAAGCAGCTACAGCCCCACCCATTCCCCCACCGATCTCTCAAGCCACTCCTGGTTCAGCGTCTGGGGGAGAAAGTGTTAGGGGAATGCACGAAGCAGTTCCAGATGACGATGTCGAAATGGATGTCATCGACGATTATGGTATCGAGAAGCTACCCACGGACGCTCGAACCGAAGGGCCCGACCCTTCCAAGATATGGTCAAAGTTCTGGGTACCGGGGCTTAGGGACCTAAGTGCGGGTGACACTACGTTCGAGCTCGTCCTGCTCAGGCACCCCCGTCCCTCCTCTGAATGGGGCGCCACGCAAGTCCAGCGCTGACAGTCAGTACCATGTAGAGACTTTCAATGGCTCGTGCTGGCTTACCCTCAAACGCAGTCTTCGAGAGAGTACAGCTGTTCGTTTTGTTGTGCGCAGGATGTCGGCACGAGTTTGAACTTTGTCGGCGGAGCTACCGCCAAGTCGCGCAGGCTTGGTTTGCACGTTCTGTCTGCTCCCAGCCACTTCCACCCAGACAACTGTGAGAAGTCTCGGCGGGCGTCGCCGTGGTTGGCAGATTCCGCCTCGGGCCCCGGCGGCCCCTTGAGGGCCCTGGTGCCCATATCCCCGCACGGGAGCATGGCGGCGGATTTCCCAGGGCGGCCGACGATTTCCTTGTTCTCGGCTCATTTCAAGTCGGCCGGAGGGCGCAGCGAATTCAGTATGGAGTCGATGTCCAAGCTCGGGCGTGCACTGAACGATCCCACGCACGCTGTTATCGCCTGGCGACTGGAGCATGACGCCAGAAGTTTTGGAAAGCTCATGTCTCGTTCGGGAAGCTAGGCATGATCGTCATTCCCCCTGTCCCACCTGCCGGGCCTTGTACCAGGGCGCCAACGCTGCCGCGCTTGCTCAGCGCAGCCCTGCCGAAGAGGCCTGGGGCTAGCCTCAGTGCGGCGCGGAGTGCTTCCGTCGGTTGCGCCGAGTTGGAGCTGGCAAGTTTTTTTGGGGGTACGGTAGGTCTGTGTCGTGCCGACCGTCGGCGACCCCGCCGCCGGCGTTCAACGTTGAACGCCGCTGGCGACCCAGGATCAGTCGATGTTGAACGATCGGACGTTTTGGAAACGGCCGATCGTTCAAGGTTGAACGATCCCCGCGGCATCAGAGACCAACGCCGGGGTCGACACGACACGAACCTGCCGTAGAAGCCGAAGCCTTGGGACAGCGTGGGCCCCCGTATTCTGCCGACCCCGAGCTCGCCGGCGACGGGCTCCGGGTGCGCCCTGGGCGGCGGCGGCTGCCTCGCGAAAATTCGCAGAGTTCGCCCGGGCCGCCGACAGCCTCGCCGAGGGCGGGACCCGGTGCTTCATCTGGCAGGCGTCACTGTGGCATTCCTTGCCCTGGGGGAGGGGGAGGAGGAGGAGGAGGAGGAGGAGGAGGAGGAGGAGGAGGAGGAGGAGGAGGAGGAGGAGGAGGCTTTCGCACCGTATGTGACAGCTGTCGCCGCCGAGCGGCGCCCCCCGCTGCAGGAGCGGCGCCTGGGAGTTGATCTGCTCTGATCTGCTCCCAGGGGGCCTCTTGGATGTCTCTGGCAGGGGGGCGATGCCCCACCGGCAGTCCTGGGGCGATCGGCAGCAGCGGGCTCTGTCTGGCAGGTCCCGTGCGGCCCGCGCGCGGGTTCGCTGAGCTCCAGAAGGCGCGGCGGCTTAAGATCACGCACGCTGCCCCAGGGATCTTCAGGAGGGGAAAAACACACACAGACGCAATTCATCGTCGACTCCCAGGAAAATATGGGAAAATGTGGGCAGTGGGGGGGAAGACGAACATCCAGAAAATATATGCGAACATAGGGGGAATCCTTTTACTCGTGTCTACTCATTGGTGTGTCCCAGGGCCCCTTCAGATCTGCCCATCGGACCCCGCCGAGCTCTGGGGAGGCTGCAGCTGCTCCTCCTCCTCCTCCTCCTCCTCCTCCTCCTCCTCCTCCTCCTCCTCCTCCTCCTCTAATCGGGTGTTGCCAGAAGTGCCCCTGGCCCAAGGCGCCCCCCGGGATTCCAAGGGAGGCCCCCCCTGGCCTTCAGAACGCCCCCTCACGAGGCCCAGAGGGCCCCATGGGGCTCCGCAGTGCAGCGAGAAGCTGGGGGCACCTTGGGCCAGGGGCACTTCTAGCAGCACCCGATCTGAGTCCTTCGGCGCTCACGGCCCCGTCGCTCGACGGGCTGCGCGCGCGCGCCGTTCCTGCCCCCTCGATCCTTGTCGACGCGGCCGGTCCTTTCCGAGGCGGTCGAGCGCCTCGGCCTCTTCCCCGCGCAGTTGCTGCGGATGCCTGGCCCGCTCTTGGAGGGGCCCCGAGGGGGCCTCGGACCCATCCTGCTTCTTTCAGGAGGGAAAAAACACACAGACACAATTAATCGTCGGCCCCCCAGGAAAATATGGGAAACTATGGGAATTGGGCGGGAAGACAAGAAACCCAGAAAATATGGGAAAATATAGGGAATCTTTTCTATTTGTGTGTATTTATTTGTGTGTCCCAGGGCCCCTTCATTCTTGCTGCTCCGGTCAGAGTTTGGCGACGTCTGCGCCGCCCTGAGGTCGACGTTTTCCTGGGGCGGTCTGGAAGGACCAACTGCTCCATCAGAGCGGGGGACAGTCTCCGTGGGCAGCAGTCTGGCAGCGATGCGCGTTGGTCGAGGAGGCCGCCTCGGAGGGCCAGGTTTCTGTAGTTTTTGTGTTGGGTGATACAGGAGATTGCGAGTCCTTCAGCCTCGGCGCGGCTTCGAGCTCGAGCAGAGGACTGGGGGGCCCCAGGTGTGCCCTCAACGATTTGTTTGAACCTATGGGGAAGCTCAAGGGTGCTGAGACTTGGGGCCCACCGTAGTCCTTTCACTCTTGTCACTGCTAGGGATGCACCGACTGATGTGTTCGTTGAGGTTTGCGCGATGTTCGGTTTTGGTCAGTTCGTGTTTTGAAGTCCGGAGGTTCCCCTGCGGTCCTACATCGATGATGGCGTTGCCATGTCTTCTTGTGAGGAGGAGGACGTCGCTGGGCCCCGGGGCCGTGCACAAAGCGACCCGGGGTCGGAGGCGAGTCCGGGAGGCCGCGGAGACGTCCCGTCGCGACGTCGGAGAGCCAGCTGGTCGGGGGCGGCGAAGAGGGGGGTGATGACCAGGGGGGAGGAGGAGGAGGAGGAGGAGGAGGAGGAGGAGGAGGAGGAGGAGGAGGACGAGGAGGAGGAGGAGGAGGAGGCGGAGGAGGAGGAGGTGGTCGGTGCTTTATGCGTTGTTCTGGTCGGGGGCGGCAAAGAGGGGGGTGATGGCTAGGGGGGGGTGGATATCGTGGCGTGGGCCATGATATTTTCCCTAGATTTCATGGCGCCTCTTCTTATTTCATTGCGTTCCCGGCCCCCCCCCCCCCTGGGCCGCGCACGTGTGCCGCCGACCACGATTTGCGCCCCCCCCCCCCCCGCCTCTTGGACGCCCCCCTCTTGGCCGCCCCCGAGCTGGGGGGGACGAGGGGCAAGGGCAAGGGGAAGAGGGCAAGGAACGGGACAGGGACGGGGGAAGGGCAGGGACGCCGGCGGGCACAGGGGAGCCGGCAGTAAGCCGGCCCTCCTCGGCCTCCCTCACGTCCAGCGTCTGGATATGTTCGAGACACGGGCCCCCTACCCCTCGATCGCTTCCCCAGGACAGGCCTTTCATCCCGGGTCGTCGTCGGACGGCCCCGAGGCCCGGTGCGGGCCCCGAGAGGCCGAGGGCTACGAAGAGCCTCGGCCTCTATTTTCGACACTGCCCAAACGCGCGCGTCGGCTCCATAAGGTAGTGCGACGCGCGTGCCGAGAAATCTTCTGGGAAAAGCTATTTGGCGGGCGCTTTCTGGCCATACCGCTCGGGAAACGATACACCACAACATTCGTGTACCATATGTTCGGGTCGGACGCGCGCCTCCAATTCTGCGTCCCATTTTTCCGAGACGCCGGATGTCTGGAGTGAGGAGGTGGAGATGTAGGAGAAGAAAGAGGGGAACCAGTTAATTATAGTATTATTAACAATAACATTTATGTTATCAATGACAATAATAACGATGACGATAATAATAACAACAACAATCGTAAACGAATACTTCTACTACTACTACTACTACTTCTTCTACTTCGTCTTCTACTACTACTACTACTACTACTACTACTACTACTACTACTACTACTACTACTACTACTACTACTACTACTACTACTACTAACAGTATTATTGTTATTATTCGTATTACTACTGTTCGCATTATTCGTAGTATTATTAGTATTAGTCTTATTATTCTTAATGCTACCAATATTAGCAATCATAATAATACTAATGCTACGAATAACAAGGCCCTAATAACAACAATACTACTACTAATAACTATATTAATTTGAATAAGAATAAGAAGGGGGATTATGATGATGATGATGCTGATGATGATGATGATGATGATGATGATGATGATGATGATGATGATGATGATGCTGATGATGATGATGATGATGATGATGATGATGATGATGATGATGATGATGATGATGATGATGATGATGATGATGATGA
>CAUYUJ010016527.1:715671-739686 GCA_963575745.1 Prorocentrum cordatum | reverse complement strand
GAGGAGGAGGAGGATGAGGAGAACTCTCGAGGTCCTCCTGGGGCCCATTCCTTGGAGGCCTCCCCGGGGAGCCCTCTTGGCCCTCGTCGGGGCCTCTTGGGGGCCTTTCGAGTCGACGGCGAGCGAGGGGGGCGAGTGAGAAGGGGCGGGCCTTCTCAGAAGGCTCGGAAGCCCCCCGGCCTTTCGAGAATTGTTCTAAGCCTTCCCCGAAGGCGCGGAGAATTTCTCAAGAGGCGCGAGGGCTTCCGAGAAGTCCAGCACCATTCTGAGAAGGCCTTCTCCTCCTCACTTCCCCCCCCTCGGCCGCCGCCGAAGCGACCTCCCGGAGCACGTCGCTCGCCTCGCTGGGCGCATGGGCACGACCGGCATGGGGGTCGGAAAGAATCCAGGCCTCCCACATGGGGGCCGAGCGCGCGGCCTTCTCCTCCTCTTCCTCCTCCTCCTCCTCCTCCGCCTCCTCCTCCTCCTCCTCCTCCTCTTCCTCCTCTTCTTCCTCCTCCTCCTCCTCCTCCTCCTCATCCTCCTCTCCCCCTCCTTCCTCATCATCCTCCTTCCTCCTCCTCCCCTCCTCCTCCTCATCCTCATCCTCCAGGCGCACAACGATGCATCGGCGATGCGGGGGAGGCCCCGTGGCGGAGCCGAGGTCCGCGCGGACCGCCGCGGTGGGGCCAGGGGCGGGTGGCTCGCGGCCTCGGGGCCACGGCTCGGGGCTGGCCCACCGAGGCGGTCCGCGGGGACCTCGGGCTCCGCACGGGGCCGCATCGCCGATGCATCGGTGATGCGGCACGAGGAGGAGGAGGAGGAGGAGGAGGAGGAGGAGGAGGAGGAGGAGGAGGAGGAGGAGGAGGAGGAGGAGGAGGAGGAGGATGAGGAGGGGGAGAAGGAGGGGGAGGAGGAGGAGGAGGAGGAGGAGAGCTGCTCGCGGGCGAGAGCTCTCTCCGTGTCGGCGGCCGCGTGGGCCGAGCCCCAGCAGGCCGCGACCCCGCGGACGCGGGGCGCTTCGTGGTGTGGTGGCCCCGCGGATGCGGGGCTCTTCGTGCCGGTGCCCCCGAACGATCTCTGGGGACCGTTTTCGGGCCTGGGGGCCGTTTAGAACGGATTCGCCGTGAAGCAGTACACCAGATGGACCCTGGGAGGGGGGGGTCCGGGGATCGATTTTGAGCGGGTTTGCCCTTATATTCCCCCTCTCACATATTTTCCCGCGCCCATCCAGCTCAGACCCACCCTGGCATCCAGTTCAGACCCACCCTGGCCGCCTCCAAGCAGGAAGGTATGACATAATGTAGCAGCTGTGTTCGTGACACACTAGTCTGGAGATTGGCGACTTGCAGTTTTTTGTTGTTGTTCGGGGACAGGTTCTGGACGTTCTCGGCTCCTGAGCCGCCCTGGCTGAGCAAGCCAGCGTGGATGCGGGCGTAACATTCACTTGTTTGCTGTCTGTCTGTCTGTCTGTCTGTCTGCCTGCCTGCCTGTCTGTCTGTCTGTCTGTCTGTCTGTCTGTCTGTCTGTCTGTCTGTCTGTCTGTCTGTCTGTCTGTCTGTCTGTCTGTCTCTCTGTTGTCGAGCAGCGTATGACCTTTTTGACCACTGCGCGCAACGCCTAATAGCAGCAGGACGAGGTCGAACTACGGGTGGGGGGGAGGAGAATTGCAAGAATGAGGATCGCGAGTTCGAATTCGACGTGGGGTGCGAAGAAAGGTGATACTCGGATGGGGCCAGAAGCTAGAACGAGGATAAATCCGTTCCAGAGCGTACCAGAAAGCTCTCAGAGCGTTCTGGAAAGCTTTGACAAGGCCGTGGCTTCGTCTTCGATTCCGAGAAGCAGTAAGAGGAGGGAGGGCGCCATGCAGCGCCCGTAGTGGTACTGGGCTCCCCCCTCCGCCATCGCACCCTGGCGGCTGAGGACCTACGGCTGTGTGCCAGCAGTTAGGCCGCATGGGCTTACTTGATCTCTGCTGCCTCCCTTTTACCTCAGAGGAGGAAGAGGTACCGATACCGCTACCCTTCCCTGCTTTCCCTTTTGTGAGCCTCCTGGGAGGCCCTCGTCGCCACCGCTGGATTCGCCTCTAAATTCTGGTCAACACGCACGCAGGAAGAGATCTGGGGTGTAGCGGTATCGGTACCTTCTGGGTTCCCCATTCGCAGATTCAGCTGGCTGCTCGTCGGCTCAAATTGTTCTCGAACGCTTCTCGGCATTCGAAGGGTCTCACTTATTGGGTGTGGGCGGCACACTTTGTCATCAACTCTCCACGCAGAGCATGAGTGTGCGATGGCCGAAGTATTCGCCGCTTGACATCACGAAGCGGAAACCGTGGTGGGCGTTTTGGGGGGATGGCGACGGTTTGGGCCAGATCATAGGCCCCGGAGGGGCCTCAAACCCTCGTGTTCCCCGTTCTCGCTTTTGCGAACAGCTCCTCGGCGGCGAGTCTGGGGGGAAGTGAGAAGGGGTGGGCCTCCTCAGAATGCTCGGAAGCCCCCCGGCCTTCTGAGAAGTTTTCTAAACCTACGCCGAAGACACCGAAAACCCCTCAGGAGGCGCGACACAGATAAGACACCATAAATTGCAACACATCGGCTCGTCTTCCTAAGAGACCATTCGGATCTACCACCACCCGCCCCCACCCGGGATTATCCTCCGCCTTTTTGTCGTGCAAGTAATAAATGATTCTGCTCCAGATGGTAGTCGCACGCATCTGTTTATCAAAACATCAAGCGTCTGCAGAAATCCATTGCAATATAAAACAATTTCCACACGCGCGCGTCGTCGCGCGCGCGCCGAAATCCTGCAAAACATATGTGCCGCGCGGATTTCAAAATCGATTGTCCCGAAAACATAAAAAGTATCGGTTCTGCAACATGTTGTTTCGAGAGAGGTTCGCGGGCGCGCTCTTGCGAAGTCTTTGGAACCGCTGGTTGTTCAACGCCATCATCAAATTCGACCACACGGGCCTCGCGCGCGCATGCCGAAATCGTCCGAACGCCCTTGCGAGCGCGCTGAGGGGGTGGATGGGCGCGACGCCTGTCAAATAATTCCGCGCGGGCCACTCGCGCCCGTCTGCTGCGCGCATGTCGGAATCCGCGCACAAACTTCATCGCCGTTGCGTGGACACCACCATCGGCACCGGCGTGTTCAGCATCGGCGCCGTCACGGGCCTTACCGTCGTCATCGAAATCGTCGTCCCCAGCATCGCTACAATCATCATCGTGCCTGCCGTTGTCGACGTCGCCATGATCTCGCGCCCGCCCGAGTCATCTATTCGCACTCAAGCGCCCGCGTGTCAGCGTGGCCTTCGAGACGCGCCTGGAAGCCCCCAGCGGCCAGCGCCACCGCGGCCGCGTCCGTCGCGCCAGACGGGCAGGCCGCTCTGCGCGCGAGCCTTGCCACGCTGGCGAGGCCACAACGAGTCGCCAGCCAGCGCCAAGCAGCCGTCGCAATCGCCGCCGGATGGGTTTTGGAAACCAAGTTGCGGGTGGATTGGTGGGACGATTGAGCGAGCAATGGAGTTGACAGTTTCAAGTTCGGCAAGGTAATTTTGACCACGTAGAGTGCACCACAAAGATAGCTCCACTGGTAAGCTATGTGGTGCGTTCAAAGCCGAGGGCGCGCAACATCGACGCCGCCGTCAACGACCGCAGCGGCCGCGACGACGGACCTTGCGATCGAGATGGTTGGTCGACTGCCCATCCATGTCCATATGCGCATCAATGTCATGTAACAAATACAGGAAAACATTGTTTCAGCAGACTTTCGCACCAAGCCAACCCAGACCTGCGCACCTTGCACGCGCTTCCATGTTGTGGTTGAGATGTATGTTTTAGCTAGGATGCGACAGTGACAAGCATGCAACCAGTATGGTGTAGGCGTGTGGGGGGTTGCAGTCGTATGCGTACTCAGATGAGCTTCGTTCGATGATGTAGTGGCGATGTTTGACAAAAGGGAATGGAGTGGAACGAGTTGGCGCAGTTGGGGCCCTCTAGGTTTGGACGGACAGCGGGCTTCGGCAGTCGTCAGCGCGTGGTTTCGAGGTGGGGTTCGCAACGTCCACATCTGGAAAGCTGACGGCCCGCGGTTCACTGTGTGGGCAATTTGCGCGCATGGGCGCGACGTTCGTGTAGGCGCAACCATCGGCGAGTTGGGCATGATAGGGCGCGGTGGGAGTCCCAGGGCGCTTGTCCTCAGCTCCGTTGGGGTCGTTATTCGGTTCGCCTGCCATCTAGTGCCGTGGGGATGGAGCTCGCACATCAAGTGGGCAGCTCTCAAGCGAAATCAGCGTGGGGGCAGACGGGATATGCGACGCGCGCACCTACCCCTAACTCCGCCCGATTCTCCTTTGCCCCACCTTCTTGCCTCCCCACCCGCTCCTCACAGGCTACGATGCTGGAGTCAGCTCCGCGGGCTCACGGCATGCGATACGCAGGCCTCCCGTTGTGGGCAACCGCGCGTGCAACGGCAGCGAGGCACCTTCCACGGGAGGAGGCTGGAACGGAAAAGGTCGGGCTGTCATTTGCTGTCAGTTTGTTTTCCCCAACGGGTCAGCCATGCTACACAGAGTCGTTTTTTGTTTGGGGAGGTGGCTTCGTCTTCTTGAACATGTCCAGGGGGTGGAACTGGAAGCGCTCGTCGTAGAGCGCCACGAGGGATGACCTCGGCGACCGTTGGTTGGGAGCGGTCCCTTCTTGAACATGTCCACACCACGCGGCTTCCTCTGCCCAGCTGAAGTAAGTCCGTTTGTAGCCTGATGCGTGCCATCGGGCCAGAGTTGGGACGACGGCGGCCAGGAGCGCGTCGTGTTTGTTTCGAGTGCGACATGGTGTGGGTTGATGTATGTTGTATTGGCAGCAGACGGTGAATTAGGAGGCTTGCTCGACGCTGTGCCTGCAAATCATCATCATGTTTATCTTGCCCTTGCGTTTCTTCGAGTCATCCATGTTCTGCGCATATGAGCTTCAGCGTACTTATCCAGGCCGACTTGGCAAACGAGTGGGACCCTGTCCACCCATTATCTAGTTGACCGTTCGCATGTCTCATCGATTGGTACGGATGTACCTACCGATTGGCACGGATGTACCATGGACCTATTTGCTTGTCCATTCGCCCGCCGCCCAGTCGTTCTCTTCTGATCGTACAACGTGGGCCCTGAGTACAAGCAGTCATGGCCTTGGAGCATCATCTGTCTGACACCTGTGTTTCAGAGTCTCTGGAACCCGCGTGTAATTACCATTCTGTTCTTGTGGCGGCTTCGGGTGGGACATGTAATCGCATGATCCATAGTGATTGTGGCGCTTCCTTGTTGCCTTGGTCGCCAACCTGTCTGAATACGACTCCACATGTTCGAGTCATCCAGCCCTCCTGAATACTTGCTTTTCTATGACCCATTCTCGTTGGATTGCTCCAGCTTCAGACCATGCCATGCTCTTTTCTGCCCGACCGTCACTCTGCGAGGCCACCTTTTTCGACTGCCCGTTGCGGGATGGCGTGCGCTCCGAGTTCGAAGGATATGAGTTAATGTATTGTTTTGAACCTCCTCATGCTGCTGACGCTGCTGCTGCTGCCCACCTTCCTCACCCAAGCCCTCCTGCTCTGAATGTCAACCTGGCATCTGGCCAGAGCGCACGGTGGTCTCCAAATGGGAGAGGGGGACACGGCCCGTCCTGAGCCCCCCCGATCCTTCTGGTGCCTCGGCACTGGCAGCCCAGCTCCCAATCGAATCGCGGCATCGCGACTCGCATCGCGCGGGATGGTCCCCAAGCACGCTCGCGCAGCGACGGGAGCACGACGTGGGGTCTGGCAGTCTTCGCCCTTCGGCGGCGAAGGCTGCCAAAACAGAGGGTCTGCATTATATATATATATATATATATATATAACTTTTTTATTATTATTATTATTTTTTTAAATGGATTCAACAAAAAATAAAAAAAATAATATAAAATAATAAGAAAAGAGGGTCTGCACCGTGCCGTGGGCGTGGCACATATCATCCAGCACGGCCTCGCGGGCCAGGCGCCTGGGCCGGGCCCCCCATGGCTTCGGGGCGCCTCCGTCGCGGAGGGCCCCGCGCGGAGCGGCCGCGCCTCCGCGGCAGCGCGCCCCCGCGGCCCAGACCGCGACGGCGCGGACGTGGACGTGTCCGTCGCCCGCGGTTGTGCCGGAGCGCACGGCCGGACCGAGATGCATCCTCCCCCTCCCCCTCCCCCTCCCCCTCCTCCTCCCCCTCCCCCTTACTCCCCTCCTCCTCCTCCTCCTCCTCCTCCTCCTCCTCCTCCTCCTCCTCCTCCCCCTCCTCCTCCTCCTCCTCCTCCTCCTCCTCCCTCCTCCCCCTCCTTCCTCCTCCCCCTCTCCTCCTCCTCCTCCTCCTCCTCCTCCTCCTCCTCCTCCTCCTCCTCCTCCTCCTCCTCCTCCTCCTCCTCAGGTCCAGGGCGGCTCTGGCATCGCTCGCACGTGTGCATGTGTGCCTCGGCGAGAACCATCGAGGACCATCCTGGACCCTCGAGCAACAAAAACACGCACGAAGCCGACACGTGCACGGGAAATGGACGTCCGAGCTATGGCAGGAGGGTGCCCGAATGTTCTCCGTGCCTGTGGGCTGGTCTCGTGCACCCTGGGGGAGGGTGCCTTCGGGTGCTCCTCCTCTGGCCCGGCGGCGGGCCCCCGTGTTCCTGAAGGATGCTCTTCTGGCCCGGGTCCGACTGCACGGCAGGTTCGTGCCGTGTCGACCGGCGGCGACCCCGCCGCCGGCGTCCCACGCGGAACGCTGGCGGCGGCCCAGAATCGGTCGATGCTGAAGGATCGGGCGTTGCGGACACGGCCGCTCGTTGAAGGCTGAACGATCCCCCGCGGCGTCGGGAAACAGCGCCCTGGGTCGAGACGCGGCACGGACCTGCCGTAGCAGACTCAAGTCGGGCCTGTCCCTCTGCAGGAGGAACATCCAAAAATAGCCAAAAAATAGTCCTGGGACGATCTCTTGAGCATCTTTGGAATCTTTTTGGAGCACTTATGGATTATATATGTAATTATTCGTCCAAGATCCCCCTCTGTGGGGGGACAGGCCCGACCTGATAGTTGACCTCCTCCCGGAGGATGCCACGACGGCCACGACGGCCACGACGCGTGGACGGCCACGACGGCCACGACGGCCACGACGGCCACGACGGCCTCCCGGAGGATGCCGCGACGGCCACGACGCGTGGCTCACCTGCAGGAACGCCTCGGCCCTGTCCCACAGGGACGACGGCAGAGGCGCTCCGCGCCCGGCTGCCGCAGGGGGGCCCTCCTCCTCCTCCTCCTCCTCCTCCTCCTCTTCCTCCTCCTCCTCCTCTTCCTCCTCCTCCTCCTCCTCTTCCTCCTCCTCCTCCTCTTCCTACCTCTCCTTTCCCTCCTCCTCCTCCCTCTCTGGGCTCCTCCCCTCCCTCTCCTCCCCGAACCTGTGAAAAAAACCTCCTGGCTCCTCCTCCTCCTCCTCCTCCTCCTCCTCCCCCTGGCTCCTCCTCCCGCCTGGCTCTACTCCTCCCCTCCTCCTCCTCCTCCTGGCTCCCTCCCCTATCCTCCTCATCCTGGCTCCTCCTCCTCCTCCTCCTCCCTCCTCCTCCTCCTCCTCCTCCTCCTCCCCCTCCTCCTCCCCCTGGCTCCTCCTCCCCCCTGGGGCTCCGCCCCCTGGTCCATCCTCCTCCCCCCCTCCTCCTCCTTCCCCCATCCTCCTCCTGGCTCCTCCTCCTCACTCCCCCTTGCTCCTCCTCCTCCTCCTCCTCCTTCTCCTCCTCCTCAAACTCCTCCCCAGAAGGCGCAAAGGCCTCTGGCCCTCTGAGAGGCCCCGCCGCCTTCCGAGAAGGGCCGCTCCCTCGCTGGGGAAGCCAAGAGGCACCGACACTGCTAATCACTCCCCAGGCCTTTCCTGGCGCGCGTTCTGGCCAGAACCTCGAGGCGCATCCAGCAGAGGCGACGAGGGCCTCCGAGGAGGCCCCTCCAGAAGGGGAAAACAAGGGAAGGGTAGCGGTATGGGTGCCGCTGCCTCCTCTGAGCTGACGCCCTGGCCGCCTGCCGCCCAGTTCCTCTCGTGAGGGCCGGCAGTTCCTCGCCGCGCCCCTTGCTGCGGCAGGAGGCGAATCCAGCGGTGGCCACGAGGGCCTCCCAGGGGGCCGAACAAGGGGGAAGCCAGGCGAAGGGCAGCGGTATCGGTTCGGGCGGGTGGTAGTAGGGGTTGGCCCAAACTTCGGGTGAAGAAAAGGGCCCCAAGGGGGCCCTTTGGGGCCCCTTTTGGCGCTAACAGGGCTCACCAAAAGGGGCCCCAAAGGGACCACCTCGGGCCCTTTCCTTCGCCCCCCACTCGGGCCACCCCCCATTGCCACTCGCCCGATCGGTGCCTCGTCCTCCTCTGACACGCGCTCTCGCCGCTCCGCGCGCCGCCCCAGCAAAGCCGGAGCAGCCCGGCGGAGAGGTTTTTTTTTGCAGGCGGACCTCTCTCGAGCTCTCCGCCGCCTCTGGCGGTGTGCGCTGCGCGCAGGCACGCCGCAGAGCCACAGCTGGGGCGCCCCCCTCCTCGCAGGCGTCGATCGAGGAGGGGGGAGCCCCGCCCTCCTCGATCGACGTCGAGGAGGGGGGGGGGGGGCTCCCCCCCGTGGGCGGAGGCGCCCCCCTCCTCGGCGTCGAGCCACAGCGGCGTGGAGGGGGCGTCTTGGGCCGTCGAGGAGCATCGAGGCGGAGCAGTGCCGCGCTCTCCCCGTGGCTCTGCCGTGCTCCTGCTCGCCGCGCGCACCGCCCGCGAGGCGGCGGAGGGCTCGAGAGATCCGCCTGCGGGAAGCAGAGGCAGAGGCGGGGAGGGCCTCTCGGCGCGCCATCGCGGGGAGAAGATCTGGCGAGGAGGAGGAGGAGGAGGAGGAGGAGGAGAAGGAGGAGGAGGAGGAGGAGGAGGAGGAGGAGGAGGAGGAGCCAGGAGGAGGAGCCCTCGGACTGACGGCAGGGCCTGCGGATATTCCGCGCTGGATGGAGCTGTGCTTATTGTCAGGGGGCCCGCAGCTATCCACAGGAGGGGAAGGTGTTCATACCGCTGCTCTTAAGTCGGGCCTGTCCCTCTACAGGAGGAGTGTTCAAACATCGTTTTGAAAATAGTATGGGGACGTTTTTTTTTTTTTTTTGCTTGCTATTTTTGAACATTTTGGGTATTTTTGGGGCATTCTTAATTTTTCTTCCAAAATCCGCCTGTAGGGGGACATGCCCGACATAGCGATACTCTTCCTTCGTTCTTGCCTTTTGAGGCCTCCTGGGAGGCCCTTGTCGCCACTGCTGGATTCGCCTCGAAATTTTGGTCAGAACGCACCCCAGGAGAGGTCCGGGGAGCAGCGGTATCGGTACCTTGTGGTTTCTCCGCGAGGGGCCCGCAGTTATGCTTAAGTCGGGCCTGTCCCTCTACAGGAGGAATATTCAGCATTTTTTTTTTTTTTTTGTTTGTGTGTGTGTGTGTGTGTGTGTGGGTATTTTTTATTTGTCGTCCAAAATCCGCCTGTCGGGGGACATACCTGACCTAAAGTTATGCCTTGGTGTGTCGTGACGATGCCATCAGCTTCGGCCTCACTCAGGGAGGCCGCGAACATGCTTGATAACGTCCCTGCTTCGGTTGTCGAAGAAGGGGGCGCTTTTATAGTACTTGGGAGAGGTGCGTTTGCGGGCCGCTTGAGATGCGCCGTGGGTCGTGGCTTGCCCGACGCACTGTTCGGGGGCGGACGGCAGGCAGTGTACACGTGGGCGACAGAGTGAGCTGCGGCGCAGGAGTGAGGGTACACGTTTGCTGCCTGCGAGCACTTCGCTGGCGCTGCCACAGGGCTACTGTGGCGCCGTGAGGAAGGGGGGCTGATGCAGCCGTCATGCTGGAGGAAGTTGGTGCCCTTGGTGCAGTGGGCGCGCTCTGGGAGCAGGGCCACAGTGTGTTTATCCTTCCTTTATCCGTGGCGTCCCAGGCCGCAGTGGATTCAAGCAGGACCTCGCGCTCTGGTGGCGCTAGAGGCCGCTAGAAGAATGATGCTGGCAAATGGGTCAGGCCGTGGAGCATGGCTGGAACTCATGGCATCTCGCTGCTTCCTGGCTGCGAGAACGGTGGTCAAGGAGGGCAGTGCGACTGATGGACACTGGCGTGGGCATAGTGGCCGCGTGAAGCCCGTCCCGAGAATGGCAAGGCGGGTGCTGTCCACTAGCTGAAGCTGTGGCATGTATCAGGGCCAGGGTGACTGGGGCTCGAGGCTGCTGCGAGGTACCTGCTTGTGGGCACGCTCCTAAGATCACCCTGGTGTGGGGCACTTGCTCTCAGGTCGGGGCGCTATGTTGAGCCTGGTCGCCGGCAACATCTACCAGACAACATTCCGTCGGAGGTGAGGCAAGTGGAGGACAACGGTTGCAGTGGCGGAAGGTTGATTTTCTTCGTGCCAGGTTGCTAGCGAGCGCAGTGGTTGAGAGCTGTTTGTTCTCGCCTTGCACTGGTGTGGGAACGTGCCAACTGTTCGGTGCGTGAGATTCGCCGCCCGGTTCCCCTCAGCTACATGCACCGTCCCCCTTGGCCTAAGTGAGACACATGCGGCCAAACAGATCGGTAAGTTGGTTGCGAGCATGCTCGTTGTGACATCAAGGATGCCTCCCTTGTGTGTTGATGGTGTGCGTGTCTTCTGGCAGATGTAGGTAAAGACTGCTATCAGCTTATGCGTCAAAGGGTTGCTGCGCTGTGGCGGCGTGCTCGGTCGTGGCAGTGGCTGGCAGGGCCCCATAGCCTCTGATGGGTTGGATGACCACCGATCGCTGGAAATCAACTGCGTAAAAAACGCCTCTACCTTGGTTTATGAGGCGCTGTGCGCTGAACCTCCTGTGGGCTGACAGGGTAAACCCTGCGTATCGCGCGTGCCGCGCGGCGTCCTGGCGGCTCTCTGGCCGGTGGGAGTTCCCAGGAGGTTTACTGACCACGGACTTGTAACCCATGGTAGGGGCGTTTTTTCATTCCTAAAGCAAAGGCCCCGAAGGTTGGATGTCCCTCAACCTGGAAGGTAGGACGACAGCTGCCTGAATGCGGAGCGAGTGGCCAGCGATGGATGGAATGCGTGCCTTATGAGCTGGTTACCCAGAGAATAATGAGTTGTGGGGTTAGGAGAGAAGGGAAGACGGGACGCTGACAGCAGGAGTATTGATGTATTTGTTTGAGCTGGATCTTCTGGGAAGCCCATTTCAGCACACATAATACACATGTTTGCACTTCTGCAGAGGCTACTAAAGGCTTCTGAAGACCACAAAAGGCTGCTAAAGGCAGCTGGAGGCAACTCATGGCTGCTAAACGGCGACTGGACGCCAGTGAACATACACTCAAGGACGCTTGTGGCTATGCACCGACGCGAATCGTAAAGTGACGACGGTCTCGAATCCTGCGTCTTGCTGAGGTAAACATGTTTCAGTCAGGGGACGGGCGCAGGCGCATCCACGCTGTGCCAGCATTCGGGTTTCAGCGGGACGGGGCGGGACATGAGCGCCTTTGGACACGTCGCGCTAAGTCAGCGCCTGGCTGGGTGTGTCTTCGTGCCCCCCCCCAATTGGGGTCAGGTGCTGCCCCCGCAAAAACAGCCCGGCCCCGCAGAGAGCGTGCTCTTTGCGGCCAGTTTGGGACAGATCTCGGACGTCCAGCGGATAGTTGAGGTGGCAGCGATCTTTCGGGAAGGCTCCCGCCGAGGCTTCGGTGATGTACCAGGGGGTGGGCGCCCCCCGCTCCAGCAGTTCTTTTGTGTGTTCGGCTGCTCCTGCAAGTCATGCTGGCCACCGACCCTGGCCCTCCCTGACCCTCTCTCGCCTGCGCTCTTCCGCTCCCGCGCCCCTCCCCCGCGGGAGGCTGCTGCCAGGTCAGCCAGCGGGACAACAAGTGCGCGGTGTTCGAGTACCCTGGCGAACGTTGTTGCAACGCTGGGGAGCCCGAGTGCAGTCGGCCCGCCCGCTATCTCTATCTATCTTTGTTGTGCTTGGTTCCAGCCATCCTGTGTTGAGTCGGGCCATCGTTTTAAAGAGAGAGAGAGAGAGAGGGAAAGACCACGCGTCTCCACCTCTCTCCTCCTCCTCCTCCTCCTCCTCCTCCTCCCTTCTCCTCCTCCTCTCCTCCTCCTCCTCCTCCTCCTCCTCTCCTCCTCCCCTCCTCCTCCCCCTCCCCCTCCCCTCCCCCTCCCCCTCCTCCCGCCCCCCCTCCCACTTTGGCACACCCCTCACACGTTTCGCGGCCCCATCCATAGTGGACTCAACCGAAGGCCCCAGTGGCATGATTCGCATGCCGCCCCCCTCCACTTTGGCACCTTTGTGCACGTTTCGTGGCCCCAAACAGAGCTCCACCGAAGGCCCCAGTGGCATGATTCGCATGTCGCCCCCCTCCACTTTGGCACACCCCTCACACGTTTCATGGACCCTTAAGAGTGTTCCACCGAAGGCGCCCGGAGACAAGGTTCGCATGCGGTTGTTCCACCCCACACACCGTCACATCCCTCACACGTTTCATGGCCCCATCGGGAGCTCCACCGAAGGCCCAGATGCCAGCACTCGCATGCACCCACCGCGCCCATTCAGGCACACCACTCACACGTTTGTTTCATTGCATCATAGGGAGCTCCACCGAAGGCCCGGATGCCAGCGCTCGCATGCACCCACCGCGCCCATTCAGGCACACCCCTCAAACGCTTCCTGGCCTCACAGGGAGCTCCACCGAAGGCCCAGATGCCAGCGCTCGCATGCGCCCACCGCACCCATTTCGCCCCCCCTCACGCGTTTCGTGGCCTTATAGGGAGCTCCACCGGAGGCCCAGATGCCAGCGCTCGCATGCGCCCACCGCATCCATTTTGGCACACCCCTCATGCGTTTCGTGGCCCCATACGAAGCTCCACCGAAGGTCCAGATGCCAGCGCTCGCATGCGTTCGCCGCGTCCATTTTGGCACACCCCTCAAACGTTTCGTGGCCATGGGGAGCTCTACCGAAGGCCCACATGCTAGCGCTCGCATGCGCCCATCGCGCCAATTTTGGCACACCCCCTCACACGCTTCGTGGACCCATAGGGAGCTCTACCGAGTGCGGTGCACACAACGACGGTGCCCACAGCTGGATATGGTTGGGTCCTTCGCCAGGATAATTATGTGTTATCTGCATCTCTCTCTCTCTCGACATCTATATATATATATATATATATATATATATATATAAGTACACACAACCCTCTCTTTCCCTTTCTCTCCCCCCGACTCTCTGTCTATATAAATATATGATACCGGAGAAAAGCCCCAATCAGGGCTGTAGGGCTAGGGGGCTATAGGGCTATAGGGCTATTGAGCTATAGGGCTATAGAACTATAGGGCTATGTCTGCTGCTCCATTATATTCCTTCCTCCTCGTGCTTGTCTTCTTCTTTGAAGCTTCCGCGGACGCATAGCCGCAACAGGGTCTGAAACTATTGCGCGGAGTGCGTGTCGTTCTCGATCTTTAGCATCTCCATTCAGATCTGACAGAAAAAGGTTACATTTCCAGTGAACGGCATGCCTGCTTGCGTGACTTGGTGTTACGAGTTCGGTTGCACATTGAGGCCGCGACGGCGTCTGCCCGTAGAGTGTCATTCCATATTCAAGTCAGGATGCTTGCAGTGCCCCATGGATCTCAGGCGTACGCACTTTGGGACTTGCTGGTGTTGTCTGTCGAAAGTTGCGCGCGGGCGCACGTCTTCACCGCCGTGCTAATCCATCGAAGAGTTCTCCGGGTCTTTCTTGCAGGACGGGCCACGTTGCGATCTCAGTCCCAGCCTTGGTCCCAGGCCCAGCCCCAGCTCTGGCAGCAGCCCCAGCATTAGCCGCTCACACTGCTCTGAAACCCAGTCCCAGCTTGAGCCCTTCTCTTCATCCTCTTGATCCTGCTCACCTAGCTGCTCCCGCTGTACCTCTCAAGGCGACTGATCCCAATCAATTGAAATCTGTCCTGCCTGGCCAAACCCAACCCAGTGAAACGCAGATCAACTGGGCTCACTCCCACCCACATCAGCACACATCAACTCGGCACAAGTCAACTGCATCAGCGCAAATCAAGAGGTGCACGTGTTTCAGTTCATCCTGAGGATTCCCTACCAGGCCCTACCATCACCATGAAGGCAGGCACAATCGCAAACATCTGGCCACAAGTGATGCGAAGGACCAGCCAAACTTCCCACATATCCGATGCATTTTTTTGTTTTTCAATGCGCGGTCCCTTTACAGTCAAAAACCCTGATAAGGACGCGCGACTTCGCTCAGGGTACCCTTGCGTCCTTGCTCTTCCTTGCTCTTGCGTCCTTGAGGTTTTTGTCGTCCGCCGCCCCACAAATCCCAACTTCGGCTTCCAAGGGTCTTGCGTCCTTACCGCGTGTCCTTATTAGGGTTTTTGACTGTAAGTCCCGACCCTTTCCCCTGGTCCAGTTCTTCATCCCGCGTCGTGTTCTGATTGCCCCAGGGGACTCAGCGAAGGCCCTCGGAGGCCGCACACGGCAAAAACCTTCGAATTGACTTCCCGGCTTCCCCACCCGAGGGCTGGAGGAGGAGGAGGAGGAGGAGAAGGAGGAGGATGAGGAGGAGGAGAAGGCGGAGGAGGAGGGGGAGGAGGAGGAGGAGGAGGAGGAGGAATTGAGTTCCCGGGTCAAAACCTTCGAATTGACCGTACCGTGGAGGTCTGGACCTGATGAGCAGCAGCACCGGTCCGCAGAAGGCAGCTGTGCAACGCACCGCCAGCCCTGGCCAGGGCGATCCTGGGCCCTTGTGAGGGTGCGCGGGCCCGCCCGGCAGAGACCCTGAGGCTCCACGCACGATGCCGGGGCCGAGGCACGGCTCCGACACATTCCCGACCGAGTTTCGGGCACCTCGCTCGGCCCCTGAGGGTCCTCGCTGGGCCCCAGGACCGCCAGAAAAGAGCGGCCAGGGATGAGAAGTCGTTCCCGGGGGCAAGGGCCGAGACTTCTGGGGACTTCTGGCCAGAATCAAGATCTCTGGGGGGATTGGTGTGGTGGTGTGCGTGTGCCTGCAGCGTCCCAGACATCCGGTATCGCGTTCTTGCCCACGAGCTCTGTAGAGGTAACTATGAAGCCCTTCCCTGGGACTGGCTCTTCGCCCCGAGTCGTTTCTGACGGCCCAAAGGGCCCGGCGAGGGCCCCCGAAGATCGAAAGTGGCCAACAAGCATCCGCCGGGACTTTTTCCGCGAGGGCAAGATGTGCGTGTGTATGTGTGTAGCTGCAGGCTCGTGCACGCTGGACAGTTCGCTTTCCAGTGCACCTGCTGAGCTTGCTTCGCTGGTGCAGCCAACTCTGCCCCGCCGCCGACGAGAAGAGTGTCCAGCTGCAGCTCCCTGGAATGCGCGGGCCTCGTGTCCAGACCTCCCAGGTGAGGTCTGACTCGATGGGGTGGGAGGACCGCGCCGATGCGTCGCCGATGCGTCGGCGATGCGGCTCGACGAGGAGACCGGTTTTCATCCACGCTGGCGGCACCTCCCCAGAACTTCGACGTGTTTTTTTTTTTTTTTTTTTTTTTTTTTTTTTTTTTTTTTTTTTTTTTTTTTTTTTTTTGTTGTTTTTTAAAAAAAAACATATTTTGAACAGCGTTGACCTAGAGATCAGGATGCCTTCCCCCGGACCCGCTTCCCATCCGGAGTTATGTTCTGTCGGTTTACGGGCCTCGTGAGGGCCCCCAGAGAACGAAGAAACCAAACCGTCCGTCGTGATTCTGTCTCGACGGGAAGACTGGACGAGGTGGGGGCCCCCCAAGCGGGGTCCGACTGAATGCGGTCGGGTCGGACTAGCGAACCAGCCAACGTGGCCGTCTTCTCCAGCGCCTTCCGGCGCCGCGAGGCGCCCGCGTATCGAGGACAGGCGCCCGACGGCAGAGCCGAAACGAGTTGCACGCAGCAGATGCCGTACACCCCCCTTTTCCCCTTTTCTCCCCCTCCCCTCCGCCCGACCTGCCAGACCCAGACACCCGGCGCCCCGCTCTCTCCCCGAGGCGCCGGCCTCGGAGCTCTCGAGACCGCTGCCCCGGCCCCGGCGCTGCCTCGTCGACGGCCCCGAGGCCCTCTCGGGAGCCCCTCCTCCTCCTCCTCCTCCTCCTCCTCCTCCTCCTCCTCCTCCTCTTCCTCCTCCTCCTCCTCCCTCCTCTCCTCCTCCTCACTCCTCCTCCTCCTCCTTCCTCCTCTCTCCTCCTCCTCCTCCTCCTCCTCCTCCTCCTCCTCCTCCTCCTCCTCCTCCTCCTCCTCCTCCTCCTCCTCCTCCCCCTCCTCCTCCCCCTCCTCCTCCCCATACCCCCTTTGCGCCGGCCTCGGCGCCCGCTGGAGAGCGCGGGCGCGATTTTTGTTGAGACGCGGGATGCCTGTGGCATGGAGTCGGAGGGTCGCGCCGCATCGCAGGTGCATCGGCGGCGCCATCGGCGACGTCGGCGATGCAGCTGCTGTCAGGGGAGGAGAAGCCACCCGGGCCCCGACAAGTGGCGCTTACGAAACGGCCCCGGGCGCTTGCTAAACAGCCCTGCCTTGTTCGGTTCCTTCCTTGGGCGCGTTCACTGAGCGGCTTCGCCTGTCGGGGTGATCTTGATGGCGCTGGATTTTCTGCCCTCCTAGTCTGGGGGCGGCCAGAGTCAGGGGACGATTTTTTTAATACTATTTTTGATTACTCTTTAACATTTTTGGGCAACTCTTTTTTTTTTTGTGTGTGTGTGTGACGATTTTTGAATATTTTTGGACAACTTTTTATTTTTCGCCGCAAAATCCGCATGTAGGGGGACATGCCAGATCTAAGATTTGGGTGCTTCGTTGCTCGTTTCGGGGGCCCTCCTGGGGCCCACCTGGCGGATCTGTTCGGCTCTAGTTCGACCCCAGTTCGATCCCAGTTCGACACAAAAATCCGCAGAATCCGGTGAACATCCGCCTGAAAAATCCGAACAATCCGCCAACCTGGTGCGCGGGCCGCGCGCGGCCGCGGCCCAGGCCGCGCTGTGAGCAGGGGCACTGGGCCGAGGACGCCGTGTACGACAAGCAGTCCGGACTCCCCGGCCGCCGCCGGGGCCGGGCCGCCGGGGCCGGGCCGCCGCGGGGGTGCGCGCGCTTCGGTGCGTCCCCAGTGGGGGTTAAGCCGGGCGTGTCCCTCTACGGAGGAGTATTCAGAAATAGCAAACAGTCAGGGGATTTTTTTTGGGGGTGGGAATAGTAGAAATACCTGCTTTATATATATAATTATGTATATATGTATATTGGTATATATGTATATATGTATATATGTATATATGTATATATGTGTATATATATGTTTATATATTTACATATATAGATATGTATATGTATATAAACGTATTTTTCTATATGGTAATTTTCACAACTGAGGGCTGAGCAGAGGCTGAGGTCCGACGTACTCATAATTTGGCTCTTAGTTTTTTGGGCCCCAGCGCACGGCGCCCGTGATCTCCGCCCTCAGCGCGCTGGTGCCGGAACTGGGGCGCAGCCTTGGCACGGGCATCGCCGTCTGGGCGGCGCGTGGCGACCCAGCCGTCTGTCCAGCGTGCACCTGCGAGCCCACCCTGCAGCGCCCCGACCTGCACTGTGACTGCTCGGGGCCGCGGGGTGACGCCCAGGCTGGCCCCTCCACAGCCGGGCTGGTGTCCTACGTGGTGGGCGTGACCCTCGCTGGCGCCTCCGCCGGCGCTGCGGGCGGCTGGGTGGTCTTCCGCCTCCGTGGCCATCACGCTGGCTCGTCCGCTGTCCAGCTCGAGCCAGACGAGTTGGGCGAGGAGGCCCGCGCGCAGGTGAGGGCGCTTCGTGAGCGCACCTCCGCCTTGCAGTGATGGCGGCGCCTGGTCCTCCGGCGCATCTCTCGCTCGCGGCGGCGGGCGTGGCGGTCGGGGACTTCGTCGGGGTGCAGTACAGCGTCGCGGGGAGGGCACTCATCCACGAGCGCATCGTCGTGGCCTTGAACCCCACCACCCCCGACACCGCCTCGATCATCACGGTGGATGGCGACACGTACGAGGAGCAGTTCCGCAGCACGGCGGACGTGCGCCACTGGGACGTGCTGCCGGGTGGGTCACCTGGCGGGGTTTTCCCATGGGCGCCGGCGGCGTGGTACTACCGATTCAGGGCCATCCCCACGGCAGCCGCGCTGACGGCCGCAGCTGGCCGTGCCTGCGCCCGCCAGGGCGTGGCGGCGCCTGCCGGACCCGTGGTGCCTTACGTTGCGGGCAGGGTGGCCGCCGCGGCCGCGCCCGCGGCGACGGCGGCGGCTGTCCCGGCCGCGCTGCCTGGCGTTGCCCTTGGCCCTGAGGCGGGCGGCCTCGGCGCCCTCGTGGCCGCGCTCGGGGGTCAGGCTGGCGGTGCCGCTGGAGGCGCGCTCGCGCCAGCGCCAGCTCCAGCCGCGGCTGCTGCCGCCAGCGCCCCTGCCGCTCCAGGGGCCGAGGGGGCTCTCGTGGCACCTGCAAGTCCCGCCGCGCTTGCCGAGGCGCCGGCCGTGCCGGGGGCTGCCGCTGTCCCCGCCGCTGGCCCCCTCGCCGAGAGGCCCGCGCCCGCGGGCCTGAGGGCGGGGCCGCCGCCCGCCAGCCCCGGCGGCGACGCCCACATCTTCGCCATCGTGAGGGATGTGCGAGGTGTGTTGCACGCGGACTTCCGCAGCATGGTGGCACTGATGGTCGGGCTTCCATGGCCTGACTGGCCAGTGTGCGGGCCTCGCACGCTGCTGAGGGTGATGCAGTATATGGCGCAGCGGTCAGGGACTCCGACTGCTCATCACCAGCGGTGGCTGGCCGAGATTGGGCTCGGCCCAGAGTCCCCTGGCGTGGAGATCCACCAGATGGGGTGCATGGTTGTTGAGCCGGCCGTCGCCTACGACCCGGTGCGCGCCGCGAACTTGGGGCACCTGGAGCTCGCGGCTCGTTCGGTTCAGGTGCAGGAGGCGCTGCAGCGGGTGATGGCGGCGGCGAAGGAGCGGAGGAAGGCGCGCGAGGAGCGACGCGGGAGGGGGCGACGGGGCGGCCGCGGCGGCTGGGGCGGCTCGCCCAACGCCGCCAGGGCCCAACGCCGCCGGGGCCAATGCCTGACCTGCCCCGGGGCGGATGGCCCGGCCAGCCGCCGCCCCTGCCCCACTCGGCCATCGCGGGTCCCGTCGCCAGTGCGGCCCGCTCCCCTGGCGACGCTGGGCACCGACTGGGTGAGGACCGAAATCGAGACCTCCTCCCTCTGCCGCTGCTGGCTGCTGCGTACGTGGCGCCTGGCTCGTGGGGGACTCGGCGGCGGGTTCGAGCCTGTCACGCCTTCTCGCGCGCGCTCGGCCGTGCCGACGCCGCCGTGCATGCCCTGAATTACCTCTACGGCGACCAGTCCTCGCCCGCGCCGACGCCGTCTGCCGGGCAGCGCTGTGACGCCGCTCGCATCTGGGACTCTATCGTCGCCCTCGGCCCTGAGCCGGATGCGTATCGTGACGACGTCTCAGACCCCAACGGGGCCTTCCGGGAGCTTCTTGCTGGGCCCGCGCTGCACCCTGACGGCGGCGGGCCTACCACTCCCTACGTGCCAGACCTCGTCTCCTGGCCGGACGTGTCGCAGCCTCCCGCGCCGCTCCTTGGGCTGCTGGGCGGGCGAGACTCCGCCGCGCTGCGGGAGTGGAGGTGCCAAATGCTT
Source organism: Prorocentrum cordatum (assembly GCA_963575745.1). Classification (NCBI taxonomy): domain Eukaryota; class Dinophyceae; order Prorocentrales; family Prorocentraceae; genus Prorocentrum; species Prorocentrum cordatum. The sequence continues at coordinate 720,035 of CAUYUJ010016527.1, read as the reverse complement.
CGTGGGCCCGAGGAGGCGCGGCAGCTTCGGGCGGAGGCCTGCCCGCAGGGCCCGTGCGCGGATCCTGCTTTGCTCCGCTCGCCGCTGGACTACGCTGCTTTCCTCAGACCAGTGGTGGAGCGCAGCATGCTCACTTTTTCCCCTTCGCGAGGGCGTCTGGGCAACGTGGGGATATTTTTCGTGCCAAAGAAGAGTGGTCAGCTCAGAATCATCTTCGACGCGCGCGCGTTTATTGACGCGCGTCGCACCCAGCTGCCGTCGGCGTCGGCCTGGGGGCGGCTCGAGGCGGGCGACGTTCGGTTCTCCATCGCTTCGGCGGACCTCGACATGGCCTTCTACCACATGCGGGTCCCTGACGGCATGGAGGAGTATTTCACGTTGCCGCCAATCCCCGCCAAGTATCTCGCGCCGCACGGGATCACAGTGGCGGGGGTGGACGGCGAGTCACTCTTGCTGCCTCAGGTGGTGGTGCTGCCGATGGGGTTCAGCTGGGCTTTGCACCTGTGCCAGGCGGTGCTTCAGACCTCTCTGGGTCGCGCTGGCTTCTCGCCGAGCGACCTGATCCTCGACGGCCAATGCGGCTGCCAGCTCACCGACGACCCTGACTCTGTCGTGGGCGCCGGTTACGTGGACAACTACTTCGTTCTCGGCGGCCCCCCAAAGACGGTGAGCGAGCGGCTGCAGGCCGTCGCGGACGATTTGATGCGCCACGGGCTCGCTGTGCACGAGCTCGAGGCGCCTTCTCAGGACCGCGACTTCTTGGGGCTGTCGTTGCGCGAGGGGCGCTGGCTCAGCCTCGGGGCCCGCAATATCTGGAGGTTGCGCGCCGCCATCCGCGCGTCGCTCCGGAGGCAGGTCATCAGCGGCCTCCTGCTCCGCGTGCTGACGGGCCACATCACATGGGCGCTGCTGCCGCGGAGGGAGCTGCTGTGCATCCTTGGGGCGACCTACGCCTACATCGAGGCCGCCGGGCCAACGGCTGCCCCGCTCTGGCCCACCGTCCGGCACGAGCTCCAGCTTATTCACGACCTGCTGCCGCCGTGCAAGGCGGACCTTGGCGCCGCGTGGCATTGGCGGGTTGCTTGCGCGGACGCCTCGCCATTCGGACTGGGCGTCGTTGCTCGCCGCGCCCCGCAGGACCTCGTGGGCGCCATCGGGAGAGTCGCCGAAAAGTGGAGGTACAAGGTCGAGGGCGGGGCTCAGGCAAGGAGTAGGACGGTCGGGCTCAACCTCGATATTTCGTCCGTGCCGCTCGGGGACTCGGGGGCGTCGTCGCTGATCTCGGGGATGACGCTCGTGTATCTGGTGATGGGATCGATGACTACTCGTCGTTCGCGGACGTCCAGGGCGGGGCCCGCGTGGGCCCGTTGGAGCTGCAGTCGCCAGGGCCTCCCGGGGATGCCGACAAGTCGATCCTGGACATGCGACCTGCCGTGGACTTCGATGAGGTTCCTGCTCACTTCGTTCGGGGTTCAGCCTGGGGCTCGGTTGCCGCGGTGTGCGTCGACGGGAGGGCCAACATCTGGGCCCTCGAGGGGGGAACTCTCGTGCTCGGGTATCGGCACCTCCTTCGGTCCACATCTGCGTTCGGGTCCCGCTTCTTAATCCTGTCCGACAGCCTGCCGTTGGTCTTGTCCGTGGGTAAGGGCCGGGCCCGCAGCAGGCATCTGCAGAGCACGCTTCGAAAGGTCTGCGCGCTCTCCGTGGCCGCTGGCTCAACCTTCTCAGTGCGGTGGGCCCCCTCCGAGTCCAACCCCGCAGACGCGCGCAGCCGTGGGCGCGCTGGCTGGTTCTCGGGCAGCCGGGCGGCCCCGCGGCCCCCTGGAGGCGGGCTGCTGGCGCATGCGGCTGCTCGTGTCGCTGCTGGCTTTGTCCCAGATTGCGGCGGGGGCTCGGCGGCTGGTCGCGCCAGTGCCGTCCGCTCTCCGTACCGAGCGGGCGCGTCATGCGCGGGAGCTCGCGGCGGAGACGGCAGCGGTGGCGGGCCTTTCGCTGCTGGAGCGGCTGGCGGTGAGGAGCTCGACGGCGCGGCCCTACCGGGGAGCGCTGGCCAGTTTCGTGGCGTATTGTGCCGGGCGCCGCCTGGATTGGACGAGCCATGCGAGCCTGGGCCAGGCGCTGGTGGAGTTCATGGACAACGGGTTCCTCCGCGGCGGCGGCGGCAACCAGGGGAACGTTCTCGTGGCGGCAGCGGCGCCCTTCCTCGGGTCCTTCCACATGCGGACCCCCGTGCTGTTGGCGAGGGCGGCATGGTCGCGGCGCGCGCCGGCGCGTGCCCGACTGCCGCTGCCGCGCCGCGTTGCGTTCTCCTGGGCCGGCTTCCTGATCCACGACGGCTTCCCCAGGCTGGCTTTCTGCGTCCTCGTCATGTTTGCCTCGTGCCTCAGGCCTTGGGGGGCGGCGAAGCTCTACGGTCGCCACCTCGTCGCGCCGTCCGAGGCGGCGGGCCCAGGCTACCAGTTCTTCGGGCTGCTCCTGCACGAGAGCGGACAGGAGCCAGGCAGGACGGGCGTAAGCGACGAGAGCATCTTGTTCGACCGCGAGCCTTGCTCACTCCTCTGCTGCAGGCTCTGAAGCTGTCCACTGCGCCATCGGAGCCGCTGTGGGGGCAGGAGGTGAGTCGCCTCGGCGCGCTGTTCAGCCGCGCGCGTCGGCGGCTGTCGCTGGATCGCCTTCGCCCCCACCTGTGCAGCTTGCGCCGTGGGGGGGCCTCGAACGACATGCTCTCCCAGAGGCGTCAGATGGCCGAGGCTCAGCGGCGCGGGCGCTGGCGGACCACCAAGAGCCTGAACCGCTACACCGGGGGGATCCCGCCAGAAGTCATGGAGCTCAGGGCCTTTGTCGAGAGCAGAGCAACCTCGCGGCGCGGGTCAGCGGCTGCCTGCCCAGCTGGCTGGCGACTGGCCGCGTCCCGGCCGCCGTCGCAGCTATGCTCAGGGCGCCGGCGCCCGCCTCCCAGCGCGGTCGCTCGGGAGGGCGGGCGGCCCTCAAGCGGCCAGCGGAAGCGCTGCTCGCCCCGGCGAGGGCGGCCCGCCAGCGGACGCGGTGAGGCGGCATTTGCAGTGGCAGTTCTGGCGCGCAGCAGCGCCTGGCCGGCCCCTGCGGCGTCGCCTTGTCCTGGAGCTCTTCTGCGGGGCCGGCGCGAATGCCAAGGCGGTGCTCGCCTGCGGCCTCGCTGCCTTCGGACCTGACTGGCAGCGCAGCCCGCTGGAGAACCACGTGCTACCAGCATTCGTCGCCACCGTCGTTGGCTGGATCCGATCTCGTGCCGTCGGCGCTGTCTGGCTGGGCACCCCGTGCACCGGCTGGACGCGCGCCTTGCGGCGCCCGCTCAGGTCTGACAGCCATCCGCTTGGGCTACCCGGCCTCCTAGAGGCAGAGCAGGCCCGAATTGCTGCCGGGAGTGCCGCAGTGCGTGTGACTATCACGATAGTTTGTGCTTGCTTCGCCGCCCGGATTTCTGTCTTTCTCGAGAATCCTCAGACCTCGCAGATGGTCGCGCCCTCAGCTCGCTCGTCTTTGTCGCAGGTCTTGTTGCCATAAACCAGTATTGCACCAGTGCCAGTTTGGGGCAGCGTATAAGAAAGCTACCACCATCATGTCTTGGGGCGCCAGCCCCACGCTCTCGCTGGAACGTCCGTGCAAGGGTAAGAGAGGCATCTGCAGCAGAACAGGCAATCATCATGTGATTTTAGAGGGCAACGACGCGCAGGGGCGAAAGCGCACCGCGGTTGCCGCAGAGTACCCTCGCCCTCTCGCTCAGGCCGCCACTCGATGCATCATTGATGCGATGCGCGTGCAGCCTGGTCTTGCCCTCCTGTCTCTTGCTATGAAATGATCATGTGGTTGTGTGCACGGCCTGCGGCCACTTGTACCTTCGGGGTCGGGTGCGGGCCGCGCAGGTGGTTCTCACGAGCGCCCGATCGGCTCCAGATAATGCCTGGCCCTGTGGTGTCCCAGAAGGGAAAGGATTCCTGGCCCAGGAGCCGTCGCGAGCTGGTAGTTTTCACAACTGAGGGCTGAGCAGAGGCTGAGGTCCGACGTTCTCTTAATTTGGCTCTTAGTTTTTCCCGTGGCCACCCGGGCTCGCCTCCTCGCCAAATCTGAGGGGCGCGGGCAGCGCAGGTGGTTCTCACGAGCGCCAGCGCGCTCCACGCCCAGCCTCTGCCGCCTCTCCGCTCGATCGGCTCCAGATAATGCCTGGCCCTGTGGCGTCCCAGAAGGAAAAGGATTCCCGGCCCGGGAGCCGTCGCGAGCTTTAAATATGTTTTGTTGTGTTTTTGTGCGATAGAACAAACGTAGCATTTTTGATTTTTGTCCTGGGGGTCCAAAATCCGCCTGTAGGGGGACACGCCCGACCTAAG
>CAUYUJ010016527.1:365818-715571 GCA_963575745.1 Prorocentrum cordatum | reverse complement strand
CCTCCCCCCTTTACGAACGTTACGGGGGTGACTCAAGAAACCATATCTACCCATCCTTCGTCGCCAAACATTCCGTCTTGAGGCCGCGTCTGCGATGGGCGGATGCGTTGAACGCGCAAGTTGCCTTCGTCGGCTGTCTCCCCATGACCTGCGTGGTCTCGTGTGCACGACGTGCCCCTCATGGGGGCGAATCCAGTTGCAGGAGCAGGTGCGCAGACTTCCTGATTCCTGTTCCTGCTCCATCGCCGCCACAGCTGGACTCGCCCCGGAACTATGGTCAGAATGCGCGCCAGGAGACATCTGGGGAGTAGAGGTATTGATAACTTCTTGCCCCCCAGTCGCCGTCGTCGCCGCCGCCGCCGTCGTCGTTCGTCGTGGCCGCTCCTGCTTGCTCTGCCAAACGCCCAGGCGCCAACTCGCCAAGTCTACCTGCCCCTCATAGCTGACCGCGTCGTGCCCCAGGCCGCCGCGACCAGCAGCACAAATGATTTCAGAGGTGGCTTTGGCCCAAGGTAGCCCCAGCGTTTCCCTTGGCATCGCTCGGGCGTGTGCGTTTTTTTCGGCAAGGGCTATCGAGGAGCATGTCGGCACTTTGCGGATAATACTCACACGAAGCCGAACAGTGCACGGGAATGGGCGTCCGAGCGATGGCGAGTCCCCGGAGGACCCCTCTCACGAGGTCCAGAACACACTGCGGCGGGAACAAGGATGGCGCGCGAAACTGGGATGGGGTTACCTCGGCCCTGTGTCGCCACTGGCAACATGCGAGGCGTGGTCTCCGTCGTCGCCGTCTTCGTCGATGCCATCACCGTCGCCGTGGTGGTCCCCGCGTTGGTGGCCGTTCCAGTCGTGGTCGTTGTCTTCGTCGTCGTCGTCGTTGTCGTCCCTCCTCTTCATTGCCTCCTGCTGCAGGTTCCCCTCACTCTCCCTCCTCGGCCTCCTCCTCTCCCTCCTCTTCGTCCTCCTTCCGTCCCCCTGCTGTTTCTCCTCCTCTTCCTCCTCCTCCTCCTCCTCATCTTTTGCCTGTTTCTGCTCCCCGTTCTCTTTTGCTGTGTATCCTCGCCTTCCGTTGGTGCTGCTCCCTCTTCTTCGCCTCGAGGAGGAGGAGAAGACGGAGGAGGAGGAGAAGACGGAGGAGGAGGAGGAGGAGGAGGAGGAGGAGGAGGAGGAGGAGGAGGAGGAGGAGAGCAGCGGAGGCGACCTGGAGCAGAGGGCGAAGGGCAAGGGGAGGGAGGAGCGGGGGAGGTGGTCAGGGGGGTGGGAGACGGAGGGAGGAGGGAAGGGCGAGGAGGGAGGGCCCCATCCCTCTCCCGTAGGGGGAAAGACAAGACAAGAGCACCTGCGAGCCAATGGCTCGATGTCCTTCTGACTTGAAAGCTGAGCGCATCTAGAGAACATGGGCGGAAAATATGGAGTTTGGCATCGCGTCGGCCAGGGGTGTCCGAAAAGTGGGTGGACCCGAAAAGCCCGAAAAGCCCGAAATGCCCGAGTTGCGAGGATGTCTCGAGCGGCGGCGCCAGAGTTGCGAGGATGTCTCGAGCGGCGGGCGTCTCGGGCTTTTCGAGTTTTTCTGGCTTTTCGGGCTACGCCGGCCAGAGTTGCGAGGATGTCTCGAGCGGCGGCGAGTTGCAAGGATGTCTCGAGCGGTGGGCTTTTCGAGTTTTCTAGCTTTTCAGGCTTTTCGGGCTACGCCAGCCAGAGTTGCGAGGATGTCTCGAGGTGCGTCGCCAGAGTTGCGAGGATGTCTCGAGCGGTGGGCTTTTCGGGCTTTTCGGGCAACGCTGGCCAGAGTTGCGAGGATGTTTCGAGCGGTTGCCTTTTCGGACTTTTCAGGTTTTTCTGGCTTTTCGGGTTTTTCCGGCTTTTCGGGCTACGCCGGCCAGAGTTGCGAGGATGTCTCGAGCGGTGGGCTTTTCTGACTTTTCGGGCTTTTCTGGTTTTTCTGGTTTTTCGGGCTACGCTGACCAGAGTTGCGAGGATGTTTCGAGCGGTTGGCTTTTCGGGCTTTTCGGGTTCTTCTGGCTTATCGGGCTTTTCTGGCTTTTGTAGGTTTTCCGGGCTTTTCTGGCTTTTCGGTTTTTCTTGCTTTTCTTGCTTTTCTGGCTTTTTGGGGTTTCCTTGCTTTTCTGGCTTTTCGGGTCAATTGGATTAGCCAGAAAAAAATCAGAAAAGCCCGAAAAGCCCGAGTTGCGAGGATCTTTCTAGCGACGGCGCACGAGTTGCAAGGATGTCTCCAGCGGCGGTTTTTTTCTGGCCTTTTGGCTTTTCGGGTCTTTCGGGTCAACCTGGCGCTCATTCGGGTTATTCGGGCTACTCGAGCCCTCGTCGTCGTCGTCGTCGTCGTCGTCCGCTGGCGGCTCCTGAAAGTGCAGCCTATTCAACCCCGCGCCCCTCCCATCCGCTCCCCCACGAGTGGACAAGTTTGGATTGGAAGCGGGAGCCCCTGCTAGGAAAGGTCATCAGCTTTATGTCCCGACGCTTCCCTTCTCCCACTTGCAATGTTGGTAGGGGTCAGCACTTCGGCGAGTGCTGATCCCTACCAAAACGGGGTGTTGTGTGAGTGCATAGGCCTCTGTGGGCCTACAACGAGTGACTGGACAATTCTGGATTGGAAGCGGGCGCCCCTGCTTGGAAAGGTCATCACATTGTTGTTCCGACGCTTCTCTCCTCCCCCATTGCCGTTCTGATAGGGGGCAGCACTCCGGCGAGTGCTCCACCCGACACGACCGTTCGTCAGGGTTCGCCCGCCCGACCCGATCGCCCGTTAGAGTTACACGTGTGTGTTATTTCGAGCACTCGTCTTGCTTATGCCCCGCCCGCTCGACCAGAGTCGCCCGTTAGGATCCACCCGTCCGACCCGACTAGCCCATTACAGTTACGCGTGCGTGTTACGTCGAGCACGCGTCATACTTGAATGTCCAGCCCGCCCTGCTCGCCCGTCCGTTAGGGTCCGCATCCGATCCAACCCGCCCGTCAGGATTATACGTTCGTGTTTCTCGAGCCATGCTTTAATGTCCCGCCCGCGTGGGCTCGCCCGACCCGACCCGCCCGTTAGTGTTACGCGTGCGTCTTTTTCAACATGCGTCATACTTGAATGTCCCGCCCGCCCGACCCGACCTTCCCGATAGGGTTTGCTCGCCCGAACCGATTCGCCCGTTAGCGTTACGCGTGCCCCTCCCATCCGCTCCCCCACGAGTGGACAGGTTTGGATTGGAAGCGGGAGCCCCTGCTAGGAAAGGTCATCACATTTATGTCCCGACGCTTCCCTTCTCCCACTTGCAATGTTGGTAGGGATCAGCACTTCGGCGAATGCTGATCCCTACCAAAGGGGGGGGTTGGGTGAGTGGATTGGAAGCGGGCGCCCCTGCTTGGAAAGGTCATCACATTGTTGTTCCAACGCTTCTCTACTCTCCCTTGCCGTTCTGATAGGGATCAGCATTCCGGGCGAGTGCTCCACCCGACCCGACCGTTCGTCAGGGTTCGCCTACCCGACCCGATCGCCCGTTAGAGTTACACGTTTGTGTTATTTCGAGCATTCGTCTTGCTTATGTCCCGCCCGCTCGACCAGAGTCGCCCGTTAGGATCCACCCGTCCGACCCGACTAGCCCATTACAGTTACGCGTGCGTGTGACTTCGAGCACGCGTCATACTTGAATGTCCGGCCCGCCCTGCTCGCCCATCCGTTAGGGTCCGCCGATCCAACCCGCCCGTCAGGATTATACGTTCGTGTTTCTCGAGCGCGCATCATACTTAAATGTCCCGCCCGCGTGGGCTCGCCCGACCCGACCCGCCCGTTAGTGTTACGCGTGCGTCTTTTTCAACATGCGTCATACTTGAATGTCCCGCCCGCCCGACCCGACCTTCCCGATAGGGTTTGCTCGCCCGAACCGATTCGCCCGTTAGCGTTACGCGTGCCCCTCCCATCCGCTCCCCCACGAGTGGACAAGTTTGGATTGGAAGCGGGAGCCCCTTCTAGGAAAGGTCATCACATTTTGTCCCGACGCTTCCCTTCTCCCACTTGCAATGTTGGTAGGGATCAGCACTTCGGCGAGTGCTGATCCCTACCAAAACGGGGTGTTGCGTAAGTGCATAGGCCTCTGTGGGCTACAACGAGTGACTGGACAATTCTGGATTGGAAGCGGGCGCCCCTGCTTGGAAAGGTCATCACATTGTTGTTCCGACGCTTCTCTCCTCCCCCATTGCCGTTCTGATAGGGGGCAGCACTCCGGCGAGTGCTCCGCCCGACCCGACCGTTCGTCAGGGTTCGCCCGCCCGACCCGATCGCCCGCTCGACCAGAGTCGCCCGTTAGAATCCACCCGTCCGATCCGACTAGCCCATTACAGTTACGCGTGCGTGTTACTTCGAGCACGCGTCATACTTGAATGTCCGGCTCGCCCGTCCGTTAGGGTCCGCATCCGATCCAACCCGCCCGTCAGGATTATACGTTCGTGTTTCTCGAGCGCGCATCATACTTTAATGTCCCGCCTGCGCCGGCTCGCCCGACCCGACCCGCCCGTTAGTGTTACGCGTGCGTCTTTTTCAACATGCGTCATACTTGAATGTCCCGCCCGCCCGACCCGACCTTCCCGATAGGGTTTGCTCGCCCGAACCGATTCGCCCGTTAGCGTTACGCGTGCGTATTATTTCGAGCACGCGTCATATTTCAATGATCCGCCCGCCCGGCCCGACCCGCCCGTGAGGGTCCGCTCGCCCGACCCCCGACCCGACCAGCCCGTCAGAGTTACGCGTGCGTATTTTATTGAACATGCGTTGCGTCACAATTGAAATTTCCGCCCGCCCGACCCGACCCGTCCGATTAGGTCCGCCCGCCCGACCCGATCCGCCCGTTAAGGTTACGCGTGCGTGTTACTTAGAACACGCGTAATACTTTAATGTTCCGACCGCCCGGCTCGCCCGTTAAGGTCCGCATCCGATCCGACTCGCCCGTTGCGGTTACGTGCGCATGTTTTCTAAACATGCGCCATACTTTAACGTCCCGCCCGCCCGACCCGACCCGACCGTTAGGGTCCACCCGCCCGTTCCGATCCGCCCGTTAAGGTTACGCGTGCGTGTTACTTCGAACACGCGTCATACTTTAATGTTCCGACCGCCCGACCCCTCGCCCGTTAAGGTTCGCATCCCGTCCGATGCGCCAGTCAAGGTTACGCCTGCGTGCTTTTTGAACATGCGTTATACTTTAATGTCCCGCCCGCCCGACCCGACTCGCCCGTTAGTCTCCGCTCGTCCGAACCGATTCGCCCATTAGCGTTGCGCGTGCTTATCACTTCGAGCACGCGTCATACTTTAATGATCTGCCCGCCGTTAAGGTCCGCATCCGATCCGACTCGCCCGTCAGGGGTACGTATGCGTGTTATTTTTCGACTTTAATGTTCCGCACGCCCGACCCGACCCGCCCATTAGTCTCCGCCCGCCCGACCCGATCCGCCCGTCAAGGTTTCGCGTGGGTGTTTAATTCGACCTCGCTTCATACTTTCGTGTCCCGCCTGCCCTGCACGCTCGCCCGTTAAGGTCCGCATCCGATCCGACCTGCCCGTCAGGGTTGCGCGTGCGCCTTCTTTTTCGAGCATGCGTCATATTTTGCACGCTCGACCCGACTCGCCCGTTAGGGTACGCCTGCCCGATCCGATCCGGCACACTAGCGGATGTCTCGAGCGGCGGCGCTCGAGTTGCGAGCATGTTTCGAGCGGCAAGCGTTCTCGAGCTATTCAACCGATTCGGGCTTTTCGGACTTTTCGGGCTTTTCGGGCTTTTCTGGTTTTTCTGTTTTTTCTGGCTTTGCCGGGCTTTTGGAGCTTTTCTGGTGACCCGGGCGCCCATTCGGGCTGTTTGGGCTACTCGGGCTACCCTGGCCAGAGCTGCGAGGATGTCTCGAGCGGCGACTTTCGAGTTGCGAGGATGTTTCGGCATTTCGGGCTTTTCGGGCTTTTCGGGTCAACCCGGGACTTTTTCTGACTTTTCGGGCTTTTCGGGCTTTGCTGGTGACCCGGGCGCCCACTCGGATTGTTTGGGTTATTCGGGCTACCCTGGCCAGAGCTGCGAGGATGTCTCGAGCGGCGACGTTCGAGTTGCGAGGATGTTTCGGCATTTCGAGCTTTTGAGGCTTTTCGGGTCAACCTGGGACTTTTTCCGGCTTTTCGGGCTTTTCGGGTATTTCTGCCTTTTCGGGCTAACTCGGTTAGGGACACCTTGGCCGACGCAGTGGAATTTGGGCCTGTGAACGTTGTGAAGAGTGCCTTCCAGCGGCTGGCAGGGAGAAAGGGGAGGAGGAAAGCCGTGAGGAGAGAAGGAATGGAGAACAGGGCCGAAGGGGTGGGGTAAGAGCGAATGGGCCGGGACTCGAGAGGCGGGGGTCAATTCAAACGGGGTCCAGTCAGAGCGCCGGATCTTGCAGGACCCTGCAGGGCCAGGGGTGCACTGACCCGGGCTCGAGCGCAGGATCCTGCAGGATCCCGCAAGGCGTGACTGACTCGGGCTGGCATTGACCCGCCCTCGCCAGGGAGCTGGGCTTCACCGGCTCCTCCGCGAGGACTGCCCCGGGGAGCGGCCCGCCCGAGCCCTGCCTTCTCTCGACGGCGTGATGGTGCGTCTCTGGAGGGGGACCTGGCAGGGATGCTCGGCGGCCTGCACAGGTGGCCCTCCGAGGAGGCGGGGCGCCTCGTTGGGACCCCTCCCTGCGGGGGCCCCTGCCCTGCTCAGTCGGGCCACCCCTGCGCTGAGGGAAGCGGGTGGCCAGGCATCGCTCGGACGCGTGCATCTTTCCTCGGCGAGAACCTTCGCGGAGCATCCTCGGCCCCCGGGCCAACAACAGCACGCACGAAACTCGAAGAGTGCACAAGGGAATGGGGGTCCGAGCGACGGCGAAGTGGCCCGTTGGATGCCGGGGCGTCGCGGATCACGAGGTATACATGGGTCGTCGGGGTTCCACTTAAGCCGACCATTTTGAACGGGCCGCGGCTCTGTGCATAGTCTCGTTCATTGCGTACGTTGGTGGATGCGGTTTCCGGGCCTGCCAGGGGTGATCTTTCCCTCGCCCAGTTTCCTCCTACAGCCCCCCCCCCCACGCAGCGTCTGCCCGTAATTGGTCGGCTGGACAGGGGTACCCAGAATGCCCTACCGTGCCGCTGGTGCATCCGTGGAGCTGCCATCGCGCCGTCGTGGAGCAACGACGTGGAAACCAGTCAGTGCATGAGCCGCCTACGAGGCGCTCACGGGTGCCCATCAGGCGAAAACCTTGAAACCCAAATCATTATTTTTCTGATACAAGTAAAGTTCGAGTGCAAGCACCGCTTGGGGCATATAGCCGCTTGGACCTGTCCTAGAACGTTTCCTGACGGGAATTTCGATGCCAATTTGGCCTTGGCGACGATGGCCCCGCCCTGCGTAGGCCCCGGTACGACGTCGAATGCCTTCCTCCGCCTTCTTGCTTCCTCCTCCCCCCTCTCGAAGAAAAACGCCGAGGATTAATTTTCAAAGGTCCGCGCGGATTTCTTGGATTGGCGCTGGACTTCTTTCCCTTGGCGCACGAAGCGCGCAGGGGGCGGCGCTGGAAGCGCCGCCCTGGGGGCCAGCGCCGGTCCAAAACTCCCCGCGGGCCAGACCTCCGCGCGGACCTTTGAAAGTTTTTAGTTTGTGCAGGTGTCCCATCTTCTATCCCTTGCCCCCTCCGCCCTCCCCTCCCCCTCCTTAACCCCGCCTCCCACATGACACTGTATGAATACTACGCCCCTCTTTCCCTTGGTTCTGTCCAGAAGATCTCCGGCCCTCCGCGCATTGTTTTTTCACATGCATGATTTCAACCATTCCATTTCAGTATGTTTTTTGACATTGTCGGTGATCCATACTGGTTTTCTCTTTGCAGCGTATGTTCGGATCGGCGCGTTGTTCCCGTCTCCCAGCGCGGGCCATTTTTCTGGATCCGAGTTCTTTTCTTTCGTTGTCGTCCCCCTCGTCACACTGGGGTCTTTCTGTTGGAGTTCCCGGACGGCTATCACACACGCCCGTGGGTAGAGCACAATTTGCGCAATGGGTCGGGATGGGAAGGAGGGACAAAATGTGGGAGGTGGCGCGAGCGTGCCTAGCTTGGCCCTCACCCCTCTCCCGCTTCCTTCTCCCTCCCCCCCCTCCGCTCCCCCCCTCTGCCTCCTTCTTCCCTCTCCGCCCTCATTTTTCCCCTTCCTTCTCTCTCCTCCCCCCTCCTTCTACCTCCTCCTCCCTCCTCCTCCCTCCTCCTCCCTCCTCCCTCCTCCCCCCTGGGCCCCTTCCTTCTCCCTCCCCCCCCTTCGCCCCCGTCACCCCACCCCACCCTCTCGCATCCGCCCTCCCCCTTCCCACCCGCTGGAGTACAGGTGATGGTCTCGCGCCAGCTGGTCCTCGTGGTGGACGGCGTCGAGGAGCCCGAGGAGGGCAAGCGGGAGGCCCGCGCCCAGCGCGTCGGCCCCCCCGCCCCCAGGGACCCACCTCGATCTGGCCTGTCCGGTTGGAACGCATGTGTACAGATATACATGTATTTATTTGTAAACTCATGTAGATACATACAGCTCTGTGTATGTACACATGTATATACATATGCACACATATGTGTATACATGTGTTTACATAGATGTATATCTACAGATATACGTAGATGTGTCTGTGGGGGGGGGTATGTCGACTTGGGCTGACGCGGTCTGGTTCTCCGATTCGGTTGCCGACGGTGCTGCGACGACCTTCAGAGGAGGAGGAGGCGGTCCCCGAGGCCGCCGCCCGCCCCTCGTCGCCTCGGCCGGACTCGCCCCGAAGAGCCCTGGGCAGCACGTGCCCAGGGAGGGATCCGTAGAGCGGCGGCAAGTAGTGTGTGTGTGTGTGTGTGTGTGTGTGTGTGTGTGCGTGCGTGCGTGCGTGCGTGCGTGCGTGCGTGCGTGCGTGTGTGTGTGTGTTCTTTTACAGTGGAGACCCATGCCAAGAAACACCCTGCCTGCCTCCAGGGTGCCCTGCCTTCTTGGGTTTCGATGGTTCTGCTATGGAGGGCGTGACGTTCGCACGCCAGAAATCAATGGACGTCCTGGGGTCTCAGGGCTGGGTTTCTTGAGGAAGGTTTCTTGTGGACTGGCCTCCGCTGTACCCTCTGGGCCATATCGCGCGTCATGCCCCCTACCCTTCCCCCCCTCCCCACCCATAACGTAACGCTCCACCTCCCTTTAGTGCGCCCCCGGCGCTGCCGCAGTATGTCCGGTACCACAGTCTGGGGTGGGTGGGGGGGGCGCTACGTTATGCCTCCTCCAGTCCCCCTCCCCTCCTCCCCCCCCAGAACGCCCGTCACGGTAGCGAAAAAAATATGCCCGCACGGGCCCCCATGCCCCATTTCGCGTGGTGACCTCGGAATCCCCCCTAACCGCACCTCGCGGTCCGTCACCTCACGGTTCCATGAGTTCCTGGCGACTCATTTTTTTCGAGCCGAGCGTTTTCGCCTCTTTTCGGGCCTTGGGACCCTCACAGATCGATCCGGTCAGAAAATGGATGAAAGATGGGGTCCGCGGCTGCAGTCGTGTTTTGTTGCGATGCTGCAATTTTTTCGCTACGCCGGATCTTAGGGTCACCTCAGGGTGCGGCACCCAACGGTGGTGGGACATCGGAGGGCCCCAGTCGCCCGAGACGTCCCGGGAGATTGAGTCGAGTCCCAAAACCGCGGGGTGACCCCGAGTCCCCACTGACTCACCGCGCGGTGTGGTCGCCACACCGTTTGTCGGCGGCGAGCGAGGGGGGGAAATGAGGAGGAGAGGCCTTCTCGGAAGGCGGCGGGACTTCTCCGAAGCCCTCCAGCCTTCTGAGAAGTTTTTCTGCGTCTTCGGGGAAGGCTTAGAACACCATTCACAAGGCCGGGGGGACTTCCGAGCCTTCTGAGAAGGCCCGCCCCTTCTCACTTCCCCCCCTGGGCTCACCGCCGAGTTTGGGGCCCCCGAGAAAGCGTCGGTACGCTTTGCGTTTCGCTCCCGTGCGGTGTGGCCCGCTGCTCGCACGGCGTCGCCGAAAGCATCCTGGCGCGGCCCGCCCCATCGCCCTCCGCTTGCGCTCGTGAGCCGCGGGCGGACGGCCTGCAGCTGAGGGTAATTATCGCAGAGGGGCGCCTCCTCCTCCTCCTCCTCCTCCACCTCCTCCTCCTCCACCTCCTCCTCCTCCTCCTCCTCCTCCTCCCCCGTAGCCATTTTGGCTCAAGGTCCCAATGTTGCTTGGCATAGCGCCAAGAGGCTTTCATGGCATACCCTTGTTCCAGGGCCAGCTCAGGATTGCTTTTTTGCTCTCCTTACATATTCACGCGGGATTGATTATTTGTGGTGCCGCGGCCACCTCCATATTGGCGTTTGAGAATCCAGACCCAGTGGTCTACGGCGTGCTCGCAACATGCCCGAGACGTGCGACCTCGCAACCATTCGTGATCGTCGCGAACGAAGCCCTCGTAACAACAAAGACCCCTGGCAAGATGCTGCACAAAAGGAAAGACTTGAACTATTCCGCTCCGAGATCGAGAAACACCTGGCCATTCAAGTTGCTGGCGCGGCTGAACAATTCAAGGCTACCGCAGAGAAAGTTGCCGCCTCGTCTCAAGCCAGCTTCATCACGCACATCACTAACATCACTGCCAAGCTCACCGAACGCCAAGACCACGTCGAGAACGACATCGTCTCCCTCAAGCAGCGCATCTCCGCCTCTGAAGTGGAGTCCAAGAACCTCAACGACGCGGTGGACAAGATCAAGACTGCCATTGCCCATGCTGAAGCCCAAGTTCCATCGCTCGACGTCAGCAACATCGGCTCGTGGGACAGGGCGCCACACATCGGCACCTTTTGGATCGCCTCCACTGTGGACATCACACAAGCATCTATCAAGTCGGCCATCGCCGAGTGGTTTTCGGCAGCCAATATCGACGTGTCTATGGTTCGCTACAACAACTCCGCTCCTGCCAAGCGGGTCTCCATCACTGTACTGGGAGCCGATGCCGTCGCCGTACCGCGTGCTCAAGCTCTTCACCATCATCTGCGCATTGGTCGGGAATGGCGTACTTTCACGATCGGCGGCGCCCCATGCTACGTCAGCGCAGACAAGAGCCCCAAGCTCGTCAGGCAGGAGATCCAGCTCAAGAAGCTGGCAAGGATCGTCAACAACGCCAAGCAGGACCTCAACCCCAATATCCACCGCGCCGATGGCTACCTCTCCATCGACAATGTGCCCATCGTCCGCATCCAAGTGGGCTCCCGCCCTGAGATGGCGACCAAGATTCAATGGTCTGATGCTGCTGATGGTGTCGGCCTTACCTCTGCGATGCGATCTTCGTGCGCCGACGCCCTTGCCGCTGCCTTCGCGGATGCAACCACAACAGTGTCGTGGATTTAACAGCAAATGGACTCCATGGAGCGCGACTACCACGTCATCTATGACTGAGTGCTCGGTGGTCAGCTGGAACGCTCAGGCGCTGGTGCACTCGAACATCGTCAAGCGCGACGCCAAACTCTCCATCCTCAAGCCCTACCTCGCCAAGCGATCCCTCATTGCCATTCAGGAGACTCACGGCACCTCGCAGATGATTCACAGCCTCATCAACTCCACGGGCGCAAAGTACGACGTCTACCACAGCGGCATCCCCGACTCCAATGCGGCGGGCGGCGTCGCCTCCCTCATCCCAAAGTTCATCCCCTGCAGCGACCAGGACAACACCAAGCCGATGATCAACTTCGCCGCGGTCATCCCTGGCCGAGTCGCCGAACTGCGAATCCGCGACCCCAGCCTGAAGTACCTCCATATCTACCTCAACATTCATAACCATGATCTCTCCGCTGATGACCGAAGACGGCTCAAGGCCACGTGGCAAGTGGCACTGGATGAAGCAAACAGCGATCCTGAACACGTGATGTTCTTCATGCTCGGCGACTTCAATATCTCTGAACTACCTGCTCGCAATCTACTACGCCCTGTCGAAGTGCCTGCTCACGAACGATACCAGTTCCAGCCCACCTTCTGGAAGCAGCTCTTCCGGCCGCTGGTCGAGATCTGCACGCCATCCACCACCCACCGCTGCTACGCCAACAACACTGAGTCAAGCATCGATCGCTTCTTCACCTCCTTCCAGGCACATAATCTCACCCACATTGAGACGATCATGGTGGCCGACGACTCGCCACTCGAACGAAAAGGAATACCTGCCAGTGACCATAAACTTCTTCATGTTCGATTTCGCCCCCGAATTCAACGGCCCCATGCTGAACGAGGCATCCCCGCCCACCTCTTCAACTCCGATTTCTACAACTTCTTCATCGACAAGTTCTCCGCCGACACTGAGTGCGACACGCTCACGCCCATCATCAAGTGGCGCACGCTGAAATCCAACATGACGAACGCGGCGAAAGCCACGCGAGATGCTCTTGCGCGGCTACCGCCTGAAGTCCTTGCACGCGACCATCTCTCGATCTCCAAGGAAGTCAACTCGATGACCATGAGAAGCATCTCTCGCGCGGTCTGGTTCCAGGACATCAAGCTCGCGCGCCTCCTTATCGACACCACCCACCCGGGCTCCAAGCACTTGCAGACCATCATCGACAACTCTACCGACATCCCTTCGAGCAAGGTTTGCATTATCAACGCCAACGCCTTCGCCGATGCCGCTGCTGAAGTTCATGCTGCTGTCGCTGAAGAACGTCGCGCCCTCGCTGCCGCACGCGCCCGTGATGCTTACCAACGTCTACAGCGTCAACAAGGGGACAGGTGGCGGAAACGGGCCAGTGCTACACGCAGACTTGGAGAGCTGTGGAAGCCCTTCTCCAAGCGTCTGGTGCTCGCTGGCATCCGAATTTCGCAAGGCAGCTCCTCCGGCATCGCCAAGACACCGTCGGACATGCACGACGCTATACTAGCGCGCTGGGGCCCGATCTTCGCCGACAAGCCAGTAAACACTGCCAACATGAACGCCTACCTGGACTCTGTCTTCGCCCAGCGTGACCATGTTGCGCTGGAACTCCCCAATGCTGAAGAGCTTCAAGAAGCAGCAAAACGAGCACATAACTCCGCCGCAGGTCCAGACGGTCTTCCTTGCAAAGCTTGGACTTCCACCCCCAACAGTTTCGAGATCCTGGAAGAGCTCGTGGCTAACATCTCGGCCAACAACATCATCCCGCACGATTGGAACCACGCTCTACTAGCCATGCTACCAAAAGGTGATGCGCCTGCAGGGCATGCTGAATGCTATCGGTCGCCAGACCAACTCCGACCTCTCGCGATGAAGAACACCGACGTAAAGATTGCTGCCTCCGCCATCAACCGCAAGCTACATCCGATAGTCAAGCAAGTGTCGAGTATCCAACGAGGTTTCGTACCTGGCCGCCAATTCCTCAACAACATAGTCGAAGCCGACACGTACAGCCGCATCTACAGCACCATGGACAACGCCGCCGAGCACATGCCGTGGTTCCTCAGCATGGACATCGCCGCCGCCTTCCCAAGCTTGCTTCACACTTGGTTATGGGAAGTGATTCGCAGATGGGGGATTGATGGCCGCGTTCGTCGCCTCCTCCAGTCCTTCTACGCCTCGCCCATCGCCTTCCTCGAGCTGGGAGGCACACGTCGACCATTACTCGTTGCAGCCAGCGGAGTAGCTCAGGGCTGCCCACTCAGTGGCACCATCTGGGCCCTGGTGTTCGACCCCATCTTACGCGCAATTCAACGCCACTTTCATCAGATTGGCCGTGGCATGGCCAGTGCTTGTGCCGACGACATTGGTTGCGTCTTAGCACGCTTGCGTGACATGCAAGGCATCCTACCGCATACCGAGGCGGCCCACTCTTTCGCGGGGCTGTTGCTCCAACCTCGAAAGTGCGTGCTCGTCCCAGTCTGGACCAACTGCTTCGAAGACGTTGACAACACCATGCGCGACACGCTCAGGACGATCAACCCCGCCTGGGCCCAGTTCAAGATCGACGGCAAGGCCAAGTACCTCGGAGTCTACATCGGTCCGTGTGCTGATGATCGTGCTCAATGGGCCGCCCCTGCGGCCAAGTGGTACCACCGTGCCCAGATATTGGGCGACGCCTCCGCGGCCATCCATCTGAACGTTTCGCTGTACAACACCTCCGCGAGCACTTGCCTCACCTACGTCGGACAACTGTTTCCAGCTCCAGAACTCGTTCTTTCCAAACAAATTCATGCCCTTCATAAAGTTATCAGATCTGCTCCTTCAGCATTCACCAAGCTCGTCATCCTCGGCATGACGAACTGGGCGGGCTGCGCCATCCCCATTGGTGTCGAAGTCCTGCTTGCTGCCACGCTGCGGCGCTCTGCTACTTCCACCATCAACGCCTGGCCCCAGCTTCTCGAACTACACCATCTGGCAGCACTTGATCAGACTCCACTCGTCCGAGTTGTCCAGGGACTTTGGACCGCGCCGTGCTGGGCCTCCGCTACCTCGATCGCGCGGCACCTGCGGGCGGCCAAGTTCGGCGACAACTACTCCACCCACAAGGGCACCATCTTCAAGATCATCAAGCGCAGCCGCCATCACGATCATCTGGCTCACCGTCAGCTGCGCCAAGCTCATGAACTCGCCCGTGCCGCTGCTCTTCGTGTCCTGGACAAACTTCGCCGTGCTGGTGATGATCCTCCAAAGAAATCACCGCAAACCACATACATGATCACGCTTCAGCGCTCGCTCTACGAAGATTCTTTCGACTCCACCATCGCCGCCCGCCTTCGGGCCTGGTTCCCCACCCTCCCGTCGGCGCCGTCTGCTGCCATTTCCGACTCAGGACGCCTCCAACGATTCCCACCACTTCATCTACAAGTTCCCAATACGCCTGATGACGATGACCACGACATGCGGAACGCAGGCAACGAGCTCGAGACCATCGCTGAATGCCTGCAGCACTGGGCCTCCGACTGGCTTCCCTCGATTTACCTCGCTCAACCACTTCATGAATGGGACGTCGACGACTGGCATGAATGGTGCGAAACCTTTATTATTCGTCATCTCCGCCGTGGCGGTCTTCAAGTCTTCTTTCGTGGCCAAACAGATGCTCAACTCCGCCGGCGTGCTGAACGTATTTGCACGCAGGCATGGCAGTCAACCGCGGCATCCAGACTCCAGACCTCCGCTGCGTTCAATCTCCCCCGTACCGCCGAACTACAGCAGAGGTTCGATCGTGCAGCTAATGAACACCATGCTCGGCGTCGCTGGATCCACGACGCCGACTTCCAGAACAACGACTCGGATTCCACGCCCGTGATCACCGACGACCTCACCAACGCGTACGCAGACGACAACGACATGACCTCCCTCATCCAGTTACCGTTCAACGTGAAGACCGCGTGGAGCCGCCTCCACCCGAAGATCGCCAAGCTGCCGCCCTCGCGCTTCTGGCCTGTGATGAAGACGCTATCGGGCGGGTGGGCCACGTCTTACCGCATGCACGTACAGCCCATCCTTCGAGGTTGTGTTCTTGGCTGCAACCCAAAGTTTCCCCCCGAGTCCTTCAGCCACTATCTGGTCTGCAAGCGCTTGTGGCACCATGCTGCACTGCCTCGTGGACGACTTCATAGATGCGTACTCGCCAGGCTTGGCCTGCACGACACCAATTTCGACCCGAACGGGGCCGCTGACGACAAGATTGACCACGTGCTCATCCGTCTCGCCGTGGTCTACAGGTTTTACCACTCGATCAAGATCGACGGCAGCGTCGACAACGCGTACCACATCCACAAGAACTACATTCAGGCTTCTCGCCTCGCCCTGAGGCTGGGCCCGAGCGCGCACGGCGGGGCGCGCTCATTATAGATCGGCGCGCCTCTCCCAGGGGTTCGTTCGCTCCTCCTCCTCCTCCTCCTCCTCCTCCCTCTTCCCCCTCCTTCTCCTCCTCCTCCTCCTCCTCCCTCCTCACCTCCTCCTCCTCCTCCTCCCTCTTCCCCTCCTCCTCCTCCTCCTCCTCCTCCTCCGCCTCCTCCTCCTCCTCCTCCTCCTCCTCCCCCTCCTCCCCCTCCTCGGGTATAGCAAGATCGGCGCCACCCCGACATACTCATATTATGTGCGCATCGCCCCCCCAGGGGCGACGCGCGCACCCAGAAATCTTGTAGTATATGCGTCGTGGCGGTCGTTTTCTGGCCACACCGCTCGGGAAACGATGCACTACAATGCTGGTGTACTATATGTTTGGGTCCGACGCGCGCCTCCAAGAATGAGGTATAGCTAGCACTAATATGTCTCTGTGCGTCCCACCAGAAGTTTATGCCATGTCGCCAGCCGCCAGTAGAGGAGATGTGCGGCTTCCGCTTTCGTGTTGGAGCCGGCTGGGGGTCTGGGGAAGTCCAGCGCTGGTTTGGGCCACCAGAGAGGCGGGAGGGGGTGGGGCAGATTCGAGATGTGTTCTAGAAGATTATATTGTCCTTTTCCTTTTCGGCCCCTGGGACCGTGAAAAACTGGTCCAGGGTGAAAGGTTGTACCAGATGGACTTGAGAGGGGTCCAGGGACCGAGTTTGAGCGGACGTTGCTTCGTCCGCCCCTCCGAACTGATTGTTCTGAGGGTCCCAGCCAGTTCAGATCCCCCGGCCGCCACCAAATGTCGCGCGTGCTCTGTGACACTTCGTGTGGTGCTGCCTGCGTGTTGTTGTTGCTGCTTCGTCCTGCCTGCGTACAGCTGTTGCTGCTTCGTCCTCGTCTGCTGCGGGGTTTTGCGGGGGCTTCTTGGAGGCCTGGGGGGCCTGGGGAGGGGGAGGAGGAGGAGGAGGAGAGGAGGAGGAGGAGGAGGAGGAGGAGGAGGAGGAGGAGGAGGAGGAGGAGGAGGAGGAGGAGGAGGAGGAGGAGGAGGAGGAGGCGGAGGAGGGGGAGGAGGAGGAGGAGGAGGAGGAGGAGGGGAGGAGGACCATAACAGGAGGAGGAAGAGGAGGAGGAGGAGGAGGAGGAGGAGGAGGAGGAGGAGGAGGAGAGGAGTTGGAGGAGAGCAGGAGGAGGAGGAGGTGGAGGAGGAGGAGGAGGAGGAGGAGGAGGAGGAGGAGGAGGACGAAGGGCACGGACCCAGCTGGGTGCCCATGCCCCACTCGCCCATATGCGCCATTTCGGAGCCATCCTCCTCACCCGCCGCCGGTGCCCGCCCCTCCGAACTCACCACCCACCAAACCATCCCAACCCAACCCGAGGCTCAAATTGACCCTCGATTTCCAGTGGGGGGGGCCCGGGGAACATCTAAAAAACCGATGTGGAACCCGTACCCCCCCCCAACCCGAAACTTGGGTCTTCGGATTAGGTCGGGGTGGTCTGGTAGGTAGCCGAACCCGCCTTCATGCGTCCCCCCCCGTGGGCGCTGGCGCACATGGCCCGGGTGCGCGCGCATGTGGCAGGCCCCGGAGGTTGCTCGATAGATCCGTCACCCAAATATTTACACAGACACCCTCCAATGGATAATTAATGGACCTCATGGGGAGGGTGGCGGTGTGTAAATCACCACTGGGAGCCAGCGATTGTATACACCGCCGCCGTCCCTGAAGGTACATACAAAATTCGTCGGAGGGTGTCTTTGTGTGTATATATATATATATGTATACAAGGCTGCATTGGCGGTTCGCGCCATGCACCTTGTTCCTTGAAGCTTTGGAATGGTTGGCCCGTGGTGCCATCCTTTTTTCCATTTTAGCCGCGGTCCGCTGGCTCGTACTTCGGAGAAGCGCAGGAAGAGCAGAAAGGAGGGCAATCAACCTGGGACGGGCCAAAACTGCGAGTTGGAGGCCGCGGGCGCATGGAATGGCGCATATGAGTGGGGGCCGCGCGGGAAACAGCTGCAATCCCGGGTTCGCAACCGAATTTCCGGAAAATTGGTTGCGAACCCGGGATTATGAGCATAATGCGGCTATTCTTCAGGGAATGTCAGATGAAGGGGGCGCGGGGCGGCGGAGTGGTGCCATTTCGAGGGCGGCGGGTTTGACGGGCAGGGTGTTGGTCGGCTTGGCTCTTATGAGCCGTCGGGACCCCCTTTTGAGGGCCGCTGGGCCGCCTTGGGGCGCTGAAGCCCTTCGAGTGGGTTCGCGGGGGTTCTCCCGGAGCCTTCTGGAGCGGTCTGAGGGTTGCCGTTGTGGGGCCGTTGCGCCCTCCTGCATCCGCTTGAGCAGCGCTCGCTTGCTCCATTTACGGAGGAGCGGAGGAGGAGGAGGAGAAGGAACAGGGAGGAGGAGGAGGAGGCGGAGGAGGAGGAGGAGGCGGAGGAGGAGGAGGAGGAGAAGGAAGAAGAGGATAAAGAGGAGGAGGAGGAGGAGGAGGAGGAGGAGGAGGAGGAGGAGGAGGAGGGGGAGGGGAGGAGGAGCCTCTTGGGCCGTTGTGGGGCGGTTTGGGGAGCTTCTTGGGCGGTCTTGGATCGTCGAACACCCGAAAAAGCGAGGACTGAAAACATTGAAAAACCAATGAACAAGTAACAATTTGGGATGTTTTTGGAGCCTCACCGGAGCTACTTAGGGGGCTTCCCGAGGCCCTGTGGAGCTCTCTTGGGGCCTCTTTGGGCCTTCTCGGGGCGGGAGGCTCGTATTTTCAGTTCGTGGTCCCCCCTGGGGCCCCTTTTTGGGCCGTCTTGGAGCGTTCGTGGGCCATCTCGGGCGCGTCTTGGACCGTCTTGGGGCGCTCTCAGCGCGCTCTGTGAGCTTCTTGGGCCGTCTTGGAGCGGTTTTGGGAGCTTCTTGTGCGGTCCGGGAGCGTCGGAAACCCGAAAAAGCGAGGACGCTAAACACATTGAAAAACCAATGGAAATTCAATGATTTTGTTCTCTCGGGCCCCCTTTGAGAACGGTCTTGGGGCTCTCGCGGAGGGTCTTCAAGGCTACCCGGGTGCTATCCTGGACTGTCTTGGGTGTCTCTGTGGGCTTGCGCCGACCGATTTGGCACTGCCGCCGCCTGCGTGCACGCCTTGGAAAGGATGTTCGGCCGCCCCCGTGGCACGGATTTGGGGGGTCTCTTTTCGGGGGGGGGGGTCCGCACCCCCGGAATTATAAAAATATAGAAAAGGGAATATGTATGTATGTATGTACGTACGTACGGACGTACGTACGTACGTACGCATGTACGCATGTACGCATGTACGCATGTACGCATGTACGTATGTACGTATGTACGTATGTATGTATGTATGTATGTATGTAAGTATGTATGTAAGTAGGTATGTATGTATGTATGTATGTATGTATGTATATCGGTATGTACATATATATATATATATATATATATGTTCGTGGAGTAACAGAGATCCCGGCTGGCCGAGGCGGTATCTCTGAGGCGCCTTGGCATCGCTCGGGCGTGTGCGTTTTTTCTCGGCGAGGACCATCGGAGAGCATCTTGGTCCATCGAGCAGAGAATTTGCACGATAACAAAACATGCACGGGGAGCGGACGTCCGAGCGATGGCAAGAATGGGCACGAAAAGCAGGGAGACGGAGACCGGCAGCAGTTCGGTACACTGTCCATCTTGAATTGGGGTCGCTGCCGGTGTCGCCGCGGACGTGGTCCGTTTCGGACAAAATGTCGCCTGCTGGCCAGCGGCCGCTGTCGGTTTGGGATAAGTGCCCGTTCCAGGCGTACAAATCTGCACGGCGCCAGCAACTTGGCCCACACAGCAGCCCCAGGACGCACCAAGGCAGCAGCAGCCAAGGTTTCAGAAGGACAGAACATCAAAAGCAGACGGGATCCCCCCTCCCTCAAGTTTCGCGCTTCGCAGTGCTCGAAGACCTCGAGGCGGGCCTCTAGGAGAGCCCAAGATGACCGCAGGAGCCTCGGACGGCCGCCAGGCCTGCAAGACGGAGCTACGAGGTCCGCCAGAGCCCCAACATGATTAGCCACGAGAAGCGCCAATGGGGGGCCTACGGGAGCCCACAAAGGCCCCGGGAGGCGCCCGACGAAGCGCGGGCCAAGATCGAGCGTCGCATGCTTCGCGCGGCGCACGCTTCTCGCATTGTGAGTGCCCTCCCCCCCTCCCTCCTCCCCGCGGCCGCCTTCGCCTGTCTTCCCACGGGGTGATGTCTAACGGCGTGTGGATATCATGGGCAAGCGCATGACATATGTCAGATTCGGCCCCTCCTCTAGACGCCCCCTGCCCCCTGCCCCCCCTCCCCCCACATACATACATACATACATACATACATACATACATACATACATACATACATACATGCATGCATGCATGCATGCATACACATACATACATACATACATACCTGCATACATACATACATACATACATACATACATACATACATACATACATACATACATACATACATACATACATACAAACATACACACATACATACACACATACATACATACATGCATGCATGCATGCATACATACATACATACATACATACATGCATACATACATACACACACACGCATGCACGCACGCACGCACGCACGCACACATTCATATTCGCATCAACATCCACATCCGCATTCGCATTCACATTCAATTCCACATACACATTCCCATTCACGCACACAACACACACACACACGTCGCCCACGCACATGCATCAGGCCATAATGCGCTACCCCCCGCTTCCTGGCTTCTCTTTTCTGCTAGTGTTCCTGTGTTCTCCCTCTCTCTCTCTCTTTCTCTATCTCTGTTCTCTCTCTCTGTCTCTCTTTCTCTCCTCAGGTTTTCGAGTACCTGGACAGGCTCGTAGGCGACGGATGCCCCCATCGCCTGCTGATGACGCTGAGCAGGCCAGCATGGGGAGGAGCGAGGAGGAGGAGGAGGAGGAGGAGGAGGAGGAGGAGGAGGAGGAGGAGGAGGAGGAGGAGGATGGGGAGGAGGAGGAGGAGGAAGAAGAGGAGGAGTAGAAATAGGAGGAGTAGGAATAGGAGGAGGAATAGGAGGAGGAGGAGGATGAGGAGGAGGAGGATGAGGAGGAGGAGGAGGAGGAGGAGGAAGAGGAGGAGGAGGACGAGAGTGGGGGGTGCTGGCGACAAGGAGGAGGAGAAGGAGGAGTTGCTGCTAGATTTTATCACGATGTCCGCCGTCCGCGGTTGTGTGTCCAGCATCTGTCTGGCTTGCTTCCAGCGATGTCTGGGCGGGCGGGAGGGAGGCTCTGAGTTGGAGGGGGGGCAGAGGGCAAGGGATGGGAGAGGGCCAGACAACCGTCAGCAAAATTAACCTAAAAAGGTGTTGACGCGCCCAGTCAAAGCCGCTTTCTTGCGCCTATTCAATGTTTCAATGTCGAAGCATGTCGAACCGCGGTTTGGACCGGCGCAACGCAGAAGTTTCACGATGATCAATCACGTGTTTCGCACGTAACGCGCTCTGTAGTGGAAGGCAGACGAGCGTCGTAGGATGAAGACAAATCACTTCAAAGCGTTCCGCATTGCTCCCGTCGCCCCGATTGAATGTGATCCTGAGACAGGGGCCCTGGGGGTTGGGCCCTTTCCGACCTCCTTGGGCTCTCCCTGCAACGATGCTTTCTGGCGTCTTGCACAGCGTAGCGCACACCCCCTGCAACGATGCCCTCTGGCGCTTTTTCGCGGATTTCCGAGTTCCGAGTTCCGTCCCTCCTGTTCAGATGGCGGTTCGTTTGCCAGCAATTGTGCTACGCGATGGTGTCACATTTTCCATCCCCAGACTTCTTTTGGCGCTCCGGTGCCATCTTGCCCAGCCCTCGCGGCCCGCAGCGGCAAGCTTCGTGCTTCGTGCCCCGTGCTTGGGGCCTCCCTGGTACCCCCAGGGGGTTCCAGAGACGGTTCGGGAGGAGCAGGTGAGCGTTTTTTCCTTCACTCTTCTGCCGATCGGCGCGGGCCCTCGCCCGCCCCCCGTTTGGAGCAGATCGTGGCTGTTTTCGGTGCCTGCTTCGGGCAAGGGGAGTCTCCCCTGTGCACGGTCCCAGACAGTCGCACTAAGCAGAGGTCCGAGCCAGACCCCCCCCCCCTTTCCCCCCACCCCTTCCGCCCAATGTCGAAACGCCGACTAACAAACGCTCACCAGCCACTGACGCTCCGCGCATCTCCACCGGCACATCCAGAAGCGATTCCCAGGCGAGTTGCCCTGACCAGGGAGGTGCAGGGGCGCGCAGTGCAGGAGAGAAGTGGGAAGGCTGTGAAACGAATAATCTCGCAATCAGACTCCGCAGGCCATGGGATGAACTGTATACGCCTTCGCGGCCCTGTCGAAGGAGGAGAAGGGCGAGAAGGAGGAGGAGGAGGAGGAGGAGGAGGAGGAGGAGGAGGAGGAGGAGGAGGAGGGAGGAGGAGGAGGGAGGAGGAAATGGACGAGGAGAAAGGAGAGGAGGCCGAGGAGGATGAAGAGAGATGGCGAGGGATAAGGAGGAAACGGATGAAGATGAGCGTTGAGGGAGGTCGAGTCGAGGTCAGAACACGTTCCCACTAAACTTGAAGTGAACCATCGGTGGGAGGAAGGGGCGGATGAGGAGGAGGAGAATGGGGAGAAAGAGGATGCAGTGTAGGAGGAAGACAATGACGACGAAGA
Source organism: Prorocentrum cordatum (assembly GCA_963575745.1). NCBI lineage: Eukaryota > Dinophyceae > Prorocentrales > Prorocentraceae > Prorocentrum > Prorocentrum cordatum. Next base: position 693,092 of record CAUYUJ010016527.1, on the reverse strand, counting down.
CGCGGGAGCGGTTAGAGAATAAGGAGGAGGAGGAGGAGGAGGAGGACAAAGATGATGAGGAGAGAAGGAGGACGAAGCTCACGACGACAACGACAACGACAATAAGAGTAAGTTATGAAGGCCTTCGCGGGTCTTTCGCTCTGGGAGCTTCTTGGAGGTGGCTTTGCACTGTCGTGGCGCTTTCTTGGGGCAGTTTGGGACGTAATTGGTGCTTTCGCACGGTGCCCTGGGGGCCCCCAAGGAGCCCGACGCCTGCACAGCAACAGCGGCCGCCCACCGCCTGCGACGTGATGGCGAAGCGGCCGTGGAAGGTCGGCAGGCAGTGACGGTCTCTGCCCCCTGCAGCAGGGCTCGGGCGGGTGGGGATGGGGGGTGGCCTGCATGGGGGGGTGGAGGGCCCCACGAGGGACCCTTCAGAGCCCCGTTCGGAGGCCCGAAAGGGGGGCCCTGAAGGGCTCCTTTAGGGCCCTTTTCTCTACCCTCCTTGTATCGGCGTCCAGTCAGGGGGGAAGTGAGAATAGGCGGGCCTTCTCAGAAGGCTCGGAAGTTCGCCGGCCTTCTGAGAAGCTTTCCAAGCATCCCCCGAAGACGCTTCCCCCCCGCGCTTCGGCGGCACCCCAACATACTGATACTACGAGTGCGTCGCCCCCCCAAGGGGCGACGCGCGCACCGAGAAATAAGTATATGCGTCGTGGCGGGCGCTTTCTGGCCGCACCGCTTGGGAAACGATGTACTACAACATTGTTCTACAATCTGTTCGGGTCGGACGCACGCCTGCGAGGAGGACACATGGTGCTGGCGTGGCCTTGTGCGACCCATCGCTCGCCGCCAAGTTCTGGCCACGACCCACCACCACCCGCCCGAAGGGCAGGGGCGGTGCACGGACGGGGGCCCCGCCCCGCCGGCGTCTCGGCCATGGCGGGAGGGCCATGCCTCGCGGCGCGGGGCCAGAGGGCCCACGGGGCTGCTGGTGGCGTGGCCGCACGGCGGGCGGACCCGCCCTCGTCGGTGGCTCCGAGAGGGGGTCCCGAGGGGTGGGGTCCCGTGGACGCCCCTGAGATCCTGGCGACTCGGTTTTTCCGAGCCGGGCGTTTTCGCCCAGCTTCGGGCCCCGGGGCCCCTCGCAGATGGATCTGGCTCGGACCAGGGCGCAGAACGATGGGGACCCGGGCTCCAGTCGTGATTCCTTACGAAGCCTCAACTTGTCCGAGACGTCGGATCTCAGGGGAGGTGCCTCGCACGATGTAAGTCCACCCTTGGATCGATCTCTGAGCCACCAGCCCTGGCTTCTGGCCCTCCGCCCGGCGCCCCACGGCAGTGAGTGAGGCGGCCTGTGGCACGGGCCCGGGTCGATTTGCCGACGCCTGACTGCTGGCTCCCCTGCGGGGGGAAGGACGAAGGTAAGGAAGAAGGAGGAGGAGGGGCGAAAGAACGACGGAAAGGGCGAAGATCTGGAGGAGAAGGAAGAGGGAGAAGGAGGAGGAGGAGGAGGACGAGGAGGAGGAGGAGGAGGAGGACGACGACGCCGATCAGGAGGAGGAGGAGGAGGAGGAGGAGGAGGAGGAGGAGGGAAGAGCAGGAGGAGGAAGAGGAGGGGAGGAGGAGGACGAGGAGGAGGGAGGAGGAGGAGGGAGGGAGGAGGGAGGAGGGAGGAGGAGGAGGAGGAGGAGGGGAGGAGGAGGAGGAGGAGGAGGAGGACGAGGACGAGGACGACGAGGACGACGAGGACGACGAGGACGACGAGGACGACGAGGGAGGAGGAGGAGGAGGAGGAGGAGGAGGAGGAGGAGGAGGGGGAGGAGGAGGAGGAGGAGGAGGAGGAGGAGGAGGAGGAGGAGGAGGAGGATTCGAGAGGCTCCGAATTAACTGCCTGGAGGCTCCCAATCAACGAGTAGAGCTTCCCCTGCGGGGAGGGAGCCTGGGCATCAGGTGCGCGGATCTCCACCGACGATGTTTGTCGCCGCGGCTCGCCGGGGGGGCGGCTCGCGCAGGGGGTGCGACTCGGTCGCGGGCGGTCCTGTCTTCGTCGTCGGCCTCCTCCCTGGCGGCTCGCCCCAGTCGGGGTTGTATGCAGTCAGGTCGCACGGGGGGGATGAGCAGCTTCCCAGGGTTACCCTTGCAGCAGGAAAAACCAAACGACCCTTGATTTTGAAATGCAGGCCTGCCCGACGTGCCCCCAAGGGTAGACCCTTGCCCTTCGTGAGCGGACTACATTTCGGGGTCCTTCAGGTCACGGTCTACATTTCAGGGTGCTTCGGTCTCGCGAGGGTCGACATCTCAGGGTCCGTTTGGCCAGGGGTCTGCATTGCGTGGGTCTACATCTTGAGGCCCTTCTCGCGGGCCGCGGGTCTACATTTGGATGGCCGTTCTCGTTTCGCATCCCGGCCCCTTCGGCCCATCCTCGACAACTCTTGCCGTCCAGCCCCGTTCGACAAGCGTCAGCCTGGCCTGTCAAGGCTCTTGCACCCCTACCCCTACGTACGGTAGGTTCGCGTCGTGTCGACCTGCGACCCCACCGCGTGCGTGTAAGGTTGAACGCCGCCCGTGGCACAGAATCGGCCCGTCGTTGAACGATCCGGCGTTCACGGAACGGCCGATCGTTCAAGTTTGAACGATCCCCGCGGTGTCAGGAACCAACGCCGGGGTCGGCACGACGCGAGCCTGCCGTATGCTCATGGACTACATTCTTTCGCATTCAGCTGGCACCGACGCGTGTGTTAGCCCAATGTGTGGCGCGTCGCGATGTCACCGCTCATCTCCACCGACAGAGGCACGCAGCCTGTGTCCGGCCCTCCTCACGCCGCCTACGTCGTGTCGAGGGCCTTCGGTGGACCAATGCACGCTGACGCTAGCCGGCGTCCCGAGGAGCACCGACAATCGTGCCCTCCCCGTCCTGGAGATTGTCGCTTTATTCGGTGAAGCCGTAACGTCCGTGACGCGGGGGTCGCCCCCGCCCCCTCCCGCCAACGGTAACGAGCGTACGCAGGGTGTGTGTGTGTGTGTGTGTTGGTTCCCCTGCAGGCTTGGCGCGGTGCTCACAGGCATGCAGTGGTGCCGAAAGGCATGCCCTGGTGCTCACAAGCACGCTGTGGCGCTCGCCGGCCCCTGCGCTGCTGTCGCCGCAGGCCCGGCGTGGACGAGGTGGTCAGCGCGCACATGGAGAGGTGGTCCGCCGTCCGCCTCGACGCGGGCCCCTCGGCATCAGCGCGCTCCCTTGCCCAGGGAGGAGGAGAGAGGAGGGGGGCAGGAGGAGGGAGCAAGACAGGTCAAGAGGAGACAGTTTGTTTTTACCCCCTGGCGATAGCAGGCCTGATCGGCGGAGGGGGAGGAGTTGAGGGGGGGAGGGGGGAGCGGGGCCGGCCACGGGCGCCATCCCAAGCATTGAAGAATTGCAGGAGTCCAGTATCCTCAACCAGCATTGTTGGAGCCAAGGTGGCTCCCGATGGGGGTTATGTTCAGCCTTTTGAGTTTCCTCCAGGAGCTGGAGCTCAACTGTTTACTAACGGCTCGCATTCCTTCACTCACTTTAGCCACCTCTTCCGTGCGGGGGTCAGCGTGGTCCAGGTGGGTGATAGAGGAGATCGTGTCGAGGGCTATTTAGCCTTTTGCCTGCAGGTATGGTTCAAAGCAGTGGCACCCCTGAACACGGGGCGATTATTCTTGCGTCTGTGTACAGTGAAGACAACTGCGCTTCATGCCCTCTCTTTGTGGACTATGCCACGTTGCTGCAAGCATCTGCCTCCTTTCCCTGAGCCTTGTCGGGGGCCAATGTCCAGGCCCATGTTTGCAGATAGGTTGCCAGACACAGCCCTGGCGGCCCCCTATCATTTACCAAAGTCAAATGTCACCAAAAAGAGGATGACCTTCCCATTGAAGAGCCTAAGATTCTCTGCAGGGGCAACAGGCTTGTTGACCACCATGCTGGCCTGGCTGCACAGGCCCACGGTTACACTAACGATTTGGAGGCTAGAATTATGGTCACTACCACTGTATGCACTACTCTCACACTCGGAGTAGGTAAGTTGCTTGGGGAGTGGCCTTCGTTCGGGGAGCTCGGGGAGTTGGGTCGGTCTCGCGCGGGTCCCAGAAGGTGACTCCCTGAGCACGGCAAGCGTAGGTGCAACATCTGCTTTCGTTTCCTCGAGCCCAACGTGGTTGCCAGCTCCGAGTGTGCGGGGCAGAATCTGTCTCTGGATTTTTTCTGCGGGCCCGAGGAACATCACAAGCTTCACGTGGCTTGTTTTGAGAGCTCCTAGCTCCCTGTCGTGCACCGCGTTGCCTGTGGCGCGTTCACCACTTGCAAGGCAGGCCAAAATATCCATGGTGTCTTTGACAGGAAGGTTTCGTCTGAGAGCAGAAAATTTCAGAGGAGACCCTTGCCTGGAACGGACCTAATTATTATTCTTCCTGTAGCCCTCACACCCCCGGGCCGTGTTCTCAGGGAGGTGAGGAGGTGTGTGTGTAATTTCCCTTTCTCAGTGTGCTGTGCTTGTACGGTGTACTGTCTTCCGGGTACCCCGGTAATTCCCTACTAAACTGTGTTAGAGTGAGATTCCACAACTAATCACCTAACTCTGCCTGGCGCGCAGAGCGCGCCAGGGTCGGCGCCGCAGGATTCCAGCGACGATCGATCCAAGAAGTCCGCGCGGACCTCCCGAAGCTTACATTGTGTATGCCGCTTTCCCCTCCTTCTAGGCACAGGGTTGAGCTACTTCAGCCGCCGGAGCGGTTACTCATCGAACTCTCCGACCGCAGGTCGTCGAAGCAGCAGGCCAGCTCCGGACAGCGACAGGCAGTCACGAGCCTTGCGCCTGCCAGACGGCGCGCGGGCACGATCAAGCAGGCGGCCGTGACGTCGGACTGCGGCACTTCCCGGTGCCGTTCGGGCGCCATGATCTCACCGCCGCCAACCGTGCGGATTTCGACCGCAGCCTCGTAGTCTAAAAACATGTCCGTATCCGAGGCCTCGCGAGCCGGGTCCTTCCTCGGATGCCCCGCGCGGAACGTATCCGTGCGACCGCGAAACCGCGTAACCGCGGAGGGTCTTTAATAACGTGCCCCCCACCCCCTAAGCTATCGGCTGGGAATACAGTCGGAGAAAAACATTGGAAACGAAATGCTCCACTTTTTCGCATGGAAGCATTTGGGTACACATCATATCAACGGCAACTCATATCAGTCACATCCGGCGCTGCACGCACGTCGAGCCGACGTGGGCCGAAAGGTTGACTAAATTTCTGCACCGCTTGGTTCGTGCCTGGGCGGCGGCCCCATCCACTCGGCGGAGGCTACGTCCGCGCTCGAACCGCCTTGAGACTGCCCGACTCCTAGTTTAGTATTATAAAGAATGAGAGTCGGATGATTCTCAAAATCTGCACGACATGGCATACATTCACACAACGGACGCGACCGATGGCGGTCCCAAAATTGTCTCAAACAGTCTCACAGGATCTTAAAGTGCCCCGATCCCCCCGGCACCGAGCACATCTGCGAGTCTCACATGGTCTCAAAGTGCCACGAAACCTTCGGCGCCGAACGCAGTCGCGCGTCTCAAAGGGTTTCAAATCGCCCCGAAACCCTCGCCGCCGAGCGCGTCCGCGAGTCGCACATGGTCTCAAACCCTCAGCGCCGAACGCAGTCTCGCGTCTTCAAGGCTTTCAAGTCGCCCCGGAACCTTCGGCGCCGAGCCCATCCGCGAGCCTCATATGGTCTCACAGTGCCACGAAACCCTCGGCGTCGAACGCATTCGCGCGTTTCAGCGGGTCTCTCAATGGCCGGAAACCCGCGGCGCCGAGCACATCCGCGCGATTCACGTGGCCTCACAGTGCCACGAAGCCCGCAGCGCCGAACGCATTCGCGCGTTTCAAAGGGTCTCACAATGCCCCGAAAACTTGAGTTGTGGCCACCGCAATGGGAGAGCACCCCTCCGACGTGAACGCGCAAGCATGCGAGGACGCCCGCACGCGACACGCCACCAACCAATCACGCGGGAGTTGGAGCGCCGAGTGCATACAGTACCGCTGAGCCCCTTACGACGACGCCGCAAACGTCGACATGGCCACGGCTCCTCGCGCGGTTCGGGCTAGCTCCGACGAGGGATTCGGCCGACGAGCGAGCTCTTGAACACCTTTCAATGCGAGGGAGAGGGGGGGAAGTCTAACCTTAGGTGCGCTCGCGTCATAGCTGACGTCCTACCTCTCCCTACCATCCCTTCCTGTGGCGCTGCGGTTTCTCTATCCGCGGACGCGTGTCGTAGCATAGGTACGCTAGCTATCCGCGTACCTTTCTGTTCCCTGCCTAGGCTCTGCCTAGAGGGTTCTTATTCTCTTTCTTAAAAGGGGCCGGGCAGTGCAAATCGCCCCGGGCGGTTCCCCCAGCATCCGCCCCGCGGTTCCCCCAGTTACGCCCCCGGGTTCACCCAGTTTAGCTGAGCTAAGCTAAGCTAAGCTGAGCTTAGCTTAGCTTAGCTTAGCTTAGCTTAGCTTATCTCATCTTAACTTAGCTTATCTTAGCTGAGCTTAGCTTGGATTAGCTTAGCTTATCTCATCTTAGCTTAGCTTAGCATACCTTAGTTTACCTTAGCTTAGCTTAGCGCAGCGCAGCATAGCGCAGCGCAGCATTAGCACATCATAGCATAGCATAGCATAGCCAAGCATAGCATTGCATAGCAACGCATAGCCCTTCATAGCATCGCATCGCATAGCATAGCATTGCATAGCGCACCATCACATACCATAGCATCGCACATCATTACTTAGCATATCACATCGCAGCATAACATAGCAGAGCACAGCACATCATAGCATATCATAGCATATCATAGCGCAGGGTAGCATCGCATATCATCGCAGATCATAACATGTCATATCGCATCATATCATACCATAGCATAGCCTAGCATATCATAACAGAACGCAGCATATCATAGCATAGCGCAGCATAGCATAGCACAGCATAGCATAGCGCAGCATCACATAGCATAGCATAGTGTAGCGTAACACAGCGCAGCGGAGCGTACCCTAGCATAACATAGCATAGCATAGCGCAGCATAGCAAAGCATAGCAAAGCATAGCATAGCGCAGCACAGCATAGCATAGTATAGCATAGCATAGCATATCATAGCAACAAAGCAAAGGCAACACAACAACAGCAACAGCAAAGCAAAGCACAAGCAACGCACAGCCGGACCTGCAGTGCTGAACAGCCTGCAGCTCTTGCAGGAGCCGCGAGCAGTGGTGAACAGCCTGCAGTTCTTACAAGCAGTGTTGTAGATGTTGATGTAGATGTAGATGTAGATGTAGATGTAGATGTAGATGTAGATGTAGATGTGGATGTGGATGTGGATGTAGATGTAGATGTAGATGTAGATGTAGATGTAGATGTAGATGTAGATGTATTTGCAGGTGTAGATGTGGATGTAGGTGTAGATGTAGATGTAGATGCAGGTGTAGATGTAGGTGTAGATGTAGATGTAGATGTGAGTCTCGCTGTTGATGTTGATGTAGATGTAGATGCAGGTGTAAATGTAAATGTAGCGGTCGGTGTAGATGTAGATGTTGCTTTCCTACATGCTCCAACTCCTAGGTAGGGTCGCACTGGGATAATTTCTCTATCCGTGGACGCGTGTCGCAGCGGAACTGTGACTCCGACAAGGGCCGCGTCCGGCAGAATCATGGGGTAGAATGTACGTGTGGTGGTGGCGTGCGTGGTGGTGGTGGCGGCGGCGTGTGTATGTGTGTGTTCGTGTGTGTGTGTGGGCGCGTGCGTAGTGGTTGGTGGTGCGCGTGCGTGCGTTCGTGGTGGTATGTGTGTGTGTGCGTAAATAAGGCGACGCGCTGCAATGCGACCACGTGCGATGCAAGACAACGCCATGCACAGCAATGGAGCCGAAACGGCCGCACGCAGTGGACTAAGTCTGGACATCGCGCTTTCGCGCAAGGCAGTCAGTACCACTGCGACCCGAATGGCGACGCCGCGAAGAACTGGCCCCCACGCGAGCGCGAAACCCATTTCCAAACATGTCTTCTCGGACTGTAGTTGTCCCTCCCCGTCTCGCCTCTCCCCTCCTCACTCTCCTCCTCGCTCTCCTTCCTTGCCCTTCTCGCCCCCCTCCCTCTTCGCCCTCTTAGGGATCCTTAGGATCCCTAGGAGTTCTGAGGGATCCAACCCCGAGGAATCTCAAGGGAAACCTGAGAATCCGCAGCAATTCGTAGGAAACCTTGGTAATCCTGCGCGCCCCTGAGAATCCCGAGGGGTCCTAAGAGAGTCCCAGGTATTGTAGGAACCCCTCGGAACCTTAGCACTGGCCGCCGCGGGAGGGAGATCGTTTTCCCGGTATCGCCTTCGGTCTTTATCCGCCAGCAAGCCCGCGCCCAAAAAACATAGTTTCCATGCGAAACAGGGGGTTGACTAAAGACCTTTCGCTGTTATCCGCGGGATCGCGCCCCGGAGTCCAAGACGTGAGGGCGTGGATATGGATACGTTCGCCGCTCGTGAAAATCAGCCGCGCGTCTTTCAAGGGCAATCGCTTTCTCGTCTGTGCCTTGCCTCTCCAGCCGTGCCAGGATATGTTGTGACCTGGCCTTAGGTGAGCGGCGGCATCCGGTATGTGACGTCGGTTGTTAATGTTGAAGCATGTTATCAGCTCCCGTAGGCTCCCTTCCAAAAAATAGATAACTTTTTGTCTACCCTCTGGGCCATGACGCGTGTTATGTCCCCTCCCCTCCCCCCTCTTTCCCCCCACGACATAACGCTTCCTCCTTCAGTGCGACCCTGGCCGCAGTGCGTCCAGCACCACAGTTTGGGGTGTGTGGGGGGGGGCGTTGCGTTATGCACCCCCCCCGTCCCCCCCCCCTCCCTCCCCCCATAGCGACCGTTATCGCCGCGATTGTAATCAGCCGGGCGAAGGACCCAACCATAAGCAGAGATGCGTGCCGCAATTGTGAGTACCATCTTCGGTGGATCTTCCTATGCGGCCGCGAAACTTTTGAGGGTGTGCCAAGTGGCCCGTTGGCGGCAGGCGGCCTGTTCCATTGGGGATTTCGGTGGACCTCCCTATGGATCCAAGAAGCGTGCGAGGGGTGTGCAGAAATGGGGCGGCACCGACATACGGACCCTGCCGCTGCAGCCTTCGGTGGTGCCGGCTCAGGCTACGAAGCGTGCGAAGGGTGCGCCAAAATGTGGGATGGAACCGCATGCGGGCGCTGCCACTGGGGCCTCAGGTGGAGCACCCTGTGGGGCCACGGAACGCGTGAGGGGTTCGCCGACATGGGGGAGTGGAACCGCATGCGAACGCAGCCACTGGGGCCTTCGGTGGAGCTCCCTACGGGGCTACGAAGCGTGTGACGGGTGTGCCGAAGTGGCGAGGTGGCGGCATGCGAGCCCTGCCATTGGGGCTTTCGGTGGAGCTCCCTATGGGGCCACTAAACGTGTGATGGGTGTGCCGAGATGGTGAGGTGGCGGCATGCTGGCCCTGCCACTGGGGCCTCCGGTGGAGCTCTCTGATGGGGCAACGATGCGCTGTACTGGGTGTACGGAAACAGAGACATGCGGAGGGCAGAGGGAAGGAGGGGGGTGAGGGAGGAGGGGGGGGAGGAGGAGAGGAAGGAACGCGGGGGGCTGTCTCTTCGAAACGATGACTCGACACCACAGGATGGTTGGGGAACAAAAATTCGCTCGAATGGTTCGGGCTCCGACCAGCGTCAGCACAGAGCCGATGCCCAGCCGAGGTGCAGCCCTTCGCGGAGGAGGACGCCCTGAGCCTGTGCGCGAGGCCCCTGGCCGCACGGGGCGCGCGCGCGGGGCGCGCCCTTCGCCGCCGGGCCCGAGGGGCTGCGAGGCGGCGCCTCCCTCGGGGTCCGCTGCGGGCAGCGTCGGGCGGGCACGGCGGAGACCCGTGCCAAGGAGCACCCTGCCTGCCTGCCGGGTGCTTCCCGGGTTTCCTGGGTGTCGAGGGTTCTGCGACGGGAAGCGTGGTGCTCCTACACCTGCAGTCAGTGGGCGTCCACCGTGGGGCTTCTCGTGGAAGGTTTCATGTGGTCGAGCTCCTACTGTATCCCGGACGTTTTCCCTTCGCGCCTGGTTGGTCCACGTCTCGGCCACGTGAAAAGGGACAGGACGGGGCCAGGACGAGGAATCAATTCGTTCCAGAGCATTCTGGGACGCTCCCAGAGCGTTCCGCAACGCTCTGAGAAGGCCGCAGCGCTCGATACATCCTCCAGAACCGCTGGATCTCAGAGATTCTCGATTCTCAATGAGTTAGGAAGCTGGCAGTTTTCCTCGTTCTCGGAGCCCGAAAAAATTATCCTCGTCCTGGTTTCGTCTTAGAGGATAACGGGGGAGGATGGAAAGGGTTCTTAGAGGCATCACAGCTTCTTAGAGTGGGCGGGCGTTCTCTGTAGATGTAAGGCCCGCGCCTTCTAAGAGGCAGCCTCATTTTGAGAAGCCTGCCCCCCTGCCCCTGCCCCAATGTGCGCGCCGCCAAACGTCAGGCGAGGACATCACGGTCGGGAAAGATTGGCTTCACGTGTCACGCGGCCGGTTCTGGCCCACCACGCTTCGGCGCGACACCCTATCCACGTCTCCACTCCTGAGCGTAACGTCCCTAGCCTTGCCCAGCCTCCCGCGCCGCGGAGCGGGGCGACACGCAATCCGCTTGCCAGGAATAGGGTGCCGCTGGCAGCCGCTGCCGCGACACGCTGTGCAAAAGTTCCTGGCCGTAGAGGATGCGCTGAGCAGATTACCACCGTCAAGGGAAGAAACACCACCCAGACCACACAATTGGCGTTTACTACACGGCCCTGGGCGTTTACTAAACAGCCCTGCCCTGTTTGATTCCTCCTTTGGGTGCGTTTACTAAACGGCGTCGCGTGTCGGGGTGGGTGATTCTCGGGGTGGATTTTCTGCCCTCTACACCGAGCGTGTGCCGATGGGGGGGCAATCAGCAGGCGGTCGCAAGTGCAGAGGAATGAGGTGCACGATGGAGCAGGCACATGCGCAGCGCCGCGGGCGGCCCGCTTAATTTAGGGTGGCACGATGGGGCGAGGGCAGGGGGAGATGGGGATGTCCCACACATGCAACGCCTTTAAAGAAAGAGAGACAACATATTGAGGTCTGACATTTTCTGCCTCTGGGGGCCCTCGCCTCGCCGCGGGACCGTCAAGACACGACTCCGCCCAAGAAGCCGGCCCTGGGCATCGGGTCGGGGCTTCGGGGGCCGAGCATTCAGAAAGTGACGACAGATCGCATGTCTGGGGCATGCTCGGGGCCAGATGCATCGACCCCCAATCGCCCACTCGTCGCCCACCCTGCCCATGAACCTTCCGTGTCGTTATCGGGGACCGATTGCCGATCTATCGGCGATGTCTCGTCGATTCAAGTTCGATGCTTCCCCTGAGCTGGTCCCCTTCCCCCTGGCTCCCTCCGCCTCCTTGCGGGGAACTTCCTCTGTCCCGACTCTCGCTGCATACCTCGGCGTCCAGACGGCTTTGGATAGCCACAGGATGGCTTCGAACAGCCTCGGAATGATGACCACTCCTCAGCACTTTCAGGTGAGCTGGCGTTGCGACTCCTACTCTCAATACCTGTTCTTTCCTTTGTGTCGTGGTCCTTGCCTCCCCCGCGAAATCGGAAGGATGGTGCTGGCCGTGGGCTGTATGGAATTTCCCGTTGAGTTGTCCCGCTGACGGCAAGGAGAGGTCGTCTTTCAGCGGCAGCCGGTGGTCGGCGTATCATACGCATCCGAGAACCATGTCACCGCTGCCTTAACGAATTACTGACACGCGGCTCGCATCGATTCTTGTCTTGTCCATCCTCCCTCCTCCTCCCCATCCTCCCCGCCCAACCATCCATCCTCATCTCTCGTCTCCCTCCTTCCTCCTCACTCCTTCGCCTCCTACCCCCCCCGTAACTGCAGCGGGCTGCAACGCAACCCTCGCCGTCGCCGGCAATCCAAGATCGTGGTTCTCGGGCATTTCTGGGCCTCGATGCCCCAGCCTCGAGCCTTCCTTTGGTCCCCCCCCCACCCCTCCTTCCCGCCCCCCCCCGCCCCCCTCTTCTCCCCTCGCGGGCGAGGCGCCTCGGGGACTTCCCTGCGGCACGGCGGCAGGAGATCCAGGATGCGACCGCCCCGGGGAGGGACGGGGGAGGGAGCTCCGCGCCAGCTCCCGGCAGCCAGCGCCGGCCGGCGAGGGAGGATTCGCAGGAGGGGCGCAGCCGCTCCTGCCTCCGCCGCGCGCGGCAGGAGACCGTCTTTGGTAAGGGGTCCGGCGATTCCGCCCCACCCCCACCCGAGAACCCGACACCTGACCTCTTCGGGTGCGCAGGTCCGAGGGGGGTACGCCTTTCTGGTGGTGCGCGCGGGCATTCGTGAGGTTGCCCAAAGGGAACATGAAGGTTAAGCGATCACTTCTCCCCCCCCTATCCCAGGATGACTTGGGTTCACCTCAGGATGTCAATAGTTTTGATCCCCCCCTTCTCACTCGGCGGTGAAAAGGACTGGTCGTAAAACCTCTTCCTCCTCCCCCATCTTCCCTCTCCTCCTTATACTCCTCCTCCTCCTCCTCCTCCTCCACCTGAGGATCGATTTTCTGAGGACCGAGTTTCTGAGCTAGGATTTTCCGTGAGAGCGCTCCTGAGGCATCAGTAGTAGTAGTAGTAGTAGTAGTAGTAGTAGTAGTAGTAGTAGTAGTAGTAGTCGTCGTAGTCGCATTCGCAATCGTAGTCGTAGCTGTCGTCGTCGATGTTGCGCGGCGGGAGCCGCGGAAAAATAGAATTCGTTCCCCCCTAGTGGTGGGACCCCAGTCCTTCAATAAGGCCGCCGAACAAATAATTAGCTTCCTCTCCTTATGAGGGGGTTCTAAAGACTTATCTCGGTTATGGCCGATCAATAAAGCTACACATCCCCGAGCTGGAACTAGAATTCGCCGCGCGCTGGCTGGCTCTCTCCGCCCTGGCGACATGAGTTGTTTCGATGTCCGACGCTCGTGCGTGACAGAACAAATAAAGGAAAGACATCGAGCGATAGAGAGGGAGAGATAAGACACATACATATATATATATAGAGAGAGAGAGAGAGACGGTCCGATTCGAGCTAGCCGTGGGGACAATTGGAGGCCTGATCCCACTGCGAGAACGATAAGCCAGCACTCCGGATCCGACGGAGATTGTCCGCCTCTCCCGCGTGTCTCGAGAGCGGGAAAGCGAGGGAAGGAGAAGCAGGCCGACGACGGCGAGTGGGCAGGCGGGAAAGCAGGGGCGGCGGGACGAGGCAGGCGGGCGGGCAGGCAGGCAGCTGCTCCTCGGTCGCGTTGTTGTTCGCTGGCGCGCCGGATCCAAGAGCAGCTGGGCATCGAGCGCTGCTGGGCGAGCTTGGCAGCCGCGTGCCTCGGCCTCACGTGCGCCATCTCCTGGGCTCTCTGGGCGGGGCGGCCCCTCTTGGCGCCGCTCTTGGCACGCGCCCTGGAGCGGGCGCGCGGAAAGGTCCAGCGTCGGCACGAGCAATGCGCACCGACGTCCGGAAGCTTAGGGGGCATGCTTTGCAAGTGTGATTTTTTCGTCACAGGGCAGCGAAACCACCACCAGCAGGGCAATCCCCTGGCGCGGTGAACAGGTCACGCTCCCCCCTCATCCTCCACCTCTCCTCGTGCCCCCCCCCCTCATTCTCCACCTCTCCTCCTGCTCCCTCCGATTCCCCTTGTCCATCTGCCCCTCCTCCCCCTTCGACCTGGCTTTTTTGTAATAGGCTCCTTCTCGCCGCAACACTAGGCGTGCTGCGACAGGGCGGGCCAGGCGCTTCGCCTGATAAGTTTGCACGCCTTACATCACGCAGCTCATGATCGAAGCACTTAGGTCGTGGTCGTGGAAGCACTTCCGTTTAGAAGAATATGCGCCTATTTGGGAGGTAGGCTTTTGTATTTGGTATCGTGTGTTCTGTCTTGTGCCCATTCGCTGGAATACTTTAGCAAATCTCGTTCTCCGCTTGCTAAAACGTCGTTTTGTCCAACAAGATCTTATGACATACGCATTCAGTCGCTGCCACTACCTCGATTGGTTGGTGCGCTTACGCAGACCATCCAATGTCTGCAAGGATGGAGGGAACCATGTTCAGAGTGTAGCTGTCGCAGCAGTAGCGCGCGCATTCGTGTTCAACTTGCGCAGCCGTTCTCACGAGCCGAGGGCGGTTTGCTTACCAGGTCTGGCTTGCGTGGCAGCATCGCGCACATTTATTTATAAGTTGCAACAGGTGCGCGGACTGCGGGTGGAACATGTGGCGCTCGCCCAGACGCGGCGCACGTTGATGCTGAAAGTTTGCAATAGCTGCACTTGAGAAGGAAGATTTTCCAATAGTGGCTTCGTTTTCGCTGTATGGCCCGATACCTACGCAGTCGTCCATCACCTCCACGTACGGCGGGCCGCTCCCTGTCATACTTGGAATATCGCTTGAAATTTCAATGGGCACGCATCTGGGGAACACCTGAGGGTTACAAGGATGCAGTGCGATTCCCTTTCAAGACGGAGCCCTCGCCTGAGTCGAAGGCCCATAGGGGCACTTGTCTGTCAGAGGGGCGCACCCTCCGTAGCACGAGTAATACCTGCAGGGCCTCATGAGGAGGAGGCCTGGGACAGGACGGTATACTCCAGCATCACTGATGCAGTCAGGAGGAGAGGGGAGGAGGGAGAGGGTGCTCTATTCAGCGGGTAGGGAAAACCCTCCTCCCATTCGCGCCCTTCTCCCCATCCGCGCCCCCCTCCTCCGTCCTCCCACCTCCATCCCCTCTAGTCCCTGCTCCGTCCGCCCTCCCTCCTCATCTGACTCATGCCTCCTCGAGACCTTGTTTGCTCTCTCACTCCTCCGTCCTCCCCCCTGCTCCTCCATCTGCCCCGAGCTCGCCCAGCGCTGAACCGTCGTGGACCAAGCCTCCCTCATTATCCCTCCTGCCTCCTCGCCCCCCTTCCTCCTCCCTCGCTCCGCCGCCGAACACGCCCATCTGTGGGCCGCCGTGCAACCAGAGCAGCAGCACCGCATTCGCAATCCTTCCTCACCGCCCTCCCTCCTCATTCCCTGCTCCACCAAACTCGCCCAGCGCTGAGCCGCCGCGGAGCCCTGCTCGTGCTCCTTCCTTTCTGCTCCCCCCGTCCCTCTAGCCTCCACCGAGCTCGCCCAGTGTTGTGGAAACCATCTGCTTCAGATTTCCGATGGTTGCGTACACAGCTCGCCCAGCGCCGAGCCGTCGTGCGATGAGAGAGGCTATCTGTTCTCTCCTCCCTCCCGTCGCGCAGGGGAGGCACTGGGGCCAAGCTCCGGGCCGCAGCCCAGGCCAGAGCTCCTTACGAGACGTTGCCCGGCGACACTCTGCCTCCCGCCACGCCCCGAACAGTTTGCATGTTTCGCTGTGCTGTCCTGATGCGTTTCACTGTCTGTTCCATGTCATGTTGAGACGGCAGCAGCGACTGCCAGCATCCTCGGCGCCAGTGCCGCAGCTTTGCCTGCTACAGTCTGTCTCCCAAAGCCAGTTGCCGAGAGCCGTACTTTTCCTGCCCAGCCAGCGGTTGAATCAGATGCTCAATCCAAACAGCAATATGCTACTTGCCTCCCTGCCCCCTTCTCTCGACACCCTACCCTTAGGATGCAATTCATCGAATGTTCAGCTCAGCATCGGCGTATTCATACACGTGGCCGAACGCCGACTTCATCTGTCAGAATCCCACCCATTTGTTATCCCGCTGAATATGGTTGTATCGGGTTTAGTCGGGCTGACTCCTGCGTCTAACCTTACCTAATCCAGCTAAGTGGCTTCTTGGTGGGGCTGAGCAGCCCTGGGTTGTTCTGACGCGGACCTCCCAGCAGCTGCCTCCAAACTTTGAGTCTTCTTTCCTCCTGCCTCCCGACTCCCCCGTCTCCCTTCCCGGCCAAGGGGGGAGGGAGGGGTGGCGCCTTCCAGGGGCCGACGACCCCCTCGCGGAGGGCCCGCCAGCCCCCCCCCCACACACACACGCCGCCGGCCGCAGGACGAGCTGCTGCAGTACCGGGACCTGCTGTCGAGCCCCCTCATCGTCCCCCGGTGGGAGAAAAGGGGGGGGAGGAGGAAGGGACAGGTTCAAGTGGTGTGGGCCTGAAGCCATCAAGGTCCAAGTTTATTCTAAACCTTAGGTTAAGAGTCAGTGTTCCCATGGCGGTGACGATGGGGAAGGCGCCCGCGAAA
Source organism: Prorocentrum cordatum (assembly GCA_963575745.1). NCBI lineage: Eukaryota > Dinophyceae > Prorocentrales > Prorocentraceae > Prorocentrum > Prorocentrum cordatum. Next base: position 676,889 of record CAUYUJ010016527.1, on the reverse strand, counting down.
CGAAAAGCCACAGAGGATGCAAAGACTGAGGTCGGCCCGGCTGCGACTCGGAGGCCACAGGTAGTGAACGAGAAGGCTGGACTGGCCAAGCCTATAAAGGAGTTGAAAGGGCATCTGCGCGCCTACCTCGTAGGGCACTTGGAAGCATTGCATATTGTTGCACAACATGCCAGGCCACAGCGGGCAAGCGAGGCTGAGAAGGAATGTTCCCAGAACGCAAGACGGCAATCTAGTCGGATGACCCGGATACATTCATACTCATATATATATATATATATCTATAGAAACAGCCTTTCTGGTGGAATATCTGATGATGTCCCCTTTGTCCTTGCTGGAGATTTTCTGTGGCCCTCTCGGACCGCTTTGGGGGTCTCTTCAGGTACTGTGAGGCCATCTTGGGCTATTTGGGAGCCACCTCGGGCCGTCTGTGATGCATTTTGGGCCGTCCTGGCGTCCTTGTTGGCCTTCCTCGGCCATCGTCGAAGCCCGGGATCGCTCATCCATCGTTTCTCACGTTGTAGCGTGGCGTCGGGAGCGCCGATTCCATATTCGTTTCGGGAGATAGCGGCCATGGGAGCGCGGATCTATAGTTTGTTTCCAGGGATCGTGGCCTCGGGTGCGCGGGCCCGGTGTTTCTGGCACGAGGGATCGTGGCCTCGAGCGTGCGGATCAAGTGCGCGCTTTTGGAGGAGGAACGGGGGGCGATGCACGCAGCATTCCGCGTGGAGAGGCATGGCCATCCCCATTGGCAGGACGCTTCAGCGGCAGACGGCGGCTGCTCTTTCTCTCTAGTCCCCGTTGTCGTAGTCACGCCTCGTCTCCTTCATCATCCGAATCCGAGTTCATATCTTACTCGTTATCCTGCTGCAGATCCTTCCCGTAGTCTCCCCTGTTTCGTCGTTCGCTGCGTGCTCTACGGCTGCGTTCCAGCGTGAGCAGCTGTTATGGGTGTTGTTGCTGTTGATAGTGCTGGTGCTGCTCCCAATCATATTGTTGCTCCTGCTGCTGTTCCTGCCCTGACAGCTGCTGCTGATCCTGTTGCTACTGTGACGCTGATGTTTCTTCGCCGCCACCGCCACCACAGCCCCCCAACCGTCCCCATCGTTTTCTCACGGGTACATCCGTACCCTCATTGTCGTCATCACGGTCAGACGTTTCTTGCGAGTGAGCCCGAAGACGCAATGCATCTTCACACTTCACTGTCACTGCTACAATATTTGAAGAAAGTCGGGAATGCCGGCCAGACTTGCTCCAGCATAAGTCACCACCAACTTTGCCACTCCATGGAAGCATTTTTGCCCAAAGAGATAGGGCTCTCGGCCCCAAGCCAATGATCCTCCCACGTTCCTCCCTCGACCCTCCCTGCTAGGTCCTTCTTTATCACCGCCGGGCAGGGCTGGATGTACATACAGCCTGATTTGTCTTTGTTTGCTTAAAGCTCCATCCTTGCGGCCCCCCCTAAAGGTGGGTCCCAGGCGGCGCTGCGGAGCTTGACGCTTCCTCATGCCGAGGCGATCCGATCGCTACTCTCTCCTCGGTGGCCGCTTTGACTCGAGGCGGCGCCGCCCGCGATAGCCGCTGCATCTGGCAGAGCCTTTTGGCTGCGGCGACGCGATGCCCGCCCCCATCGGCGCGAAGTCGCTGAAGTACAGGAATGCGGAGCCACAACGCCCCCTCCCTGGCGCGCATCCAAGAAATCCGCGCGGAGCTTCGAGTTTTTAGGTTTGTGTCATTCTTCGGCCCCGTGACAAAATATACAGCACCACCACCATCCTCACCCCCTCCGTTTCCCGGGAAGGAGGAGGGGAGGGTAGAAGTGGAGAGGAGAGGGAGGGGGAATGTGGAGGTGGCGGTGGTGGTGGTGGCCCATGCTCCTGGGGCCCCGCAAGGAAGCAGCGCAGGAGGTCCGTGTCATGCTGTGCGCTCTGCTGCGCAGTGCTCGTGTACATGGCGTGGATCCTGGGGCTCACGACCTTCGCGATGGCGGTCTTCGAGCTCGGCGGCGTGACCCCGGTCCTGCGCGTGGTGCTCGACTGGACCGTCGTCCCGGCCGTGGGCTCGGTGGCCTGGCATCGTTCGCCAGGGGCAGCCAAGAGGGGGGTGATGACTAGGGGGGGGTGGAAAGCACGGCGGGGGCCATGATATCTCCTCAGAGTTCATGCCGCCTCTTTTTGTTTGAATGCGTCCCTGGTCCCCCCTGGGCCGCGCACATGCCGCCGGCCATGACTTGCGCCCCGCCCCTCTTGGACACCTCCCTCTTGGCCGCCCCCGAGCATCGTTCGGACGTGTGCATTTTTTTCCGCGGGAACCATGGAGAGGCATCTGGGAACTTCTTGGGGCAAAGTACACGCGCGAAGCCGAAAAGTGCACACGGAATGGACGTCCGGCGATGACAAGGTGGTAGGGCCCGCGGCGACCTGCGCTGCCACGCTGGGCAGCGCGGTGTCGCACGTGGTGAACACGACCCTCTCCCTGGCGAACTACACGGATGACGACGACCTGCTCCACCAGGCAAGGGCTCATTTTGACTCTTACGACTCGATTCGATTCGATTTCGATCGGTTCCGATTTCGGCTCGATTCGACTTCGGATTCTGACGTGGAGTTCGTTTTCTCAATGGAGGCCTTACTAGCCCGCCGCTTCCCGCCGATTCGACGTCTCCCGACTTGGCGCCGATTCCCGCCGATGCGATCCATTTCGACCGCCGATCCGACTCAGTCGATTCGATTCTGGACCCTCCTGCCAGGCGGTCGGAGAGGTGCTGGTCGGCTCCGGCGCGCTCGACGTGGCGGAGGGGGTGTCTGCGCTGCAGCGCGCGATGGGCGAGGGCCCGACGACCCCCGCGAGGCCGCCGCGCGCCGTGCAGGCCATGACGGTGGCGGGCGGCACGCTGCGGCCGACCTTTCGGCCAACGGTGAAGAGGTACGAGGTGCACCTCGACGACGGGCTCGCGGACGGGTGTGGCCCGGAGGGTTGTCCGGGAGGCGTCCCCGCAGTCGAGGTAGAGGTGATTCTGAAGCGCGCCGGCACCGTTCGCGTCGACAGGGAGGTGGTCCAGAATGCGAGTGGCCCTCTGCGCAGGCGCGTGCCCCTGCAGCAGCTCTTCCGCGCTGGCGAGGAGCCCCAAAGCCACCAGACTGTCATCGTCCAGGTGACCGACCCAGACGCAAGCAAGCCGCACTCGGACTTCTATGTTCTGAAGGTCGTCCGCCCTCCTGAGCGGAAGCAGAAGAAGGCGGACACCCAGCGGGTGGCGAGGCGGAGGCTGGCAGACCGCGCAGACCTCGGCGACGCGGTGCTCCTGGACGACCAGAGGCTAGTGGCGTCAGAGGACCCCCAGGCGAGGCAGGAGCAGCAGCTGCCGAGCCTCCAGGACCGGGTGTCCCTGATCAAGGAGACCCCCGTCGACGCGGACGGTGCCGACGCTGGCGCGGACGGCGCTGGCGCTGGCAGCGCTGGCAGCGCCAGGGTAGGCGCAGACGTGGAGGACGACGCGGACGGGGAGGACGATCGCGGCGATGACAACGGAACCGACTCCTTCGAGGACGTGGCGCCGGAGATGGCGCCAGTCGACAAAGACGCAGAGGTCATCCTGAAGAAGAGCGACTACAGAGTCTTCCTGGAGTCGAAGGGCGGGTACTGCGAGAAAGTGGGGGGCATATTTGAGACTGGGCTGAAGGAGATGAACTTCTGGTCCGCGGATCAGGACCACCTCGTGTGTTTCCCCTCGCAGAGAGGCGGCGAGGTGCGGGTTCAGGCGCAGGCGGATCCTCCGCTGAAGCCCTCACAGCGCGGCGGCTTCGGCTTCGGGGAAGGCTTGAGCGTGGGCCTGAGGCCGAACATCGAGACCAGCGCGATCTGGCCCCTGGAGAGCGGCGTGGCCAGCCTGCCAGTGTCGCCCAACCCCGTCAGGCTGATGGGGCTCCGCACCGATCAGGGGGGCGGCGAGACGTCGGACCTTCCGGTGGTCATGGCCACCTCCAGGGTGGAGGATTGGGCCCTGGAGCTGAACTTCGTGGACCCTCGACAGGGCAGGTGCGAGCCCGACGCCTCGAGTCCTGGCGTGCGGCGCTTCGCTTGCAGGGCCAAGGATCCAGGCGCGGAGGTGAGGCTGCTCGTGCTCTGCGACATCTGCTCGCCGAGGGCCGGGCAGGGCGGCAGGGCGCTGGACATCCAGCAGGAGACGGCCGATGGCGTCCCGCTGGAGGTCGGCACGAGGCGGCTGCAGGAGGGCGGCTCCGCCGTGCCCTGGGTCGGCTGGGCCACCCACGCCCCCTCGAAGCGCGGGCACTCGTTCTGGACGATCACGGTCGGCGAGGGCCCCGAGTTCAGCGAACGGGAGTCCAATGTCGAATACCAGGTTGGCCTGGTAGTGGGTCCGACGCGCATGCCGTGGGACGCCTCCAACATTTCGCCCGACCAGTGGGAGACCTTGGGGCAGAACCTGTCGCTGCTCGGGCTTGCCTCGGTCGTGATGTACTTTGTGGCGATGGTCATGCAAGCCCTCGGGCTGCCGGCGCCAACGCTCGCCGGGCTGCCCACTCTCTCCGCAGCCGTCGCCTCGATGCAGCTGGTCGCCATCATCGGCAGACAGGTCGCGGAGCCGCCTGTGAGGCTGGAGGCCTTCGCGAAGCCGCTGCTCCCCGTCGAGATGGTCTCGACAGTGGCCTACGCCTTCTTGGCGGTGGTCGTGATCCACGCCCTGGCCGTGGGCAGGCACATCTTCCGCAATGGATCCGGCTCCGCAGAGAGCCTGCCCCACGGCCTGAGGATGGGCGCCTGGGAGCTCCGCGCCTTCAATGTCCTTGTGTTGCCGCTGGCCTACAAGGCGGCGACGCTCGCGCTCGTCTTCTGCATCCCAGACTACTCCTCCGCGCCCGGATTCTTCGTCGCCAACGTCTTGGAGACGGCCTTGGGTAGCGTCTTGCTGCTCGGCCTGCTGGCGATCCCAGCCTGTGTTGTCTACGTGGTCCGCGGCTTGTTCCACACCGAGCAGGTGATCGGCATGATCATGCCTGGATCCTCTAGCGTTGTGTTCGTGGACAGGACCTGCGACCAGCTGCGGGCGATCCCCATGAACATCTGCCGGGTGGCCACCTACGGCAGGCCGTCCGCCATCCGGAGAAGAGAAGACTACTGAAACCGAAGCTTTCGGAGGCCCGCTCGGATTTCTCGGGTCGGCGCTGGGCCCCCCTCCCTGGCACGCGGGGCGCGTCAGGGGCGGCGCTGGGGCCGCCGCCAGGGGGGGGTTGGCCTGGCGCCGACCCCAGAAGTCCGCGCGGACCTCCGAAAGTGCCAGTCTTTGCCGGTCTTGCGCTTCCTCCGGCCAGCCTGGCCTTCCTCGCGTCGCTGCCGGGCTGGTCGTTCTCCCCCACTGCGGCCACCATCTCCGAGGTCGAGCACCGCGGCGCTCCTGGGCGGGGCAGCGCCAGGAGAGTCGGCTCGTGGGGCCTGGTGTGGGAGGCGGGCCCCTGGGGCAAGGCAGGCTCCACCAGCCAGCAGGAGTCCATCGACGACGACCTTTCGAAGCTGCCTGCGGAGCGCGTCGAACGCGAGCGCGCTGGCAAGATGCAGGAGCTCGCCCGGAAGAGCAGCGAGAAGCAGCAGTTCAAGTCAGGGGAGGGCCTGAAGGCTGGCCTCGTTCGTGCCGAGACCGACATCGGCGTTTGGCACGGGCGGTACCTTTCGCGAAAGCACATCGAGGGGGGGGCGGCCGAGATCGAGCCAGAGAAGCGCCCGAAGTTCACCCCCGTCATGTACGCCCACCCGATCCGCGCCACGACGAAGTTCGTGTACACCGGGGGCGGCCGCAACGGGCGCATCGTGGGGGTGGCCGGCCTGCCCTGGATCGACTGCGCGGTGCCAGCGCGGGCGCTGGCAGAGCTCGAGGACGAGATCGGCCGGGTGGAGCTGAGGGTCAGCGCGGCGCAGCTCTCGGGGCCACACACCTCTGGCCGCCTGGGCGCGTGCTTCGACTGGACGGACAGGGTCGCATGGCGATGGCCCGCAGAGGTCGTCGGCAAGATCCTGCTCGCCTTCTACCTCGCCGCACTGCCCTACACCTCGGCGTCCAGCGCGCCGGCCGCGTGGACGATCCTGCACGCGGTCGTCATCCTCGGCCTCCTCGTCCTGGGCGTCGGCACGGTCGTCGCCGGCCCCCACACGAGCTTCGTGGACAACTTCGCGCTGGCGTCGTGGATGCTCGTGGCCTGCGCGGGCAGCTTCATGTACGTCGGCGGCATCTCCGTCGAGCTCGCCGCCTTCGCTGCGGCGATGTCCGTGCTGTGCTTCACCGCAGCGCCGGTGGTCGTGTTCTTCCTCACGAGCCTCCTCCTGATCGCCCTTTCCCTCGTCTCCGCCTGCTCGGACCTGCGCCGGCGGGTGGTGCCCGCCGTGGTCCAGAACTGGATCCTGGAGGGCGAGTCCCTGGCCCTGTCGGCTGGGAGCGAGGGGGGCAGCAGGGTGGCCGCCTCGGGGTACTCGAGGCTCGACCTCGGTGCCCAGGCTCGGCACTACCCAAGCATGCTTATACTATATGGAGCGTCGGCCGCGAAAGGGCGACTGCGCTTTCTGGCCATGACGCTCGGGAAGCTACATACAAGATTTTGTGCAATATGTTCGCGTCGGGCGTGCGTCTCCAACATAGGCACATGGTGCTACCATGTCCTTGTGCGTCTCACAGGCGGGCTCCCACGAGGACCGTGGCCAGCTCGGCGAGGGCAGCTTCCCGGACTGCAGGGTCTTCGACGCGAAGGCGGCGCCGCTGGGCACGCTGACGGGGCAGCTGCCTGCCAGGAGCAAGCGCGCGGTGGCCCACCACCTGCTGAGGATCCCGGACGCCCCAGGCGCGCGCATCGACCAGGAGCAGTCTGTCCGCGGGACGGTGCCCATGGAGGTGAACCGCCTCTTCTCGCAGAGGAGCGTTCGATAGCAAATCATGGGAGCCCTGCATGCCCTCGCAGTTCCGTCTTTCGAGCGCACTAGCGTCGATGAGCGTCTGGTGATCGATGAGATGGCGCCGATGTAGCGCCGGTTCGCGTCGGTCAGCGTCGTCTAGCGTCGATTCGCGTCGATTCTCAAGAGGCAGCAAGGTGGCATCGGAGGCCTTCATGAGTTGCCGCAGAAGGAGCGTGGGGATCCTCGTGCGCCAACCGTTCGGGGCGCTCATCACGAGCAGGAAGGGGCTGCTGCTCTTCTGGCAGCCGCACCTCAACGAGGGCGGGCTCATGTGGAACGATGTGATCAGGAAGGCCTTCGGCCCCTCGGCCAGCGACAGCCACGCACCCAAAACCGATTCTGGCCATGCTCGGCTACACGTGCGAGTGGCCGTTCGCAGGAGTGGCCTTGGGTGCGGGCTCAATGTGCCCCCCCGATCGCTGAACTCGATGCGACGGTAGCGTCTTGCGCGCTTGTGTTTGGTCTCCCCGCGGCCTCCAAAAAGCCGCGCACCAAAGGTCACTCTTACCCGGCCGGGGTCACTCTTGCGTGAAGTCGACATGCGCAACTTCGGCAAAGATCTGTGTATACGCCCCCCTCGCGTATGGAAGGCGTGAATGCACCGATCCTGGGCTCAGGATCCAAGGGTTGTGCCGGCCAGACTCGGTGTCGGTGCACCTACGGTCGGGAACTTTCGCTTAGCGTGTCGCCCCGCCACGCTTCGCCGCAACAAGCTTTCCACATCCCAGTCTCCAGGCGTGAACGTCCCGAGCCTGTCTTCGCCGCCCACCCAGCGGAGGGGAGCGACACGCTAAGCGGAACTTCCCGACCGTAGTTGTCGTTGTCCAAGGTCTTGGGCCGAACTGCTGCCGCCGAGACGGCCATACGCCTGTTCGAGGAGGCGTTCGGGCGGGGCTCGGACAGGGATCAAGTTGCTCCAAAGCGTTCCAGAACCCTCCGAGAGCGGCGTTCCAGAACGCTCCGAGAAGGCCGCAGCCTCCAGGACCGCCAGATCTCTGAGATACCCCCGACCTCTCCCTGTGCGACTTTGTCCCTGTCCTGGCCTCGCCCCAGGCGTCGGAGGCCGCGGCGCCGAACGCGTCCTCGGAGCCGAGCTCGCCGCTGGTCATCGTGGAGGTGGCCACCGCCCACCAGACCACCCCAACCCCGCCCCAGGGCCCCGATTAGCCCTCGATTTCCACTGGGAGGGGGGGTCGGGGAACATCGAAAAGACACTCGTGGAACCCACCCGCCCCAGCCCGAGAGTCGGGTCGTCGGGGTTGGGCCGGGGTGGTCCGAGGTAGGCGGTCAGGTGGAGGGCGAGGTGGGGCCGGACGCTGGGCGCGGCCGCCCGTGACCGGGGGGGGGAGGGCAGGGCGGCGCGCGAAGGGGCGCGGCGGTGCCCGCGGGTGGGGTGGCAGACGCACGGGCTCGGCAGCGTCGGCGCAGGGGCCCACTCGGGGGCGGCCGAGAGGGGGGTGATGTTCCCAGAGGGGGGGTATATATCATGGCGAGGGGCATGATGTTTCCCCAGATGTCACAGCGCCTCTTCCTGTTTCAGTACGTCCCTGGACCCGCCCCTGGGCCGCGCACATGACGCCGGCCATGATTTGCGCCCCCTGTTGCTGTCAGTCCCCTGTCAGCCTCTCCTCAACCTGCGCCTCTCTCTGTACTCCTTTGTGCGCCGCCATTTGGGCTCACAAAAGGCTTTTGAGCTATCATGGCGCGCCGGTGACGGACGCGTCCACGCCTCCGTAAAAAAGGAAAGAGAACGTGCTGTCTTCTAGCACGGGCCCCCCTGTTTGTACCCCGTGTCTCTTTGCATCCATACAGTGACTCCCGTACAATCCACAGTGGCAGCGGAACTTGTGGTTGAGGCCTACGAGTCAGGACGACTCCCCTGTCATTCGATTCTCGGGCGACGTATTCTTTATTGTGTTACTATTATCCCAATCTTCACACTTTCTACCCCATTGCACCGAGCGCCGCCATGGATTCTCCAGACGACGCTCACTTTCAAGAGGATGCGGTTCCAGCAGATCCTTGTTACAACCAGATCAGGACCCTTGGACAGGAATTGGAGGGGACGAGAAGACGTTCCTTGGGAAGGTGATGACAATGTGGGCCGGTCAGATCAGGACTGGGCCCGCTGGTTGTCACAGCCCAACACGCAACAATCTACATCAGGTTGGACAGTGCGGGAACGTGGTTCGCTGGCTGTGCCAGATCGGCAGAACACGCTTCTGCGAGGACAGGCTATGCTTTTTACCCCGTCTGCTCCGACCTGTCGGGGAGATACCACTGCCAGATCCTCTGATCACTAACGCGGACAATTTCCTGAGCAATCGGAGGCCCCAAATATACCAAACGACCTAGAGGGATGGAAAAGGTCGGGATATTCGTTTAGGCCCTTACATGAAGGAACCGCAGATGTGGCTCGTTGTTACCAGAACTTTGAAAAGCACAGCGCGGATGCCTCATCGATCGTTATTCCACAGACGACCTTTAGATCATCATTAACGAACGTGCCCTAGACCAGCTGTCTACCGAGGAAGGCGGGCAAGTTGTGGTGAGACACATCCAGAAGGGTTTCGCCGAGCACCGCGACCGCAGGATGCCGAAGACTTTCGATAAGTTTTTCTATTCAGAAGACCAAGTGTAAGCGATGCGAATCCCTGGTCAATTATGTCGCGCGCAAGCGCGTGCTCGTCCGGGAACTCGAGAAGCGCATGATGCTGCCAGAGGACTTGAACGGGTACATGCTTCTGAGAGAATCCAAGCTTAATGGCGCTGCTTGGGATACCGTTGAGCCCTGAACAGAGGGATCATGCGACTTTGACTTGGTGTGCGAAAAGCGGCGTAAGCTTGAGCGACCGCGAACTTCTGGCGAACGCGGCCATCGTATCCATGGCATGAGTTCCTCCTCGCATTTTGCCAGATATCAAGGGGATGCTGACGGATGCGAGGATCAGGAATCGGATCGCGACGATCCCCATTGGATTATCACGCAACAGTCTTTAGTTACCTGGCCCGAGGCCTATGATGAAATCGAGATCATGGATGAGGCCGTCAAGTACATGAACGAGGACGAGGTGCTCTTCGCAGCTGGAGACTTGCCCGGCGACTTGGTTCTAGAAGAAGATGAGGTTATTGCCATCTACGATAACTGCAGTCAGGTACGACAGCACCTACACGAACGGACGCATGGATGGGGGCTTTTTTTCAGACAGCACCCCCAAAGGGAAAGTCCGAAGGCTCCCGAAATTTAACACGTCGAGGGCAACGGGCGGGCCATGCCCGACCGAAGCGGTGGACCGAAAGTATGTGGATGAACCGCTCGAAGTGCGCCCGACGCGGAGGGCGCTGGGCTCGAGACTGCACGAACGAGCCAGACGAGCGAGGCAGCGAGGGCGCAAGCGACAAGCAAGCTTCGGCGGCTCCCAAGCAGTTCCAATCGAATCAGACGATGCTCTGCGCCACGTTTGCCGACGGGAACCTACGATTCAGCCAGGGGTAATTTCCTTTACCTTTCCTACCTGTGCCTTTGCCGACGCTGGATGCCCGGTTGTCGTGTAACTTCAGGTTCAGAGGCTTTGCCTCGGTGGATACTGGGGCTCAGCGCGGAGATGTGGCAAAGACCAATTCGGGAAAATGGTGGAATATCTTGGGGGCGCCCGCGGTCTGAAGCCCATGCGCATATACTTCCTCGGGGCATGGGCATGGGCGTTGGAGGATCTACCAAGTATCTCCAGCTGGGCATTGCCTATTGCCGTGGCAAAGAACCGTGGCGCTCTCACGGCGCGTTCGGTTGCCTGTGATGCGCCCTTACTGCTCCCAGCGGGGGCGCTCAGACAGCCCGGCGTGGTTTTTGATTTGTCAGGCGGCGCCATTGTATGGAAGGCGCTCGAAACAGCCAGCCGAGAGAACGCGAGGCAGGGGCAGGCCAACGCGCCGCGATCAAGATGTTCGCTTTTCCTGGAGAAAGTTGGCAGAGATAGAGCGAGGAAAATCAGAACAGTCTCTCCCGAGGTTCGGGGGTGCGTCCAAGCCGTTGGGCCTATTGGCGCCGTGTTCTATGCGAATCCACAGGCGCCCTCGGCTCAAACGTGTCTTTCTCAGCCAACTGTGCACTCTCCCGACGCCCCGTGAAAAGTTGCACCGCGCGGCGCGCATCTTCGCCAGGAGGGGTCGCGGCCGGGGCCTCCGACCAGGCCCAGTCAGCGATGGCCCCAAAGAAGCGGACGTGGAAATGGAAGCAGTTCGGCATGAGCTCGGTCTCCATTCTGGACCGCGCGGCCACGGGGCGCCGCGCGGAGGCCCGCGTCGGGGCCAACGCCTGCAAGAACCTGCTCGGGGGCGCCGGGGGTCTGGATCAGGGGGCGGCATCGCTCGCGGAACGACCGCGTGGCCTGCGACTTTTCGCCCGGCTTCCGAAGGCCAGCAGCGTGAAGTGGTTCGCGGTGGGCAGGGGGCTGGGGCCCGACGGCTCGGGCACCAAGGAGACCGCCATGCCGCGGGCGCGCGCCCCGACGAGGCCATGCGCCATCGCCGCAACAGCAAGGCCCTGCGGTGGTCGCGCGACGACTGCCAGATGCGTTGGACGAGGCCCCCGATCGACGGTTTCATGGACACTGGCGCCCCAGACCACGTGGATCGAGCGACGTGCGGGAGGTTTGCGGGCTACACCTTCAAGGAGATCTACGAGATGGACTTCCAGCGCTGCGAGCGGCGCATCAGGACTCACGAGTCGGGCGACCCAGTATCGCATCATCATTTCCGACCTCTGGCCACGCGCGCGGCCGGGAGCGAGATGCGCGAGGACGTGGGCGGGGGCGGCTTCGAGGCGGTCGTGGAGGAGCGCGACGCCCGATGGGTTCGCGGGCAGAGGATGTCTTCAATGGTCGCAGGGCACATGTCCGAGTACACCAGGAACCCCGCGACGCTCTCTCTTATCCCACCGATTCCGCGGGCCCCCCATCTGCAGCTGATTTTATTGACGAGCGGATGGCGGAGGTTGTCCACCCAGATGGCGTTGCCGAATTTATTCCGGATGCGTGGTCTAAGCCGCTTTTTGTCCGTATTTCGAACAGGCAATGGACTGGCCGCATGCCCCTGCGTCGCAACGCTGCCACCAACATGATGATCGCTGGGCCGCTGCTGGCGAGCATCTCTCCTCAGAGTACTTGTCTCAGTCAGGTCGGGCAATCAATTTCTCCAGGTGTTGCCAATGTTAGCCTGGCTGGTCCAGTAATGGGTAAATGCATGGCCGTGCTTCGAGATATTCCAGGCGGCCCCTGGCAGCCAACCGCTCCACAGCATTCTGTCGAAGCGGCCGAGGCGAGCAGAGGATCATGGTGACTGATTTAGTGGCGGACCACCAATGGGGCCTACGCTTCATCTTCGGAGCTCGATGATGACGGCGTTGGAACGATTCCCCACCAACAAGTTAAACAGATCAAGCAGGCACTTGCAGTTCCCAAGGCCGAACCAGATAGCGATGATGAAGTACCTGCTCAGCCGGACTGGGCACATATTGCCGATCAGCTGGCCGACCACAACCTTGGTCATGACAGCTCTGCTCACCCTGGGGATCGAGACTTCGCTCGAGTTCTGAGACGGGGAAATGCAAAGCCTGAGGTAGCACTCTGGATACTGACAAAACATGATGTGCGACGAGTGCGATGTGCACGAGCGATCTTGTGCTCGCCGCCCTGCTGCTTGTCCTAAATTTTATCGCTTCAGCCATGTTGTTGGTATTGATTTGGCCGAGGTCAAGTGCCCACTCGATGTTGCGCCGCATTTTTGGATCAACATCATATGTTGGGGCATCTCTCTTCAGTTAGTTGCGCATGCGGAGACGGGCAAGTCAGCAGATGCAGCGCGGCAGGCATTTGTGCATGCGTGGGCACGAGTGCTTGACATGCCAGATGTCGTCGTAGCTGATCCTGGAACGGAGTTACAGGGGACGTTTGCCGATAACATACGCAACAGCGGCGCGTGCCTTTTTCCTACTGATGCCCGTTCACCACGGCAAAACGGTCGATCGGAACGTATTGGAAAATAATGGAAACGACAGCTCCGTTTAGCCGTTCACCGGGTCGCTCCGAACACTCCAGCCGAATGCCATACTATCGGGGGGGTGCGTTGCTCTGCTCGGACCCGCCGCCGGAATCGGAGTGTTTTTCCACCTATGCAGCGGGTTTTCGGTCTTGCACGACGTCTACCAGCAACGCTGCTCTCCGATGATTCCAAAGATCCCGAATGCATGCCTACCGATCCGGCACAGGATTTCCACCGAGCGGAAGAGCTACGCCGAGCCGCTATGAAAGGATGGACGCATATGGACAGCCGAACTCGACTACGCCGAGTCCTCCGTGCTAGACACCGTATACCACCGACTTTCACGGAAGGTCAACTCGTGCTTGTTTGGTGACAAGGGCGAGCTGGCTCAGGAAATTGTCTTGGACTTGGTGTGATCATTTTACCTGCTGCTGGTCGGGCTTGGACTTAACGTGCGGGTTGCATTGCGGCGTGTGTCTAACAAACAAATGCGCAGTGCCACCCCAGATGAGAGCAAAGGTATGGAGATCGTCAATCGCGACCTTCATGACCTCAATATTGATCTCAAGCGCACTCGTGGAGCTCGTCGCGACGTTGACGTCGCCAGAGAAAGCCCGAAATTCCCTGGTGACGAACTTCCATGTGGCCCTGCAGCGACAGAGGCCGATGAAATTCCCGACGACTCCGACATCGATGCCGATCGGGAACCACAGCCGCCACCGCCAGAGGAACCACAATTGTTACCACTGGCGGAAAGGTGCGACGAACATGGACTGGCACGCGCCGCGCCTCAAAGCGACGATCGACAAGTTCGACCTCGTTTAGACACTGTCTCCTCCGACGAACCGATGGGCGAGCCAGGGTCGAGACAGCCATCTGTGGCAGGGGCGCTGGGGGGACCTCCAGCGCTACTGCCCGAAACTCAGGCCCGCCGTGGCCCGCCACTGGCGTCGTCCGTCATACCTGCCACCGCCGGCGCCGACTACGATTGCGCCTCCTGGTATTCCTTCTGCTGATTTCGCAGACTAACTGGTTGCGTACTACGTGGGCAGCAGTCATGACGTTCAGGTAACAGATGATTCGTTGGGATCGCACAGGACTCCCGATTCGGAAAACACTTACGCAGCCCGTCAATCAGAAACAGCCTTCCTCAATACCTCTAAGACGTTCATCATCGAGAAAAAACGGGCTGAGGGAGAAATTCATATTAATCCGTTATTTGATCATCTTAGGCAGCGGCTTCTTGGACCTACCGGCAGCCGTCATGCAGAATGGCATGGGATCTGCGCCGCTGGACCTGACTGCGCCAAAGCAGCGCGTGTCCACAGAGGCGCGGCTGCTTAGATCGACCGCAAATTTCCTAAACGAATTCCCCCCTCTCGGTGGCACGACACATTACAAAAATAAAGGAGCGGACCGCGACGACGAGCTCACTGATCCTGCTGTCCCCAAGAATAATGATTCTAAATCGCATTCGACCACTCAGGGATTTCACGATCCCGACATCGCCGCGTTGACTCGCGCCATGTCTGCGCTTGTCACATCAGACGTACATATTGCTCTGCAGTGCCTGTCGTCTATCAAGGAAAAAGCTTGGGTCGGCGACGTCAAGTCGGCTTCAGCTTGAGGATTCCGAAACAAGCGGGAGTAATTTCCTTTGGCTTCACCCCCTGCGGGCGGCGTACTTGGCGAGGGCCCCGACGAATTGCTGGCATTGAACCACTGACAGAACTTAATGGACATGTTACAGGCCCTCCAGGCTGGCGCGGAAGTCTTCTGACAGCTTTCAAAGAGCATGGCTTCGCTCGCCACCCTCTGGCACCCTGCGTCATGCTCATGCGCGAAACTCTCGATGGACTCCCTGCGCAATTTTCGGGCCTCGCCGTCATCGAAGCAGATGATTTGTTGGGGGGCGGCATTGGAGATGCATTTATCGATGCCATTCCTCGCTTACGGGAGCGGCTCAAATTCGGAAAATGGGTTGAACTCATGGAGGGCGCTACTGAACGCGGCGGGCGCAACGTTGCGAAGATGCAGCAGAAGTTTCGACTTCACCATCTTCATGGTGCGATATCTTGCAGAACGAGCACGACCTATCAGCCTCCCACGGGGGCGCGGCAATAACCCCGAACTACCCCCTGCGTCAGAGGAGATTAAAGCCATGCGCGGCCCGCGTGGGAACCTCAATTGAACATGCCCAGAATGCATGCCCAACGGCTCGGGGGGCGCATCTTCTGAGCAGCACTCTGCCCGACTCCGAGGCGAAAGACCTCGTCGAGGCAAATGCTGCACTGCGGCGCCTCGCGGGCGCCAACGCCGCGATCGTCATCAAATCCATAGCGCGCTCTCGCCTTCGTCTGGTTGCTCTGTCCGACTCAGGACTGGACCTCAAGGGCAGGGGGGCAGGGTCGCGCCCGGACATGTAGCGTGATCTGTTTCCAAAGGAAGGTGACGTCAGTATTCTTACCCGGCTTTCCCACAAGACTGAGCGCGCTTGGAGGTCTACTTTGGCGGTGGATGCCAATGCTATGTCCCAGGGCTTGGCAGAGCCCGAGCGGGTGACCTCGTAGTTTCTTACAGTAAAGGATAACTGATGCGAGCTCCGAGGTCGACGCGCCATGAGCCGAGAAATCCGAGTGGCAACCATCACGGGGCAAAATGTCGACCTGGACATTTTCGCCATGACCGACGCGAAATCCCTGCACGACTGTATCAATCGGAACAGTTCGCCTCGATTGAGAAGCGAGCTGCCCTAGAGATTGCAGTGCTTCGGGATTCCTTGGGGAACCTCGGTGGTCAGCGTCGCTGGTTTCCACGCGAACTGAACCCCCCGGACGGTTTGGCGAAGTTCAGTGGGAACGCGCAACCCCCGCTACAACTTATGCAGACGGCTAAGTTGCGCACTACTGGGGAAAAAGGAGGAGATGGAAGCGAGGACAAGCACATCGGCTGGCTACCGGGAAATGCAACCCGAGACCAAACATGTCGAAGAGCATTCACCCGTCGAACACTCATCTTCTCGTGCGTCTCCGAAACGTTCCATCCTTTCTACCCAACCTGCTGCGGACTCATCGCTGTCTATGTGCGATTTTCTGTGTTGTCCTCCTCGTGCAGTGGATGCGTCAGCATGTTGTCATGATGTGCCGCCGCGCGCAGCTTGCGAGTTTGGCTTTCTGGCTTGGAACTATCATGCCGTTGGAGCCATGCCGCCCGAGGAAACAGCGCCTGGATCCCTGGTGCATCCACTCGGCGACCAACCCGTCTCCGGGGGAGAACAGGGTGATCCCGCCGACGTCGACGGTGGCGCCATGGACGACATGTTCTACGACTGCGAGGACCACGGCGAGAAAATGGGTGGCGGCTCAGGTGGTTCAGCGGCTGCATCGGCCGACGACCCCGGGCTTGCCCCCCGCAGCTCAGCGCCAGCAGCGCCCCCTGAAGGCCATCCCTGCGCGTCTCTCCACCGCGATCAGCACCGGAGGTCAGCCCTCCACGTCCTCCACCCTGAAGGCCATCCCTGCACATCATGAAGAACACGGAGCAGGCGAGGCGCGCGACAGCAACCGAGAATCCCCCCAGAAGACCTTGGAGGAGTCTTGCCCCAACTCGGAGTTCCAGGACCCCATGGGCGTGGGCGGCGCGGGAACTGTGGAGATCGACGAAGAACTGCTCGACGAGCAGCGCAGGGCCACCGTCATTCACAATCCGCAATCCCTGGAACGCATCGAATCCAGTAGCAGAGACATCATCGCCCGCGACGGCGGCGACAATGATATCGCGAACTACGTGGCCAGGGAGGGCGCCGGAGACGGGAAGATGGCGGGCATAAGCCAGAATATCATCGACCGCAGAGGCGAAACAATTGCAAAAGGGTACGACGCGTGGTCGACTACAACAAGACCCTCGAGGATTACGCCGACCGCCCCGAGCTAACTGAGGAAGTCCCGAGGGAGTAGGTGCCACCAAACTCGGTGCCAAACGTTTATCACGTCAGGGCTCGCAACGCACTCGTCATGGCGACGACCCAGAACGTCGAGCAGGAAGTTCGTCGTCTGGACCAGGTGCTCACCGGGGTGCAGGGCGCCGAAGATGGTTCAGTGTACCGTCAGCAGAGAATCGTTCAGCTCCAGTAGGCGGGAGAGGAGTCTCGAGCTGAAACTCAACGGGTCAAACTGCAGCGGCACCGCGATCTGCGTCAGACCAAGACGGCGTTGATCAAGCAGCGCGTCGAGGCGGAGACCGGACACGCAAGCGCTCAACGTCAATTTGAGGGCTGGAGCATGATGCGTTTGACCCAGAGACCGCGAGCTATAATGAGGGACGGTTAACCTTCCTCTACAAGTTCGCGGTGCGTTCGGATATGCAACGCATCCAGCGTTCCAGAATGAACCAGCTGGCGCTGTCCTCCTTCAATTTCCATACCTGGGCCTCTTGGAACCACTACTTCAAGAGACAGCTGCAGAATCGCCTCTACAGGATCGAGCGCGCCTTGGACGACAAAAGAGGACATGCCAGCATGGTGGCGGACTTGGAGGAAGCAGTGGAAACACCGAAGGGAGTCCGAGAACCTACCAAGGATCACCTGAGCCGTGCGCAGGCCCAACATATGACCGAGGAGGCTATCCAAGCAAGAAGGAATAAGCGCTGGAGGCGCCGGCAGAACAGCAAGGCCAAGCGCCAGACAGCAGCCCGGGGAGGTCGAGGATGAGGACTCGGACGAGGGCGACGACGAACAAGAATAAGTGATCGCGCAGGACGAAGAGCCCCGCGGTGGACAACCTGGCGCAGCCTCAGGTGATCACATCTACGGTAACGACGTCTTACGGCAGTATGAGACACCCTACGAAACCTGCATCGAGAAGAAGCACATCGCCAATGCTCTGGTCACAGCAGGCGAGGAATAACAAGAACAGCCCGAGCCGACTCCAGAGATACCAGAGGGCGAAGCTCCAACGGCGAGAGGGACCAAGAGACCTGCGACAGGAGTACAGCGTCCCCGCGTCAGCGTCTAACTCGCTGACCACACGGCCCAGGACACGGCTCGGGAGACAGCCAGGAAGACCACCGCGGAAAACAAGCCACTCCTCCCAAGGCCGAAGTACGTGGGGACCGTCGGTGCCTACGTCCTGTTTCCCGACGATAACAACGACGTCAACGTCCTGGTCCATCGTCGAAGCTCCAGGGTGAATTACTCGAATGCGGTCGCCACTCCAGGAGGACAAGTCGATCGTTCCGATCTGAATGTTGCTCACAAGCGAGACTTCTGGGCTTAGTGAAGAAGTTGGACTGCGCATCTCTCTGGACGACCTGGTGGATATTCCTAGCGACAAGACCCAGATCCCACCTCGCAAGAACTTCGGGTGCGTCAACTTTGTGCCGCCCGAGGTGAAGGGGCCGCAGTACCGCTCCCGTGCAGGAGTGGTATCTCAGTGTGTTCAGGACTCCGGATTTCCTGCCGGAGATTATTACCATGCCTGGGTCACCGTGGGCGACCTCGAAGCGCTGCCAGACCTTCTACCAGAATGCAAACAACCACCGGACTACACCGTGAAGGTGGAAGAGGAGAGGATTCTGCAGATGAAGCAAGGCATGGTGAAGCAGTCGGAGGTGACGAAGGACGAACCATCCGAACTCGAAAGGACGGATTCTGGCCTACGGATGATGTGATCTACTAGTTTGCACTAAAGGGCTGCGCTCAGCCGATCGCCCAGGATCCGAGCTTCAGCGCGACCTTCAACGACCCCACGTCGGAGATGATGGCCGTGCACCATCAGCGCCCGAGACAGCCTACTTTCCGTGTTGGGCTGAAGTTGTTGACGCGAATGCCAGTCGACATCGCTCTGAGCCTGATCGGGTCGCGCAACGCGCTCGAGTGCGAAATCGCGCAGGACGACCTGGAGACAGGAGACGAGACTGGTGACTACGAGGCCCTCTACTCATTGATTGGTCCCAAACATACCCTTACCCGGGGTCGGCCTGGGTGAAAAGGGCCGTCCGCTGGATTGGGCGCTTGCCACTGCGCCCGATCAGCCTGCCGCGTGCGCGCTGTCTCAGCATCCGCGAGTCAGGGCGCAACGACACGCTGAATGGCTGGTTGCTTGATTGCAGCGACATGCCTTGGTTTGCGTCAGTGGACCTCTGCGGGCATCGGGTGTGTCCGCGGCGTCTAGACCAGCATTGAAGTGGTCGTGCCTGTCTCATATGGGGGCAGCCACCACCACTCCGTTGCGTGTGGGCCTGCCCGCAGGAGCGTCGTTGCAATTTCGCACCCCCTGGGGGCCGTCGCGGCCGCCCGAGAGCGATTTCGGCCAAACGACGCCTCGACCAGGCGCGGGCATGTCTCCGGCGAAACCATCAACGCGCGTCGGCGACGGCGCCCCCCGACGCGTGCTCGGACCCAGCTGGGGCGACCCCAGGCGAGTGTTCCAGGGGGCAGCCCCTGGCGACCGCGCCTGGCGTTCGGGGCCCCAGGCGTCTGGGGCGAACGTGGGATTGCAGCGGCGCCCGCCCGGGACACCCAGGACGCGTTTTGCGCGTCGAGCCCCGGACTCTTGATAGTGCGCCTTCGTGGGCGCACCTCCGATCGAGTTACTCTGACTCTAGCCCGAGAGCGACCAATGCGCGGTCGGCCACTCTGCCGATTGCAACGCACGCGCCTTCGGTGCCAGCGGATGCCCAGAGGAGACAGCCCCCTCTAGCGTTCCATCGGCCGTCGCATCTGCACTTGTGCAACCGCCGTCGGCTGCGGCGCGTCGCCCCCCCCGCCCCTTTGCCGCGCCGCCGGGGCATGGGTGCGGGTATCTTTCGCGCCGAGGTCAACGACCCCTCCGACCCTCGCCCAGCGTCAGATCTCGTCGCCTTCGACATTCAGAGTCCTGCATCGCTGGGGACCTGCAGCGCTAGTCATCGTCCCCAACATGAATTGCAACGAACTTTTGAAGATCGGTAGAAACCTATGTCATCCCCCCAGGAGGAGAGCAGCATATGATGGTCGACGGTTGGGGGAAACTGGTGAAAGAAGGTGAGAAGGCCATCGAGGACATCTTGGGCCAGGCCGACATCCTCGGCGAGGAAGGCGAAGGACAGAAATGACACGCAAGCTGGATAACCTCGGCGAGTTGACGATGCAGTGGGGATCCTCAAAGGTTTCCAGAATTTTCCACCAATGGGCGGATCTGTCTCCGCGGCCATGAAGGCTGCGGTGGCTATTGATCACTGCGCCGCTGCTCCAGGACTGAAAGGACCTCCAGCAGCGATGGGTGGGATATTTCTTGGGCCTGATAAAAGTACGTCAGTACTCACTGGAGGAAGGCCTACAAGCTGTCCGGAAAGAGCAACAGGGTCTTCAACCAGATGATCAGCGACCGCTGTGAGACGGGTCACAAGACCGAATTGACGAGAGGCCACCTACTGCTCGACACCCTCCTTCACGATAACTGTTTTGGTCGCGTCGGCTCTGGGCGGAAGCGCCCGGTTTACCCGCGAACATCTCTCAGGACTCATCGACGGCCCTCATGTCCAGGGGCCAATGGCGCATCCAACCGGACACCGGCGGGCGATGGATTTGGTGCCGATATGCGTTAGGGAGATGCAGCGTGACGAGGAGCTCAACAAGAAGGAGGCCCAGATAGAGACTGCTTACCACGGTGCCAGCTTGGCAGCACTGGCATCTACTTGGAGCAAGGAGGGCCCATTCGAGTTGAAGCCAAGACTTTTGAGTTGTGAAAGCGTATGCGGCATTTTCTACGAAAGAACATATCGCCGCGCCTCTATCACCCACTGCGTAGTGCATGCGTCGTCTGACGTTGGCCCGGAGATGAACCTGCATTTTTGCATCTTTGAGCAGCAGGTGGATTGCTACCGTCGCGCAGGCTATCCCAAGATGCATGTCCACAAGCAGCGGTGCCAGAATGGAGGTTGCGTCTACATCAGTGCGCTCTGGATCCACACTGCGGCAATGAGGGAGATCTGGGACAAGCTACATGCGAAGGAGCAAGTCGTCGGATGGTGCAGGGTCTGGAGCCGCACGGTCAGGGTGTACCTCGCGGCAGAGGCCACCCCGACAGCGTTTCCGACCGTACACGCGTACTCAGACGACGCGATCGAGGACTCCGACTTCCCGATTCTCGAGGTCGAGCTGGTTCCCAGGAGCGAGAGATGGGTTCCTCAGTGGACCAAAGAGTTCAGCGTGGCAGATCGTTTCCTGGAGCGCACGAGCAAACCGCACGACCAACGCGGAATCGAGCCACAGAGCCTCATGGATTAGATGGGGCGGGCTACGGAAGCAGCGAAGTCGGAAGACCTCATCATGGACCACGGGCCGGGCAATCCCTTCAAGGATCTCAGATATGATCTAAAGTCCAACGTGTTCGTCGAGCTGTACCAGCTGCACGTCACTGAGGCTCTGGTGGTACATGGAATGTCTACGATACCCACCGAGAGAGGAAAAACATCATTTTCCGGGGCGAGGCGGCGGCGTTTCGGCTGCGAGAAAGGTAGGAGCTGTGGTTGTCAGGCCCTTGTCAGCCTCTGCTCCTCGTGAGCCTCTCTCTGTGCTCCCTTGAGCGCTGCCATATCGGCTCACAAGGGCCCTTGAGCTAACGTGGCGCGCAGGTGACGGACGCGCCCACGTCTCCGTAAAGGGAAAGAGAACGTGATGTCTTCTAGCACGGGACCCCCTATTTTTAACCTCGTGTCTCTCAGTACCCATACAGCTATTCCCGTACAGTCCCGCCCCCCCTCTTGGACGCCCCCCTCTTGGCCGCCCCCGACTTACGGGGTCCGAGATCGGGGCCCGTATTCTGCCCTGAGATCCTGACACTCCATTTTTTTTCGAGCCGGGCATTTTTTCGCCCAGTTTCGGGCCCCGGGACCGTCACATATATGGATCCGGCTCGGA
This sequence comes from Prorocentrum cordatum, assembly GCA_963575745.1. NCBI lineage: Eukaryota > Dinophyceae > Prorocentrales > Prorocentraceae > Prorocentrum > Prorocentrum cordatum. Next base: position 654,994 of record CAUYUJ010016527.1, on the reverse strand, counting down.
AAACCAGGCGCGTAGAAAGATAGGGTCCAGGGTCCCAGGCGTGACTATTGATCGGAGCTGATTTTTCCCACATTCAGGCAAGTCTACTTGCATGGCGTTCCCCCCCCCGTTGCTTCTTCAAACGAATACTAGCGTGCAGGTGCCTTGCGACTTGCGTGATTTCCGCACGTGCGTGTCGTTTGCGGGTTGCTTCAGGTTCCGCCCCCCCCCCCCTCCCCTTCCACGCAAGTGAATTTGCCGGGGTTTAAAAAATGTTTTCGCCGTTCAAATGGCCCCGGGAGGGGTCCGGGGGTCGAGCGGATTTGGCCTCATCCCCCTCCTCGGCCACCTGCCAGCACCAGCGCCAGCAATACATCGGCGGCGTGGCCCCACCGAGGGGTGAGGCTTCCCGACCTTGGTGGCGGTGGTGGTGACATTCGGGCGCCGTTGCCGAGGTAGGACCACCATCACCACGCTGACCTTCCAAAAGGGAAAAATCTGCACCGCACTTTAAAACCCATCCCAAGGCTATTATACGTCTTGGTTTTATGATATGTTGTGTAGGGCTTTCCGTTTTTAGGCTTGCAGTGCTACAACACAGCCCTCTGGAAGGTCAGGGCATATTGTGTCGTCCAAAACCCAGATAGCGGTGCGGTCCAAAGCGCGCGAAACGCTTCTAGGAGACGCTTCCAAGGACGCTTGAAAGGATGTCTGGGGAGCTTGCTGGCTCGAGAAAGGAGTTTCGCAGGAACCCGCAAGGAACTTCAAAGGAACTGCGGAAAAGGCTTCCGGCACGCGTATTGGGAACGAGTAGGACAACTCTTCTCGGGACACGAAGCAAGCCGCTGCGAGGCTGCTTGACCGGCGCCGGGAAGAGTTTCCGAGCCACCTTGCGCTGCTTGCTTCTAAACCCTTGGAGCTATCAGAGAGCCATCTGAGATTCTTACCTCCGGTGGAAGCACCTCCGCCGTGGCCGAAATAGGACCACCCACGCCAAAATGTCGGATCATTTTCCTCCCAGTGGAGGCACCTCCCTCTCTTGGTGTTGGTGCCCAGTTCTTCCACGACCCCAGCAACTCCTGACGTCTTCGCGTCGTGGAAAACTCACGGCGGAAGGTCTTCGGCCGTTTTCGGCCCCTGGGGGCTCTATACCAGGCCCTGTGGCCGTCGGGAAACCACTTACGGATGGATTTTTATTTGATGAGGTTAGCGGGATATCCATGGCCAAGCCTCAGTTGGCGTTCCCTCGGGTTCCATGCCCTGGATTCCGTATCCAATGGTGCCTTGCCCAATGCCTTCACCAGCCGTCTAGGATGAAGAGCCCGCCCCCAGGAAGGGGCCCACACCTCTTTTGGGGAGGTACGCTGTGCAAGAACCGCAAAGTTGGCTGTCTGACAGGGGCACAAGGGGGAAGCCCTGAAATCCGACGTCTCGAGAAACTTGAGACATCGTCACAAATCACGCCCGGTGCCCAGGACCTTCTCTTTCTGCGTCATTTTTTTCCGAACCGGATCCATCTCTGAGGGTCTCGCGGCCCGAAACTGGGCGGAAACGCGCGGTTCGAACAAATTGAATCGTCAGGATCTGGGGGAACGTTGGCTGTCTGGGTGAACAGGGGCGCGATGGGGGAAGGGAGGATGCTGCTGCAGGGTGCACTGCTCCCACCCCGTGCGCAGCGTGGCTGCGCGCGGCGGACGCCCGTGCCGCCCGCGAGTTCTCTGGCCTGCAGTCTGACGCGCCCCGTGCCTTCCCCTGCTTCCCGGCGGGGCCGGGCCCCGCCCCTTGGGGCCCTCCCGGCGTGCCAGTCAGCAAAGTCCTGAAGTGGCGCCGTCGACGCGACCGTCCTCCCCATGAGATCCTGGCGGCTCCCTTTTTCTCGAGCCAGCTGCTTTCGCCCAGTTTCGGGGCCCCGGGACCCTCGGAGGAGGAGGAGGAGGACGAGGACTAGGACGAGAACGAGGAGGAGGAGGGGGAGGAGGAGGAGGAGGAGGAGGAGGAGGAGGAGGAGGAGGAGGAGGAGATGGATTCCGCTTGGAAAGTTGGCGCAGAGAGAGGGGGTCCAGGGCTCCAGGCGTGATCTGCCACGACGTTTCGATTTGGCGGGGCGTCGGATCTCAGGGAAGAGTGGCCCTCTGCCGGAGTGGCCCTTGGCCCCTGGTGCGGGCCCGCAGGGGTCCCCCCCAGCACTGGCCTGCGCGCTCAGGTTGGGTCCCCCCGTTGCCCCTCCAGTGCCGCGCCCCAGATCGGCGGCGAGATCCGAACCGTGGTTACCTTCGCCGATCGACGATTGAGGCAACTGGATGTGCGGCGGGGGTAGGGTTCGGGATTCGTCGAGCACGTGGCGAAATTCGAAGCATATCCCCGCCTCCCATCGATGGAGGAGAATCGATGGTGAGGGTAGGGTTCGGATGTCGACACCTACCAGAGGTCACTCTTGGCTGGGGTCACTCATGCGCTCATGCGTACAGCCGGTGAATTACCGGTGGACCGTACAGGAAGAGGCCGCGCCTAGATGGCACACTGGCAATAGACCGCTTTAAGCGAACGTTCAGAGAGATAGCGAAAAGAGGCGAGGATGCAAACGCGCCGGTGCACAGACGCTGAAGATCTAGGGGGAGGGTCGACGAAGAAAAATTGCATACAAATTATTGTTCGGAGCTCCGCACGGACTTCTCGGATCTGCGCTGGGACCCTCATGCGGCGCTTCCAGCGCTGCCCCTGGCGCGCTCCGCGCGTCAGTCAGGTGAGTTCAGAACGGATCCAAGAAATCCGCGCGGACCTCCGAAAGGTTATGGTTATTTAGTTATGCAGTTTTTTGGTCCTCTAGAGTGTGGAGGGAGGGAGAAAGGGAGGGAAGGAAGAAAGGGGGGCGAAGGCAGCATGGCAACGATCGGGTCCTGTGCGGTACCGGCTCGTTGGTCACGTTGGACTTGACGCCGTCGTCGTCGTCGGCGTCGTCGTCGTCGGCGTCGGCGTCGGCGTCGGCGTCGGCGTTTGCGTCGTCGTCGTCGTCGTCGTCGTCGTCGTCGTCGTCGTCCGTCGTCCGTCGTCCGTCGTCCGTCGTCCGTCGTCCGTCGTCGTCGTCGTCGTCGTCGTCGTCGTCGTCGTCGTCGTCGTCGTCGTCGTCGTCGTCGTCGTCGTCGTCGTCGTCGTCTGTCGTCCGTCGCCCGTCGGCGCCGCCAAGGTCACCATGCTGCTGGCGGAGCTCTGCCGCGCCCGCCCGGGAGGCCTGAGCAGGCCGGCCCGCCGCCGGGCGCGGGGGGCGGCCCCCACGGGAGGAGAAGCGTGGCTGAGAGTGTATGATCACCAAGTTTAGAGAGGCTGGCGCCCGGCTGCTCATCGTCGAACTCTTCGGCGTCTGAGCGTCCTTCCTTCCTCTCGGCTGTCCCCCTTCCCTCTTTGCTCGCTGGCTACTTAGTGCCCCTATCTAGCTTCACGCTGGAGCGGATTTCGCCGCCTCGCCGCTGACGAAAAAGTTTAGAGAGGCAGGAGGTCGAGACGATGCTACGTTCCAAGATGTGTCATATCCCCCCATATCCCAATTTTCTCAATGTTCCATGCGGGCTTCAGAAACGAGGGCCGCCAGTTATTCCTGGGAATCCTGGAACGCATCCTGTGCCGACCTTATCATGACAGCACTCCTGTCCTACAAGTGAACGGAAGTGGACACAACCCGCCCCCACCCCCAGCCGGGCCCCCCGCTCTCGACCTGGAAATCCATGGAGTCCTTGCTGCATTGCTGGGGGAGGGGATGAGTGTTTTGGGCGCTCTTGAGGGCCAAAAGACAAGAATCACTCACCCCCCCCACCCCCCCCACCCCCCCCTGGATCACCAGATCTGGAGTGGGGGCCCTGGCTGGTGGTGGGGGTGGGTTGTGTTGCTCTTAACGGAAGCGGGCCCTCAGACCAAGGAGGGAACAGTCGAAGAACAAACAACTGCATAAACATCAACTTTTGGAAGACCGCGCGTAGTTATTTCCTGGATCGGCGCTGGGGCCCCCCTGGCGGCGCCTCTGGCGCTGCCCGTGGCGCGCTCCGCTCGCCAGGGAGGGGACCAGCGCAGATCCGAGAAATCCGCGCGGAGCCCCCAAAAGTTTGTGTGTATGATGCCGTTGTTTGCTCCGCTTCTCAGACCGAGCGTCAAGGCATCGGTGAGCAGAATCACGACGGCCCTGTTCGCCACGCCACGGGCCCCAGGACCCTCACGGAACGGTCTGGCTCGACCAGATGCTGCGCGAATGTTGGACCAGGTGTTCTTGTCAGGAGTGGTCCTTCTCGCCGCTACGGTCGCTCACGGGGTCGAAGGGCGGAGTCTCATTCTGGAAGTGTGCCTGGCCGTTCACGGGTCGGCCCAAGGATGTCGGCCTCGTGCCCCCGGCGGCGGCGGAGGGTGCAAGAGCAGTTGGCGGAAGGGTTCAATTTATCAGGGCGGCTCGCGGCCAGCAGGGGTTCAGGGCAGCGCGGCCGACCTCGGCAGAGTTTGGGTGGAATCGCTGACGCGACGAGAGTCGACGGAAGAAGCGTGGGGACCATGACCAAGGTGCCGCGGGATCTTGTCCATGCCGACCTGGGTCATAATCCGTGTCAGCCGCCGATTCCCGGGCATGATGCACGAATTCACGCTGACCTAGGTCGACGCTGGCCAGGATCGACACGACGTTTCCGCGCTCAGTCATGGTCATGGTCCCTGCCTTGCCCCGTCCGGAGAAGCAAGGGGGGCACGCGGGGCGGGGCTGGGTCGCCGCCTCGCCGGCTGAGTGGCCTGACATCCTCGCTTCGTGGAACACACGCGCGGCGGGAAGTGTTCGGCAAGTCTCTGCCCTCGCGGGCCCCTGCTGGGCACTGGGACCTTTGAGTGGCGGCCCAGGATACCAGGCCTGTCCCCGGGAAGGCCCGAATGTGCCCAGAGCCGTTCTGCTAGACAACTCACGACGCTGGGTATCTGGGTGGAAGCAGCACGTGAGAAGCCCATTAGCACCGGTCATGGCCGATACGCTGCCTGGAGCACGGCACATTCAATTCGGCGTGGCTCGAGTTCGGCAGCGCGCCCCCGAAGGAATAGGTCGACGCCGGCGACCCCAGTGTGTTGCCAGGGCTACCCGCTCGGAAGCCATCGATCCCTGTCCGGTCCAGGTCCGTCCTACGCAGCCCGTGGGGGATCTGGGTCGATGTCGCATCATGGTTCGGAAGTCGTTGCAGCCTGCTGAAGGCCACGCAGCACCAGAAATGGACCCAGTGAGTTCAAATTCGTTTCTCTACATTCCACTTGGTGGCAGTGCGACTTCAATCGCAGTGATGGCTGATAAGTGAGACGTGCGAGGGTTGTCGAAGGGCGCGCTGAGTTTTCAAGGGGGGGCTTTTCTTGTTCGGTCCAAGTCCTAACAACGACCCAACTAGGATGGTTTCCCGCCCAAGCTCGGACCTCCATCATCTGGACTATATTGACAAGCTCCCTGTTCAACCATATCTGCCACCCCGTCCCGATGCCGACCCCCCTGCATGTTTCTGCCAGCACGGAGGGTCGGGATAAGAACGTTGGGTAGCGGGGTGCAGGAGCGACGGCAGTCCTCTGCCAGGTGTGACGCCCACCAGCTCGTATTCGAGCGGGGCCTGCAGAGCCTGGGGATGATGAAGCAGGCCGACACCAGCGAGTTCCAGAGGCTCCCTCGGAGTGGGGGCCCCCTGCCACGCTGAGATCTCGGCTACACGCAGGAGGGACCCTTCGCCAGGGTGGCATCTTGGTGAAGTTCGGATGCAACTCCTGGGAGGTCAGATTCTGACTTTGCCCAGGCCCGGAATCTGGCCGAACCCTGGATTCATCCCGCTCCATCTAGCTTCGTCCCGGTTGATCCGGCGGAGTCCCGCTTAGTCCGCGGCCTTCTCCTGCGCAACAGCCCCCTTGGGGGGAGGGGAGCATTCTCCTTGATCTTTCCGACGAAGACCTCCTTGTAGTTGCCTCCTGCAGTGGGGGCCCATGCCAAGAAACACCCTGCCTGCCTCCAGGGTGCCCTGGGTTTCTTGGGTTTCGCTTGTTTTGCGATGGAAAGCGCGACGCTCCCACACCAAAAACCCATGGACGTCCTGAGGTCTCAGGGCTGGGCTTCCCGTGGAAGAGTTCTCGTGGACTGGCCTCCACTGCAAGCGAAGGGGGGGGGGCAGTCCCCGCGCGCAGTCCGCGCGCCAGAGGCCGCTCTCCAGGCGCGCTGCCCCGGGGCGCCGTGCGGGGGGCCCGCGCGGAGGCCCCCCCCGTGCGTGTGGCAGGCGCGCGCGCCGTGCCGTGCCCGCTCGGCGACGACCGCACCGTGGGCGCTCGGGGCGGAGCGCCGCCAGGGGCCGCTCGGCCAGCACCGCACGGCTCCCTATAGATCGGCGGCGAGCGGAGATGGGGGGGGGGGAAGGCGAGAGGGAGGAGGCCTCCTCGGAAGGCGGCGGGGCTGCTCAGAGAAGTCCCTGCGCCTTCTGAGAGGGTCGGCGGCGTCCAGAAGGCTTCTCAGAAGGCTGGGGGGGGTCCGAGCCTTCTTAGAGGGCCTTCTCCTTTCCACTTCTCCCCTGGGCTCGCTGCCGACTAGAGCTGGGATCGCGCAAGGTTGAACCATCCATGCTTCGAGCCGGCTGGGGGTTCTGAGGTGGCCCAGCATTGGTCTCAGCCAGCAGGAAGGGGGTTGGTTCGAGGTTTGGGGTTCGAGGAGGTTTTTGGTGTTGTTGCTGTTGTTGTTGGTGTTGTTGTTGCTGCTGCTGCTGCTGTTGTTGTTGTTGTTGTTGTTGTTGGTGTTGGTGTTGGTGTTGTTGTTGTTGGTGTTGTTGTTGTTGAACATTATTAATTCTAAAGAATAATTATTGTTGGGCCCCCTGGTGCGCGCCCCCCCCGCCGCGCCTAGGCCGCAGCCACGTTTTCATCATTTTCGTGAGGAAGCCTCAGGTAATTCGAGTTGATCAAGATCCGGTTGTTTTGTTGTAATCCGTTTTCCCTTGCAAAAAACACTATAAAATGACATTTCTTGTTCTAATATAATCAAATTTCAAGAATCCCTTGCAAAAAATAAGGTAAAGTGGACATTCGCGCGCGCAAGACGAAATCCTTCCAAAAGCTTAGTGTTCGGAGCGATTTTAACATAAAAACATCAAAAAACCAATGGTTTTTCAACAAAAAAATGTCAAAATCTCATCCCGCGCGCTCTTGCGGATTCGTAGGAAACCCAACACTTTTTAAACATTTCTGTCAAACGGGCTTTTGCGAGCAACTTTTTCGAACTTCTGCGACAACGGTTGCGCACCTGCCAGGGCCATCATCCCTGTCAAATAATACCATGCGGGACACATTCGTCTCTCTGTATTATGTATTGTATGGCACAATTGCACCATGCTGGGCACATGCGCGCCCCGAATAAGTGACCAAGTTCTGTGGGTGTGTACCCCACGCCAGTGTAGTAGCCACGGTCGTCCGCACGCCACGAAGTGAAGTGTCCCAACGTCATAGGGCGGGAAGCTGGGTTTGGGTGGTCGCGAAGAGTCGTTTGGATATTTGGTAGAGCTTGTAATGCCCCCCCACGAAGTGGGGGTATTGCCTGGTGTCGTATGAAAACCCTGGCACTGGGGAGAACACCACGCGTTCGGGTAAAATGATTGTTGTTGTTGTTGTTGTTGTTGTTGTTGTTGTTGTTGCTATGATGTTTGCCTTTGTTCGATGTCTGGGGGCCAGAATGGAGGAATTGCACCAGGTGGAACCCAGGGGTCCTGGGACAGATTTGGAGCGCATGTGCCTTTCTCCTCCCTTCTTCACCGGTTTTCTCGTGGCCCATTTACGTTGCATCTTCGGGGGACCTCGCCTGTTCCCAAAATTGGTGTCTTTTCTCGTGCCCGACGCGGGCACGATGCGGACTCGACGCGGATCTGGCGTGGATTCGACGCGGATCCGGCGCGGATTCGACACGGATCCGACGCGGCCTACATGGATTCGGCACGGATCCGACGCGGATGGGACCGCGACGGGTCAAACGAGGTCCCCCCGAGGATGCAGCATGACCTTCCCCCGAGGATGCAACAGAAACCTTGGCGTACGTCGGGCATGTTCCCCTGCAGGCGGATTTAGAACGATTATTAAAGATACCCCCAAAATGCTCTAACGTGATCCGAAGATGCTAGACACATCGTTCCCAGACTATTGCTTGCCAATGTTTGAACATGCCTCCTCCAGAGGGACGTGCCCGACTCGCACCCTGGCCCACCTGCACCCCCACGCGGTGCCCCATGGCCGGCGCCCCCGGCGCCACGACTCTAGGGCCTGCCGCAGAGCGGCGGCCGCGGTGCGCTCGGAGCTCGCTGCCACGGGGGCGCGAGCGCCGCCAGGCCTCGGGCGGCCGCCCTCTCCTCGGGGCAGCGGCCCGGCCCGAGTCCGGCGCGCCCTGCTCGCTTCGGCGGCGAGCGGCCAAGAGGGGTGGTGGTGAGTAGACTCCAGGAGACATGTTCATAAGGTGGTCTAAAAAGAATGAGGGTGCGATTTTTGAGTATGTTCGAATATGTTTGGATATGTTTTGATTAGTGTCCATTGTTCGTCCAACAGCCCCCTGTAGGAGGACATGCCCGACCTAAGACTCGGGGGGGGATATCATGGCCGGGAACATCTCCCCAGATGTCGTGGCCCCTCTTCTTGTTTCAACACGCTCCCTGGCCCCCCCTGGTCCGCGCACATGCCGTGGGCCATGACTTGCGCCCCCCCTCTCGGACGCCCCCCTCTCGGACGCCCCCGATTCGGCGGCGAGCGGAGGGGGAGAGGGGGAAGTGAGGAGGAGAGGGCCTACTCGGAAGGCGGCGGGGCTTCTCTCAGAAGTCCTCGCGCTTTCTGAGAAGTTGTCTGAGTCTTCGGGGAAGACTCAGAAAACTTCTCAGAAGGCCAGGGGGGGTCCGAGCCTTCTTAGAAGGCCTTCTCCTTCTCGCTTACCCCCCCGGGGCTCGCCACCGAGCGCTGGCCCAGGCGGGAGAGGGGGCGAGGGTCCAGGCATCCAAAGGCGTGTTGTTGTTTATCTAGGTATCTGGACCCATCTAGGACTGCACCGGCACGCGCGTACAAGACCTGCACGGTCTGAGCGCGCTCCGCCCCCCCCGGCTTCCTCCTCCCCCATCCGCGCCTGTCCTTCTCATGTTGTGCCGAAGTCGGCCCCGGAGCGTCCCTCGGCTGCCCCGGCCGCATCGTGGACCCAAGTCGCAGCTGGCAGAGAAGTTTCTGTAGGTGTTCTGGCAAGCTGACGTGCATGGCCTTCCCGCCCGCCCCCCCCCTCTCCGCCGTCACTTCAAACAGCGCTGGGCCGAAAAGGCGTGCAAGTGAGTCCCGACTTGCGTGACTTTTCAGATATCCTTTAAGGGCCTCGCCACGCCCCCCTCCAAGTAGCTGTGCCAGAATCTAGATTAAACTGCCGCCAACGTCCTGACACAGTCCAGGGTAATCATGGTGGAATCTTACGTTTTCGGCCTCCAGAGGCCCTCGCCAGGCCCCATGGGGCAGTCAACGAGAGACTCGCTGGGATGAGAAGCCAGCCCTGCATGGAAAAGGTGTCGGGACTCCCGGGGAACCCGGGCTTAAAACATCGGGACATCGGGCGTCTGGGGAGGAAAGGGGGCGAAGAGGGCCATTACTTCAGACGTTAACAGACGTTATGTTTCTGTTTGCCTCTGGAGGCCTTCCAGATCTACATCTATCCAAGCTTCAGGTCGGATGGCAAGGCGGAAGGTCGGAAGAACGCGGCGGCGGCGGCGGATGGCAACATTTCTGGGCTCAGGGTTTCTAGAATCGGCCATTGGGGAGGCTTCGGAGAAGAGCCCTCCACCTCCGGAGGCTTCCAGAGACCGTCGTGTCTTCTCTTCTGTCGGGACTCCGCCTCCTCCTCCTCATCGGCATCGTCCCTCTCGCCGCCATCATCGCGCGGTTGACTTCACCCTCACCCCTCGGTTCCCTGCCCCGCAGGGCCAGGGCCGCGCCCGGCGCCCAGGCAGAGGCGGCGACAGCAAGGCCACGCCCCGTCAGGTGGCATGGCACCCGGTGGCCTCCCGCGGGCGTCCTCCCCTCCCCTCCCCCCCTCTCCCCTCCCCCCCTCTCCCCCTGTGCCCGCCCCTCTCGCGGGGGACGTCCGCTTCACACCGGCGCCGACCCCCGGCCCATGCCGATGCTGAGCCGCGACGCAGGCACAGCCACGGCAGGTCGGCGCTGGCGTTGGCGCGGCGGCGACGACGGCGCGGGCGTCTCAAGCGGAGGCCCCGCCAGAGGCCCAGGACAGGCCCGTACCGAACGATTCGCGCCATCGGGAAGCCGCGGTCGCGCAGGAACGATCGGCAGTCAGCGTGGTCGCAGGAGCCAGGCACCGACGTCATCGCGTCGTGAGCCTGCCGTGCAGTCAACATCCACAGTATGGATGCGCTGCTTCATCAGGGCTATCCCAGGCCAGGGCCTCGCATCCTGACCTTGCATCTTTGCTATAGATTTCGGCCGTCGGTGTGCCGAGAAGCTGCATTCGCATGAGGTGGCCAGCCTGTGCGAGAGAAGTGGACGCAGACCTTCCCACCGCTCGGCAGTCGTGTGGGATGGTAAACGGGCCATCCGCATGCCATGCAAGGGGCTCCATCTGTTCCACATGGCGAGCCCAGAAATATCCGATGTCCTGTCTCTGTTCAGTACGGGCTCCTTAGGTGTCCCGGCCCTTCCCAAGACCCGGTTGCTCATCCAGCGTATGGTTTGTTCATGCCCCCGGGCCCCAGACCGGCCACCAGGGGCCGAAGACGATGAAGAAGATGTCCAGCTCGATTTTGTCAAGGCGTTGGGCGTCGGGGGGTCCAGCTGCACGGGCAGTCAAGACGCAGAAGTAAGGACTGCTCTGGGCTCAGGAGGGGCTCCGCTTCCTGGGCCGTTCCTTCGATCTAGGTCCAGGAATTCTAGACGCTTCGCGCATCCCCACCAGCCCATCCAGAAACGACGCCCAGGCGAGTAGAGGGCCGTCCTGAGGGACTCTTGGGCGTCCTGGGTGCCTCGGGGAGGCCTCTTGGGGCCGCTTGGGGTCCTCTTGGGGCCTCTTGGAGGCCTCTTGGGGCCATCATGGGGCCATCATGGGGCCATCTTGGGGCCTCTTGGGGCCTACTGGGCGCCTCTTGAGGCCATCTTGGAGGAGATCGATCGAACAAGTGGGGAGCTTTGATTAGGGTCCCCCCCGCAGGAGGCCAAAATGGGGCCAAAACCATAGTAAAACCGATGATGTTGGCTTCCTCGCCGAGGCCGTTTTGGACGCCCTGACACCTCGCGAGACCCCCTGGTCAGGTCCAGGGGAGGGGGTAGGGGGAGGGGTAAACCCCTCCCCGAAGGGGAAGAAGGAGGGGTGGAAGAGGAAACTCCCTAAACCACCGACGCCCAGAGGGCTGGTGGGATTCCCTCGTGGCCGAGGCTGGCCGTGGCCAGACGAGCCCCTTCGTCCCTCAGTTAGCGTTCCTTCTGGCAGCGCGATGATTGCATGTTCTCCACCTCTCGGCATGGCGCCAGCTCGGCGGTCGTCGGGCCCAGCGGCGGTCGCAGCGGCCGCGATGCTCCCGAGGCGCGCGGGCTCCTCGGCGGCCCTCGGCGGCCCCTCGGCGGCTCCTCGGCGGCCCCCGCGGCGGCGTGCGCGGATCCTGGCGGGCCGGCGGCGAGGCACAAAGCCGCGGGCCTCGACGCGGCGGCGGCCGAGCTGGCCTTCGAGCTGCAGGCGCGCGGCGCGCTCGCGTGCGCTGCCACCCTTCGGGCGGAGAGGAGCTAAGCACGGCGTCGCTGCCTCGACACGCCCAGTCTGAAACGCATCACGTGCCGTGCTCAAAAAGTCCGTAACAACACGCTGCGCGCTGGTACAGCGTATTGGCCCACGGCTTGGCGAACGTATCGCGCCAGGCGTGCGTTTTCAGTCTACCTGTCGAATCGCGTATCAGTGCGCTACGTGTTGCGCGTTGCGTGTATCGGGGCAGTTAAGACGCACGGGCACCGATCCAGGCCAGACCCAGGCATCTAGCGGTTAGAGAAAACATGAACCATAACGGGGGTCTTCCTCCATGAGCCGGCTGGGGGTCTGAGGTGGCCCAGCACTGGCTGCGGCCAGCAGGAAGGGGGGAACGAGGTTCGAGATTTGGGGTTCGAGAAGGTGTGTTTTGCCTTTTCGGCCTCCGGGGTCCGTTTTCGGGCACGGGGGCCCTCACAAACGGATCCCGAGTGAAAAGTTGTACCGGATTGGCCCCGTGAGGGGTCCAAGGATTGAGTTTGAGCGGATTGGGCTTGATCCTCCCTTCTTGACAGATTCTCTCGGGCCCCGTCTAATTCAGAACCCCCTGACGCCTACAGTGTTCCTCGAGTTGGTTTCCAGGGGCCCTCTCCGGGCCCCTTGGCCGTCAGAAAGCGGCTCGGAATGAGAAGTCGGCCCCGGGGTCAGGGTCGGGATTCTGGGGGCCCGTCGGGCGATGAGAGTTCTGCAACAGATGGGCGCTGGCAGACGTTTCCATCGACCAGACCGATCGATCGAGTGCAGATTGGAGGTGCCGAGGTCGGCGTTTCGGGGGAGGAGGTGTGTCATCAAGGATAAAAGACCCCCTTGCTTGCCCTATCATAATAGTGGGTGTGGCTCGCCCACGGGTCCGCCCATGGTGTGCCCTACAGGAGGAGGAGGAGGAGGAGGAGGAGGAGGAGGAGGAGGAGGAGGAGGAGGAGGAGGAGGAGGAGGAGGAGGAGGAGGAGGAGTGGTGGAGGAGGAGGAGGAGGGAGGAGGAGGGAGGGGGAGGGGGAGGGGGAGGAGGGGAGGAGGGGGAGAAGGAGGGATGAGGGGGAGGAGGAGGGGGTGAGGATGAGTGGTAGGAGAGGGAGGAGGGGGAGGAGGAGGGGGAGAAGGAGGAGGAGGAGGAGGAGGACCAGTGTAAACCCAAGAACCATCAACGATGTTGGAATAAACCCTTCCTCCGAACTCCCTCTTCATAGGCCCCTACAACGGTTCACTCCCATTGAGGAATTCTCGGGATTCCAGCGCCACGGATCAACCTGACTGTTGCGTCTTGACGATCCAGAATTGCGCCAGAACGCCATCCATGGGACTTCAACACCGCGAATCATTGTTACTGTTGCATCCGCGCAATCTTGAATCCGAAACACAGTTTCTGGTGTGTTGATCCTGGGAGTCCGTGAAACTCTTGCAAATATTATAAACGAATGCGCGCGGCGCTAAGGCGAGAGCCACATTTTGAAAACGATTCGCCCTCAATCCGTGAAGCTCTTGCAAATTTTACCCGTATGTGCGCGGCGCTTTGGCGAGAGCCACATTTTGAAAACGGCCCGCCCTCCATCTGTGAAGCGGTTGCACATTTTTAAGCTTCAGAGCCATAAGCGGTGAGGAAGTCTCAGGCGAAACGCCCAGCCCGCCTTGAAAATTGGCCTCGGGGTGCGACAGGGAGAAACTATGTATAAGGAAAAGGAATGGAGGAGGAGAAGGAGGAGGAGGAGGAGGAGGAGGCGGAGTGGCCCCGTATCCTCGTGCTCCTCGCCCTCGCCATCACGAGCGCCGGCGCCGAGCGCGCCTTCCGCGCGCACGCTGCACCGATCCTGGCTGGGCCCATCCTGGGCACGGCATCGGTGCGCTTGCCCGGGCCTCGCGCCTGAGGCCGCCGGCGCACCGCTCGCTCGCCGACTCTCGGCGGCTGGGCCTTGCCCGCTTCCTCCGCGGCCGCCCTCTTCTCTTCCACCTAGTCCCGCGCCCCGCGCCCGGCGTGCTCCGCCGGAAGCGACACCCGCGCCCGTGCGCGACCGCGGGCGCTGCCGAGCAGGTGGGGCGGGAGGTGGGAGGATCGCGCGCCAACGCCGGAGCATCGACGATGCGGTTCGATGTGAAACCAGATGTTTTCCGCGCCACGCCGACGTCGCCGATGCGTTGTCGACGTCACCGATACCCCTCCGATGCATCGGCGGTGTTTGAACTCCAACTCCCCAACTGGGAGGCCTCCAGTATGCCTCTCTGGCAAAGCCGAGAGGGCGTATGCATCGATCCTAGGTGGCTGTATACTTGATCGCCTGTGTATTACAACTGCCCGCATGTCCGCCCATTGTACGGTGCCTGCTGCGCGCGCATACAGAGGCAGGTTTAACACATCTCACTGGCCTCACTGTGTTGCTGGAATGTCGCATCTCCTTTTCCTCCCTCCAGAAACGATGGGTGCTCTCGGACGGGGCTAGGACGAGGATTGATCCGTTCCAGGGCGTTCTGAAAAGGTTTCAGGGTGTCCCTGAACGCTCTGAGAAGGCCGCGGCGCCCGAGAAATCCTCCAGAGCCGCCGGATCTCAGAGGTCCCCGATCTACCCTCACCCGGTGTTATTCTCGTCCTGGCCTCGTCTTCGATAGGGAGAAGGAGGAGAAGGAGGAGGAGGAGGAGGAAGGAGAGTACTCTTTCTGCTACCCCACCCACCCTCTTCGCGGCGCCTCGCCCTGCGCGCCTCTCTGCCGACGGCGTCTCCTCGGGTGCTGCGCCGTCGATAGGGGGGGATGGGTGCCACGTGGTGCCAGGCTGCCCGCAGGAGGAGGGCCAGGAAGGGCGCCTCCTTGTGCGAGGCTGGGTGAGGGAGGAGTGGATCGAATAGGAGATGGGCTACATAGTAGATTTACCCCAGAATTAGTTTCCCGTCGGATCTACAACATGTACGTGGAATGGTCGTAGATCTATGTAACATTCTGCGCATGTTTCATAGGTTCGACAAACGAAATTCAATTCTGGGGTAAATTAATGTTGTAGTCGTTTCCATACTCGAGTGAAGGGGAAAACGCTGCGCTGTTGAGCACAGTAGGCAGACAGGGTTCCGCATGGTGCCATTCCGAGGCTGCAGACGACATCCCATGCCTCTGACATCGTGACTTGCGCAACACCGGCGTGTTTTTTGTTGCGACTTCGGTGTCTGAGGGGGCGTTTTACGCCTTGGATCTTTCCTGTGGCGAGTGCCTGGCGAGTGCCGGGCATGCTGGCGTCAAGTTAGCGATAACGTGTCAGGTTATGTTCTAACGTGCCGAGCCCGTTGCCCGTGGCGGTGTCAGGTGGGTCAAGACGGCGTTTGGCCAGGGAGGGCAAATTGGGCATCTACGAGTCTATGAGCGCATTGTTCGTTTAGATCGGTTGTTGTTGTTCGAGCTGCATGCTGCATCGCTCTGAACACATTGGTGGTTGGTCGTTGCCTCTTTGTTTCATCCATCGCGGCTGGACTGCGTGCGATCCCACATCCATTTCGTCTCAAAATTGTCCAGGTGCCGATCAGGTATCGAATGTAGGGGTTATGTAACTTCTCAGGCTTTGGCCGCCCCTTCTACATTTGCGATGGTTGTGCTCTTGCAGAGCCATGTCTCAATGCTGGCACGTAAGAGTTTGCAGCGAACGTCGTCTGTGGCGTCGATATCCCGCGGGGGCCTCTGGGGCTCCCCTCTGGAGCCATGGAATTCCCTGGCGACCTTCTTTGGCAATCTGGGTCCCCTTTTTTTGGGAATCCCGCTGTCACTGCTCGGCTCGACGATGACAGTGTGCGGCCTCCTGCTCCAGAACGAGACCCTGAAACGTGCAGGTGGCACCGAAGTGGAAAAAGGCAGTGGCAAGGTGTCCTCCTGGGTGCCATCTTGGCTGGGGTGGAAGTTTATGGCAGGCCTTTCGCTGTATCTTGTCGGCAGCTTTCTGGGATGGATCGCCCTTGGAATTGCTCCCAATACCGTGTTGGCTTGCCTAAACAGCTGGAACATCGTCATGGGCCCAATATTGGGAGCGATGCGGTATGGAGAACGTGTCTCAGCCGTCGCTGTAATGAGCGCTGCCATGCTGGTGGTAGGGTGTGTGTGGGTGGCATGCCTCGGTCCTAGGTCTTACCGATTGGACACAGTTGAGGAAATCAATCTTCTCTTCGCTCAGTTCCCTTTCACTGCATGCTGTATAACCTGCGGAACTTTGCTCGGCGTGTCCCTGATTAACTATTGCTGGTGGCGCAAGTGCACCCCGTGGTCCCCGGTGATCGTCTCGATGGTGTCTACCGTGGCCGCGATCTTCGCAACGTACTCCGTCCTCTTTGCGAAGTGCACGTCGATCATAATGCAGGATCCCAAGAAGAACAAGCCACATCAAGCTTACACCTTCGAAGGCCCGCGCGGATTTATTGGATCTGCGCTGGACGCCCCCTGGCGTTGCCTCCAGCGCCGCCCCTGGCGCGCTCCGCGCGCCAGGGAGGGGGTCCAGCGCAGATCCAAGAGATCAGCGCGGACCTTCAGAAGCTGATCACCCTAAGGATGCCGTATCGGCGGCCAGCTTCAACATCGAGTACCAGTTCTACCTGTGGATGGCTGGCACGTGCCTCTGCGGGCCGCTGGGCCTCTACTTCCTGCACGAGGCGCTCAAGCACGGGCAGGCGTCGTTCGTGATACCGGTGTACCAGTCCCTGAGCACGGTCTTCCAGCTCGTCGTTGGCGGCATCCTGTTCCGAGAGTGCCCCGGGGCCCCTTACAACCTTTCTTGGATTTTCGGGCGGGGCCAGGACCGGGGTAAACAGTTCCAGAGCTTTCGGAACGCTCTCTGAGCATTCCTGATCGCTCTTGACGACTGGCTGTGCCCAGTACATCCCCCAGAGCCGCCGGATCTCATACATCCTTGACTTGTCCTGGTCCGTGTTTGTTTTGGTTTAGTTTATTATATGAGTTCTTCTCCTTCTTCGAAGCCCCTGTAGAGCCCTTGTAGACCCCGCAGCTCCATGATACCTCACTGAACCCCTCCCTCTCTCCAGACCCACGGCTTGTCGGTTCTCACAACGTAGACCTTGGACACTTGTGCTCAGGACCAGCTGCCCATCCTGTGCAGCATGTTGAAAGCCCCAGGACCAGGTCAGCTTTCCCAGAGGCCGCAAAGTACCAGCAACCTTTCGTCAACAGTTTTCACGACGCGAGGGGGTCTGGTTCCCTCCTCCTCCTCCTCCTCCTCCTCCTCCTCCTCCTCCTCCTCCTCCTCCTCCTATGGCTGCTCTTCCTCCCCCTCGAGAGGTACGCGTCCTTCAGTCTGGCCAAGCACCTGGCGTTCTGGCCTGGCGTGCTGCTGGTGCTCGTCAGCGTCGTGGCCTTCACGCGATACGCGGAGCAGGAGGGCGGAGCCGTGCACAGCAAGGACCCGCGGACACGGTGCACACACTCGACGGGGTAAAACAGCGCCGAGCGTTCGGGACGATACGCGCCGTGTGACCGCCGCGGCGAGGGCGAGGGCGGCGGTGGCGACGGCTGCGGTGGAGTGACGACAGCGGTCGGAGAGTGACGAGGCCAGTGGAGAGAGACGACAGCGGTCGGGGAGTCCGACTCGGCGGCGCGCTGAGGAAGAGGAGGGGGAGGTCCGGGGATGGCTAAAAGTGGTCCTAAGGGGTCTCGGGGAGGTTCTGTTGCTCTCAGGGACTCTGGTGGGTCCTTCCGCCAGCATCTGTATGGCAATATTTGGTTGCGCTGCTGCGCGATTCTGCCACCGCGCTCGGGCTGGCCCCCGGGGGAGGGGGTCAGAGGAAGAATAGATCTGTAGCGCTACTGTTGCCCGTTCCTCGTCGCCTCTGCTGGATGCGTTTCGAAATGATTGTCTGAACGCACGCAGGACAAGTCCTGGGAGCAGCGAAGGCGCCACGGCAATTGTGATTCTGGCACAGTTACCTGCCTTCGAAAGCAACACAGTCTAGGGCATTGGTCAAGTACATGAGCGCATGTTGAGCTCGATGCGCCGGGGGCAACCACTTCTTCTTCTTCGCAAGAAGCGAGGGAAGCAGCATAACCCAGGGCCCAGTACACGCCAAGCGTTGCAAGCAGATGGAAGGGAGCTCCCAGGAGGGGGATGCGGAGAAGGAAGTGGGACCGAGCAGGAAGAGGAGGCAGAGGAGTTTGGAATAACGGGTATGGCGTGCACGGCGGTCGCACGGTGCGCTTTTGTTTTCTCTTTTCAAGATGCCACTGTCCGGCACGATAAGCACCGCATTGGGGAAGATGATCAGGACAAGGCCTCTGCGCAGAATAAGGAGGATGCGCCAGAGGATGAGGCATACATTTAGGAGGCAAATGATCCACCATGTCTTCCTTCCGGTGAAACCTTTTAGGTTGCCCGGGATCCCGTACGAGCGGGAACATCCCAAATGGTCGGCGTAACCTTCTCCAGCTCCCCCGTCCTACGCAGATTCTCCTCATCGGACGCTCTCATTTAAATCTCCAGAACCAGTGCCACCTCCCAAACCCACGAGTTCATCTTCCGCCCCAGCGGCGAACACACGATCTGCCCTTCTTTCCGGGCGTAGCCAGAATTTGTTTCTCGCGAGTTAAACTGGCTGAGCTGAACTGAACTGAACTGAACTCAACTGATCTGAACGGAACTGAACTGACTGGTCGTACCCGTTGCGCGGTTGTTTGATTCTCGGCCGCCGAGGGCGCAACCTATAGCGCAACCGAGAGGAGACGGTTTTATTCTCGGCCGCCGAGGGCGTAACCTATGGCGCAACCGAAAGGAGACGGTTTTATTTTCTGCCTTCTGGGCGCAATCTATGACGCAACCGATCGGAGACGGTTTGATTCTCGGCCGCCGAGGGTGCAATCTATGGCGCAACAGGTAGGAGACGGTTCCATTCTCGGCCGCCGAGGGCGCAAGCTATGGCGCAACCGAAATGAGACGGTTTTATTCTCAGCTGCCCAGGGCGCAAGGATTGGCGCAACCTATGGCGCAACCGGTAGGAGACGGTTGTATTTTCGGCCGCCCAGGGCGCAACCTATGGCGCAACCGATCGGAGTCTGTTTTATTCTCAGCTGCCGAGGGCGCAAGCTATGGCGCAACCGATAGGAGACGGTTTTATTCTCGGCCGCCGGGGGCTCAACCTATGGCGCAACCGGTAGGAGACGGTTGTATTCTCGGCCGCCGAGGGCGCAATTTATGGCGCAACCGATAGGAGACGGTTATATTCTCGGCCGCCGGAGGCTCAACCTACGGTGCAACCGATAGGAGACGGTTTTTTTCTCAGCCGCCGAGGGCGCAAGTTCTGTCCAACCGATAGGAGACGGTTCTATTCTCAGCCGCCTAGGGCGCAGCCCATGGCGCAACCTAGGGCACAACCTATGGCCTCTGCCGCCGACCCCAGAGAAAACCGCAAGCGGGCCAGCGAGGGCGTCGAGGACAGGTGCCAGGAGAAGGAGGATGAGCAGGAGGAGGAAGACGAGAAATTAGGATAGACGAGGACGACGAGGAGGAGCTGGAGCATGAGGCAAACGAGGAAGACGAGGAGGATGAGGAGGATGATGATGAGGAGGACGACGACGATCAGGATGGGGAGGAGGACGGGGAGGAACACGAGGAGTACGAGGACGAAGTGTGGGCATTCGAATGCGTGCGGGGCTACGCCCGATTTATGCTCGCCGTTTGGGCTGGCGGTGGGGCCCAAGCGGCGAGCTGTCTTGTGATTTTCCTCCACGGCGGCGCCTGCGGTCGTGGTGGCGAGCGTCGTGACAACGACGACGACAGCGACGACGACGACGACGACGACGACGACGACGACGACGACGACGACGACGACGACGACGACGACGACGGCGACGGCGACGGCGACGGCGACGACGACGACGACGACGACGACGACGACGACGACGACGACGACCGCGACGACGACGACGACCGCGACGACGACGACGACGACGACCGACGGGGGACGGCCGCCGACGACGGCCGCCGGCGACCGACATTGCGGCGCCGACGGCCGCGGCGCGACCCGAGCAGCGGTTCGACGCCCCCAGGAGGTGCCCGAGCAGCAGCCCGAGGGCGCCGGCCGCCCGGAGGCGGCCGCCCTCCCAGCGAAGGCCTGAGGGCCTGCACGCCCGGGGTGCGGCGGCGTCCTCTCCCTGCGGAGGAGGAGGAGAGGAGGCGGAGGAGGCGGAGAGGAGGCGGAGGAGAGGCAGAGGCGGAGGAGAGGCGGAGGCGGAGGAGAGGAGAGGCGAGGCGGAGAAGAGCCAGAGGCGGAGGAGAGCGCTCTGGCAAAAGGGCGGAGAGGAGGCAGAAGAGTGCTCTCTTCTCCGCCTCGTGCCAGGACGTTCTTTGTCAGATCAGAGGAAGAAGAACGGCATACACCTTAACTTCGTTAGCTCGGCACGGATTTCTAGGATCGGCGCCTGGGACCCCTTGCCGGGGCCTCTGGCGCCTGCCCTCTCTCGCTCCGCGCGGCGGGGAAGGGGGGTCCAGCGCCGATCCAAGAAATCTGCGTGGCGCTCCGAAAGTATATATGTATATCGTTTTGTATGTCCTACTATACTCACACAGTGGTTTTCCATAAGTTGTGATCATCCCAGTAGACGTAGGGCGCCCTTCCCTCCGTAGAATCCTTCATAATGCACACATGCGCTCCTTAATTGTAATATTAAGTTGGGGCGGGGTGGTTATGTCCCCCGGCACCTTGGGGGAGAAAGGAGAGGAAGGAGGATCTCATGATAACAAGACCAGAAAACCACTCGCCTCCTTCTCCTCCTCCACCTCCTCCTCTTCTTCTTCCTCCTCTTCCTCCTCCTACGACGATCTCTTCGACTCCGCCCTCGTCGACCTGGACAATTTCGGGAGCCTGAGTGCCGGAGTGGCTCGGCGCCCCGGCGTTGAAGGAACCGCTTCCAGGGACCCACGTCTCTCCTCCTCCTCATCCTCAGCCTCATCCTCAGCCTCATCCTCATCCTCATCCTCATCCTCTCCTCCTCCTCCTCCTCCTCCTCCTCCTCCTCTTCCTCCTTCTCCTCCTCCTCCTCCTCCTCCTCTTCCTCCTCCTCCTCCTCCCTCCTCCCCCCTCCCTCCTCCCTCCTCCTCCTCCTCCCTCCTCCTCCTCCTCTCCTCCTCCTCCTCCTCCTCCTCCTCCTCTCCTCCTCCTCCTCCTCCTCCCCTCCTCCCTCCTCCCTCATCGCCCTCCTCCTCCTCCTCCTCCTCCTCCTCCTCCTCCTCTTCCTCCTCCTCCTCCTCCTCCTCCTCCTCCTCCTCCTCCTCCCTGCTCCCTCATCGTCCTCCCCCTTGTTGCCCATGACCCGCTTCGGCCAGGAAGCCTCCTTCGGCGGCGCCCACGCGTGGGCGGCGCGCACGGGGTGGGCCTCGAAAGAGGCGGGGGGGGGCCTTCTGAGGAAGCGGGGGGGGCCTCGAAGAAGACCTCCCAGCCTCCAGTAAGCCTTCTCGGAGGCCACTACTATGAGAGTCTCGGAGGCCACCACTATGAGAGGGCCCCTGCCTTCTGAGAAGCCTTCCCCCCGCCCTCGGAGAAGCCTACCCGCCTCGCGCCATTCCCGTGTGGGCGCCTCATGGGCAACGCTAGAGTGGCATCGGCCCAAGGTGGGGGGCGCATCGGCCTCCAATCGCCCATTCATCGCCGATAAGGGCCCAGATAGCCCACCTCGCCCAGGAACGTGCGGATTCGTCATCGGCGGCCTATCGCCGATTTACCGGCGGTGTCTCGACGATTCAAGTTTGATATTTCCCCCCCGCGAGCAAGTACCCGCCCCTCTACAGTTGGGGCTCTGGTTCAGGAGTCCCCGGGCAGCTTCAGACCCTGGAGGATCCCTTGTCTGACGAGGGCGGCGGTGGTATCCATGGCCAGTCCACGGTTGGAGTTCCACCAGCTTCGGGACCATGCTTTCCTTACCAAGGATTCCTTACCCAATGCCCCCAACAGGGCTGGACCCAAGCGCTGTTGTGCTGGATTTCGGCTGTGTTTTGTATTTCGTTTCGGCAGGGAGGTACAGGACAACAGGTAGAGCAAAACGATACACAAAATGACATCAAAACGAACAACAACGTTTAGGTCTAGCCCTGGCCCCCAATGCCCTCGCTTCATCCTTCCCCTCAGCGCTGCCAGCTCCACCCCCCCTCCCTCCCGCGGGCGCCGGGCCCTCGGAGCGGGGGCCGGCCTCGCGGTGGGGAGCTCGCCGCGGGGCCGCGCGGCGCAGGGGCTCACGCCCAGGGTGCGCCTCGCGTCCCTGCGTTTGCTCCGTGTCAGCTTCGGGGGCCCTCGTCTGTCCCTCGGGTCGGTGTCTTCTCCTGTGCCCGACGCGGGCTCTCCGCTTGCATTTTGGCCACGCCCGCGGTCGATGCCCGCACGTGCGCACCGCGGGAAGCCCTCTCGCCCGTCGCAGAAGTCCGACGGAAACCGATCGCCTGCGCGGGCTGGAGAAGCACGTTGCGCTTAAACACACACGCACATGTGTGTGTACATACATACACACATATACACAAACATGCATGCACATAATACGTGTGCATATATATATATACACAAGCACAAACCCACACCGTTAAGACCCCCCTTCGGTGGATCATTTTTTGGGGGTTCTCGCATCCTGTTCTTTTTCATGAGGGGAAGTCACGGGGCTGCGCTCCCAACACTCAGGCACCCAGGAGTCGCGCTCACGCTAGGAATCGGGATCTCGCTGCCCTTCGCGGCCCCGTTGCAGCCCTTCGTGGCCCCCTCGCTGCCCTTCGTGGTCCCGTTGCACCCCTTCGTGGCCCCCTCGCTGCCCTTCGTGGCCACGTTGCATCCCTTCGTTGCCCCCTTCGCTGCCCTTCGTGGCCCCGTTGCAGCCCTTCGTGGCCCCCTCGCTGCCCTTCGTGGCCCCGTCGCAGCCCTTCGTGGCCCCCTCGCTGCCCTTCGTGGCCCCGTTGCAGCCCTTCGTGGCCCCCTCGCTGCCTTTCGTGGCCCCGTTGCAGCCCTTCGTGAGCCCCCGTTGCTGCCCTTCGTGGCCCCGTTGCAGCCCTTCGTGGCCCCGTTGTAGCCCTTCGTGGCCCCGTTGCAGCCCCTCTTGGCCCCATATATGTATGCCCTTCGTGGCCCCCGCTTGTTGGCGCCCGTCGTAGCCCCATATGCATGCCCTTCGTGGCCCCGTTGCAGCCCTTCGTGGCCCCCTCGCTGCCCTTTGTTGCCCCGTTGCTGCCCTCAGTGGCCCCGTCCTTGCCTCGTATGCCCTTCGTGGCCCCCGCTCGTTCGCGCCCGTCGTGGCCCCATATGCATGCCCTTCGTGGCCCCGCTGTCGCGCTTCGTGGCCCCCTCGCTGCCCGTCGTGGCCCCGTTGTTACCCTCAGTGGCCCCGTCTTTGCCTTCTGTGGCCCCGCATTATCTGCCCTTCGTGGCCCCCGTCGTTCGCGCCCCTCGTGGCCCCCATACGCATGCCCTTCTTGGCCCCACTGTTGCCCTTCGCGGCCCCCTTCCTGCCCTTCGTGGCCCCGCTGTCGCTCTCGCTTTGGCTTTCGCTTTCGCTCGTCATCGTCGTCGTCGCCGCCGTCGTCGTCGTCGTCGTCGTCGTCGTCGTCGTCGTCATCGTCGTCGTCGTGGTCGGTCCCCTGTCCGTCCCTCTTGGGGTCGGGATGCTGCCGATCAGCGATGCCGCTGGCCAAGCCGACGGTCCGCGGCCGCCCCGCCGCTTGCCGTTGTCTGGCCTGCAGGGAAGAAAGATATACCCCCAAGTGGGTACGATCAAACACGAAGTGGGCGAGTATCGAGGGTTTGGGAAATACGTTGACGGACACTCGAGCCGATAAGAGTCAATGGTAGTAACAGGATTGTTCTTATTGGCGAATCCTCATTTCGAAGACTGATGATCCCTCCCATCCGGGGCACGTTGTGTTTTTCAATTGAAGTGCCCTTCTCGGGGCCAGCACCTTTTTTTCAAAAGGAAAGCGAGGGGTCCACAAACTGCACCTTTGGCCCCCGGTTTACAACAACAACAACAACAACAGCAACAACAACAACAATCATGCCAATATTGCTCGCCCTTATCTGCTCGAGTGTCCAATAGCGCGTATTCCCAAACCCTCGATACCCGCCCTCTTCGTCTTCGATCGAACCCTTTTTGGGGGGTATACCTTTCTTCCCTGCAGGCCGGGCCCCGGCAAGCGGCGGGGCGTCCGCGGACCGTCGGCCTGGCCAGCGGCATCGCTGATCGGCGGAGCGGCCGCGGACCGTCGACCCGACCCCAAGAGGGACTGACAGGGGACCGACCACGACGACGACGACGACGACGACGATGACGACGACGACGATATCGTCGACGACGACGACGGCGACGACGACGACGACGGCGACGACGACGACGAGCGAAAGCGAGAGCGAGAGAGAACGACAGCAGGGCCACCAGGACACGACGTAGGCCACGAAGGGCGACAGCGGGGACACGAAGGGAATGCGTATGGGGCCACGAAGAGCGCGAACGAGCGGGGGCCACGAAGGGCATACGTATATTGGGCCGCGGAGGGCAAGGACGGTGCCACTGAGGGCAGCAAGGGGGCAACGAAGGGCAGCGAGGGAGCCACGAAGGGCGACAGCGGGGCCACGAAGGGCAGGAAGGGGGCCACGAAGGGCGACAACGGGGCCACGAAGGGCATGCGCATGGGGCCACGACGGGCGCGAACGATCGGGGGCCACGAAGGGCAGATCATGCGGGGCCACAGAAAGGCAACGACGGGGCCACTGAAGGTAGCAACTGGGCCACATAGGACAGTGATGGGGGCCAGGAAGGGCGACAGCGGGGCCACGAAGGGCATGCACATGGGACCACAACTGGTGCGAACGAACGGAGGCCACGAAGGGCATACGTATACTGGGCCGCGGAGGGCAAGGACGGGGCCACTGAGGGCAGCAACGGGGCCACGAAGGGCAGCGAGGGGGCCACGAAGGGCTGCAACGGGGCCACGAAGGGCATGCATATGGGGCTACCACGGGCGCGAACGAGCGGGGGCCACGAAGGGCATACATATATGGGGCCACGAAGAGCAGCGAGGGGGCCACGAAGGGCAGCGAGGGGGCCGCGAGGGGCTGCAACGGGGCCACGAAGGGCTTGGACGGGGCCACGAAGGGCAGCGAGGGGGCCACGAAGGGCTACAACGGGGCCACGAAACAAAGCGAGAGGGGCCACGAAGGGCTGCAACGGGGCCACGAAGGGCGGCGAGGAGGCCACGAGGGTTTGCAACGGGGCCGCGAAGGGCAGCGAGGGGGCCACAAAGGGCTGCAACGGGGCTACGAAACACAGCGAGGGGGGCACGAAGGGCTGCAACGGGGCCACGAAGGGCAGCGAGACCCCGATTCTTATGTAATGAGGGAGTCCTAAACGTGAGCGCGACTCCTGGGTGCCTGGGTGTCGGGAGCGCGGCGCTTGAATAAATTGTATAAGTTTCCACCGCAAGGACGTTTTTTTTTTCCCAACCCTCCTTGGTTGGGTATTCGTTTTGAATAGAGCAGTGTGGTCTCCACTCCTTCCTTCCTTCCTCCTCCTCCCTCCCTGCCTCTTCCTGTCTTGCCTGCGGGGGGCTGCGATCTGTGAAACTGTCGCCATGTTCGAGGCCTGCTGGGGGGCCCAGCACAGTGAGGGCCACGCGCGGGTTCAAATTAGACCTCGCCATCCCTGGGGGGCGGCGATCTGTGAAACTGTCACCATTTTCGAGGCCTGCTGGGGGGCCCAGCACAGTGAGGGCCACGCGCGGATTCAAATTAGACCTCGCCATCCCTGGGGGGCGGCGATCTGTGGAACTGTCCCATTTTCGAGGCCTGCTGGGGGGCCCAGCGCAGTGACGCCACGGGCAGATTCAAATGAGACCTCGCCATCCCTGGGGGGCTGCGATCTGTGAAACTGTCGCCATTTTCGAGGCCTGCTGGGGGGCCCAGCACAGTGAGGGCCACGCGCGGATTCAAATTAGACCTCGCCATCCCTGGGGGGCGGCGATCTGTGAAACAGTCGCCATTTTCGAGGCCTGCTGGGGGGGCCCAGCACAGTGAGGGCCCCGCGCGGATTCAAATTAAACCTCGCCATTCTTGGGGGGCCGCGATCTGTGGAACTGTCGCAATTTTCGGGCCCGGCTGGGGGGCCCAGCGCAGTGAGGGCCACGCGCGGATTTAAACTACACTTCGCCATCCCTGGGTGAGCGGCGATCTGTGAAACTGTCGCCATTGTCGAGGCCAGCTGGGGGGCCCAGCACAGTGAGGGCCACGCGCAGATTCAAACTAGACCTCGCCATCCGTGGGGGGCTGCGATCTGTGAAACTGTCGCCACTTTCGAGGCCTGCTGGGGGGCCCAGCACAGTGAGGGCCACGCGCGGGCCCAAATTAGACCTCGCCATCCCTGCGGGGCTGCGATCTGTGAAAGTGTCGCCACTTTCGAGTCCTGCTGCGATCCCCGTTTTCGAAGTGGCTAGGAGTGCTCAGGAATTGTAACTCATCAGCTTTATCAAGCCTTTTTCCTGTAGCCAGTGTCCTGCGAGTCTCCCGAATTCCGTTTGCAGACATATGTAACCCTCGCTCCGTCGTCGCCCCCTAATAAAGTATCCTAAACTATTTGCGCCCCGCTTTTGCGCAGGGGTTGGGTACGTCGCCAGGGTAATCAGTAAATTGCAAGCAAGTCTCCAGCGAGAGCGCGACTCCAGAGCGCCGGGAGAGCGATTCCTAAATAAATTGTAAGGAGGTCCCAAGCGAGAGCGCGATTCCTGAATAAAATGCAAGGAAGTCTCGGGCGGGAACGGGGATCCTGGCTAAATTGTAAGGAAGTCTCAGGCGGGAGCCGTTGTTGTTGTAACCCGGGGGCCAACGACACAGTTTGACGCTCAAGGTTTTCCTTGATAAATTACCCTGTGACGTACCCAACCCATTTGTATCAATGGAAACGAGGAGTTGGCCGAAACTTGTATGGACAATCAACTTGATGTGTAAGCTACTTGGGAGGCATCACTGTGCTGGGCCCCGCCAGCAGGCCTCAAAAGTGGCGACGGTTTCACAGATCGCAACCCCCCAGGGATGGCGAGGTCTAGTTTGAATCTGCGTGTGGCATCACTGTGCTGGGCCCTCCAGCAGGCCGCGAAAGTGGCGACACTTTCACAGATCGCAGCCCCCCAGGGATGGCGAGGTCTAACTTGAATCCGCCGTGGATACCCACTGTGCTGGGCCCCCCAGCAGGCCTCGAAAGTGGCGACAGTTTCACAGATCGCAGCCCCCCAGGGATGGCGAGGTCCCATTTGAGTTCGCCGTGGGTACCCACTGTGCAGGGCCCCCCAGCAGGCCTCGAAAGTGGCGACAGTTTCGCAGATCGCAGCCCCCCAGGGATGGCGAGGTTCCATTTGAGTCCGCCGGGGGTGCAGATTGTGCTGGGCCCCCCAGCAGCCCTCGAAAGTGGCGACAGTTTCGCAGATCGCAGCCCCCCAGGGATGGCGAGGTCAAATTTGAGTCCGCCGTGTGTACCCATTGTGCTGGGCCCCCCAGCAGCCCTCGAAAGTGGCGACAGTTTCGCAGATCGCAGCCCCCCAGGGATGGCGAGGTCTCATTTGAGTCCGCCGTGGGTGCAGACTGTGCTGGGCCCCCCAGCAGGCCTCGGAAGTGGCGACAGTTTCACAGATCGCAGCCCCCCAGGGATGGCGAGGTCACATTTGAGTCCGCCGCGGGTGCAGACTGTGCTGGGATGGCGAGGTCACATTTGAGTCCGCCGCGGGTGCAGACTGTGCTGGGCCCCCCAGCAGCCTTCGAAAGTGGCGACAGTTTTGCAGATCGCAGCCCCCCAGGGATGGCGAGGTACCATTTGAATCCGCCGCGGGTGCAGACTGTGCTGGGCCCCCCAGCAGGCCTCGAAAGGCGAGGTCACATTTGAGTCCGCCGCGGGTGCAGATTGTGCTGGGCCCCCCAGCAGCCCTCGAAAGTGGCGACAGTTTCGCAGATCGCAGCCCCCCAGGGATGGCGAGGTACCATTGGAGTCCGCCGCGGGTGCAGACTGTGCTGGGCCCCCCAGCAGGCCTCGAAAGTGGCGACAATTTCACAGATCGCAGCCCCGCAGGGATGGCGAGGTTCCATTTGAGTCCGCCGGGGGTGCAGATTGTGCTGGGCCCCCCAGCAGCCCCGAAAGTGGCGACAGTTTCGCAGATCGCAGCCCCCCAGGGATGGCGAGGTCCCATTTGAGTCCGCCGCGGGTGCAGACTGTGCTGGGCCCCCCAGCAGCCCTCGAAAGTGGCGACAGTTTCGCAGATCGCAGCCCTCCAGGGATGGCGAGGTCACATTTGAGTCCCCGTAAGACGCCACTGTGTTGGGCCCCCCAGCAGCCGTCGAAAGTGGCGACAGTTTCACAGATCGCAGGCCCCCAGGGATGGCGAGGTCTAGTCTGAGTCACCGTAAGACGTCACTCCGCTGGGCCCCCCCAGCAGACTCGAACGTGGCGACAGTTTCACAGATCGCAGCCCCCCAGGAATGGCGAGGTCTAATCTGAGTCCCCGTAGGACGTCACTCCGCTGGGCCCCCCAGCAGCCCTCGAAAGTGGCGACAGTTTCACAGATCGCAGCCCCCCAGGGATGAAGACCTAAGCTGAGTCCCCGTAAGACGTCACTCCGCTGGGCCCCCCAGCAGACCTCGAAAGTGGCGACAGTTTCGCAGATCGCAGCCCCCCAGGAATGGCGAGGTCTAATCTGAATCCCTGTAGGACGTCACTCCGCTGACCCCCCCAGTAGGCCTCGAAAGTGGCGACAGTTTCACGGATCGCAGCCCCCCAGGGATGGCGAGGTCTAATCTGAGTCCCCGTAAGACGTCACTGTGCTGGCCCCCCCAGCAGACCTCGAAAGTGGCGCCAGTTTCACAGATCGCAGCCCCCCAGGGACGGCGAGGTCTAATCTGAGTCCCCGTAAGACGTCACTCCGCTGGGCCCCCCAGCAGACCTCGAAAGTGGCGACAGTTTCGCAGATCGCAGCCCCCCAGGAATGGCGAGGTCTAATCTGAGTCCCCGTAGGACGTCGCTGTGCTGGGCCCCCCAGCAGCCTTCGAAAGTGGCGACAGTTTCACAGATCGCAGCCCCCCAGGGATGGCGAGGTCGAATCTGAGTCCCCGTAAGACGTCACTCCGCTGGGCCCCCCAGCAGACCTCGAAAGTGGCGACAGTTTCACAGATCGCAGCCCCCCAGGAATGGCGAGGTCTAATATGAGTCCCCGTAGGACGTCACTCCGCTGAACCCCCCAGCAGCCCTCGAATGTGGCGCCAGTTTCACAGATCGCAGCCCCCCAGGGATGGCGAGGGGCAAGCGACGTAAAAGGCAAGAGAGAAGAGGAGGACCGAAGTTGAGAGGTGAAGGGAAGCAAGAGAGAAGAGGAGGAGCGAAGAGAGGAGAAGGGATGCAAGAGAAAAGAGGAGGAGGAGGAGGAGGAGGAGGAGGAGGAGGAGGAGGAGAAGGGAGGAGAGGAGAGGGACGGCGAAGAGCAGTGCTCTATTCAAAACGAGTACCCAACGCAGGAGGGTTGGGAAAAACAGGGTGCGAGCCCCGGGAAGGGCACTTCAATCCAGAAAAAACAATGTGCACCGGACGGGGGGATCAACAATAATTATTCTTCAGAAATGAAAGTTCAACGGTTACCACCTGATACTTCCTCACAATGTATTCCCGAACCGCGCTCTCGCGCGGGACATCCTCACAATATTTGCAGGACTCGTGCTCTCGCGTGGGACTGCCTGGCAATGTATTAAAACGCCGCGCCATTGACACTCAGGAATCACGCTCTCGCTACAGCTGTTGTCACGATTTAGGGGACCGCGCTATCGCTTGAGACTTCCTCGCGGTTCATGCAGGACTCACGCTTCAGCAACCCGCCTGCTCGACCTGGCCGCCTGGGCCCGCCTTCCCGACCCGCCCGCTAGGGTCTGCCCGTCTGGCTCTGCCACGTGCTTTCTGGTTCTAGCCCCCCTCCTGCTAATCTCTCTCGTGCTCCGTCCTTCTCCCTCCCCCTTCCATCAGTCCTTTCTCCCCTTGCCTTAGAGGCTGCGGCAACCACACGCGGCAGGTAGGGAAGATATACTGCCCAACGGGGGTACGATCGAAGACGAATAAGGTGGGTACCGAAGGTTTGGGATACACGTGTTGGATGGCATGCGAGCAGGTAAGTGCGAACAGTCTTGAATTGATTATTGTTGTTGTTGTTGTTGTTGTTGTTGTTGTTGTTGTTGTTGTTGTTGTTGTGGTTGTTGTTGTTGTTGTTGTTGTTGTGGTTGTTGTTGCATCGTCGTCGTCGTCGGGCCCACCCGCGAGCCACCTCGCAACCTACCTCGCGAACCACCCCGAACTACCCGCGACCTACCTGCGAACCACCCCGCGCCCGCCCCCTCACCTTTAGCCGCAATTGCGGGTGCGGCTTAAACGCGTACTGATTCTATGTATACACATGCATATCTATGTGTGTATGTAGACCAGATGAGACAGCGTTTCGGAGAGGTCGGCAGGCGATCGCGCCAAACCCTGGCAAGGTCAACAATATTGTGCTATCGAATTTCTGGCCTGCTTCTCCCTTGCACGTTGGAGGAGTGATGCCTCTCTCTGCCCGTACTTCGGGGCTTCCTTATCGGCAGAGAAAGATTGCTGGACCAGCGAAACACTTTGGACCTCACGGGAACTTAGGAGCGTGTCCCCCAGTCCAGTCGGGACGCGGGCACGGCTATGTCGAAGAACTCATTCATCCGAGCTTTCGGCAGTGCGCCATGGGCGCAACACATAACTCCGTATCCGCGGCCTCGCTGGCTGAGCCTTTGGGCCGCGATCCCTCGGTTATACGGGGCGCTTTTGTCGCGGATGACCCGCGCGGAGAAGATCCGTACGACCGCGCATCCGCGGGATCGCGCACCGGAAATGCCGACCGTGAGGGCGCGGATGCGGATATGTGTGCGCCGATCGTGAGTGCGTGCGTGTGTGCCCGCGGCGCTTGCGGCGCTGGCGGCACTCCAGGAGTAGGCCAGCGACCCGGGCGGCCCGCCGCGCCCGTGGGGCCGGCATGTTGCCCGCAGCGGGTGCCCCGCGGCCGCGCCTCGCCGCCGGCGCCACGGCGGCGCTGGCGCTGCTCGCCCGCGGCGCCGCGGCCACCGAGTCGTACAGTCCCGAGACGAGGAGCTCCCCCCGGATGTCCCCAAGAGGGCGCCAATCGGAATACGCGTAATTCGAAGAAGAAAAAACGCAATACAAAATATACATTTTGGGCGTTCTGCGCGGATTTCCTGGATCTGGCGCGCTCCGCGCGCCAGGGAGGAGGGGGTCCAGCGCGAATCCAAGAAATCCGCGCGGAGCGCCACACGTTTATGTTTATGCCGCTATTTCTTCTTCTAGTAATTGAGCTTCAGGTTCCCTAAATGAGTCCTCGGGCCCTTAAGGGCCCATGAGGAGCCGTCCAGGGACCGAAAAGGGCACCTTTCTTCCCCTCTCCCCTCCCCAGTTGATTGCCCCCCAATTAGCTCGCGTCCAAGCCAACAGGCGAAACTCATTGATTTGTGTCTGGGCTTTGTAAGATGGCAGGGCTCCGGCGTTCTTGCTCTACCGACCCCCCAAGGCGGCCCCAAGACGCCCGAAGACGCCCACAAGATCGCCCAGAGACGGCCCAATAGGCTCTCAAGAGGCCACCAAGAGAGCTCCAAGAGGGCCCCAAGAAGGCCCCAAGACTGCCCAAGAGGGCCCAGAGACGACCGAGGAGGCCCCCAGCAACGCCCAAGACGCAACCGAGAGGGTCCAAATGAACGGGTAAGGGCGGCGTTTCATCGCTACGGCGGGGGCGTTTGTTAAGGAATGGGCGCTTGGTTTCTCGGCGGGCCTCCAGCCTCGGGGTGCTCTGTAGCAGCTGCGCCTAGCCGCGGGCGTTCCGAGGGAGCCTGGATCGTCTCGAATGGCCCATGGAGAGCCAAGTTCTGGCACGAAAACCAGTTCCTATCGTGGGTGTGATTACGCTGGGCTGTGGTTTGCGACCGGAGCCGTTAAGGCTTAGGGGTCACCACGCTGCGCCAAAAAGGTTTAATGAAGCATCGTCGGGGCTCGCCCGCCCCCCTAGGCGCGGGCTACAAGCCACACCCTGAGCAAATCACCTCCCTCGGAGTCGCCGAGTCTTGAGCAGGTCAGGGCGGCGTTTCATCGCTACGGTGGGGGCGTTCGTGAAGGATTGCGCCCAGGAGGCTTCAGGACCTGGAGGGTTCCTTACTCCATGAGGACGGCGATATCCGTGACCAAGTCTCGGTTAGCGTTCTTCTAGAATTCAGGCCCTGGACTCCTTACCCAAGGGTTCCTTATCCAACACCCTCACCGTAGCCTGATTACTTGCGCACGCTTGCCAGAATAGCTTCCTAAGTCAGTTTCAGCGTCTTTGCGCGGCTTCGCACAACCTTACATAGCTGGTTCGGAATATTATACCATTAAGTTTGAATGTCGCTGTGCAATGTCTGCAACCAATGTGGGTTTAAAGGTCAGACAGGCATAACCGTAGGGATGCTTCAGGACAGATGGTGCAATTTCAGTTCTTAGACCGATCTGTGTCCAAGCATTTGTATGGCCAGATGGCAGATCGCTAATCGATATAGCCGCTCAGCACCTCTCGACCACTTCCCCAGGGCAGTGTTTGTTTACCCCTGGTCGTTTTTCGACGGCCTCGGGGTCCTGAAATCCGACGGCCCAACGGGTTGCAACAAACCTGACCGCCTCGACTTTTGTTAAAGCCGCCAGATATCTAGGGACGCCGGTCCAGGATTTGGAATGCCAAGTCTATTCGTTTTCAGAAAATAATGTTTGGGGCCTATGGGCCCATGCCAAATACCGTTCTAACTTTCCAGCCGCAAGCGTCTCTGGACACATTGGTTGTTCTTACCCGTAGAGCACATACTCGGGGTGGATGCGTCTATAGCCGTTGCGCCCAGGGTAGTTCAAGGTCGGAGGAAGTGTATATCCGTCTTCCGTATGTTCTAATTCTGGAGCAGGTCCCGCATGGCACTCCAGCCCAGGATCCTGAGCGCCCACCTCTACGGTAACCTCGCAACGTATGGGTACTACTTCGTCGACCTGCTCGTGGGCACGCCCTCGGGCCAGCGGGCGTCCGTCATCGTGGACACCGGTAGCCGGCGCCATCGGCCGTGCGAAGATGGGGGTATACAGGGCGGGGCGGGCTGCCTTCGGACCCGGACACCCAGCGGCTTGAACAATATCGAGGCAGATACAGTTTCGTATGTGTGCATGTCGGTGTACACAATTACACATCTGTATATTTCCACATACCTAGCATCCCGCAGATACGGATAAGAGCGAGGGGGTGGGCGCGCATTTGGTCGCGGGTGACTTGCGGGGTGGGTTGCGGGTTGATCGCGGGTGGGTCGCGGGTGGGTCGCAGGCGAGTCGCGGGTTGGTCGCAGGGTGGCTCGCGGGTGGGTCACGGGGCGGGTCGTGGGCGAGTATGACAACAACAACGACAACCGCAACAGCAGCAACAGCAAAAACAACATTATCAACAGTCATTTTCAGACAGTTCGTTTTTATCTGCTCGCGTGCCATTTATCACGTATTCCCCAAACCCTCGATACCAGCTCTTTTCGTCTACGATCGTACCCCCTTGGGGGTGCGTGTGTGTATATATATATATTATGTATATATATATATATATATTTCTTACCTGCAATGTGTATTTCGTGCAGCCCCTAAGGCAGGGGAAGAGAGGACGGATGGAAGGAAGGGT
The DNA here is from genome assembly GCA_963575745.1 of Prorocentrum cordatum. NCBI lineage: Eukaryota > Dinophyceae > Prorocentrales > Prorocentraceae > Prorocentrum > Prorocentrum cordatum. Next base: position 621,527 of record CAUYUJ010016527.1, on the reverse strand, counting down.
CAAGGGGGAGGGAGGACGTTGGAGCACGAGAGCGCGTAGCAGGAGGGGGGCTGGCAGCAGAAAACACGTGGCAGAACCGGACGGGCAAATCGGGCGCGTAGACCCTAACGGGCGGGTTGGGAAGGCGGGCCCTGGCGGAAAGGTCGAGCAGGTGGGTTGCTGAAGCGTGTGCCCTGCATGAATCGGGAGGAAGTCTTGAGCGATAGCGCGATTCCCAAATGAATCGTGAGAAATCCACAGCGATCACAGGGAGAGCGTGATTCCTGAGTGTCGAGGGCGCGGCGTCTGAGAAAATTGCGAGGAAATCCCACGCGAGAGCGCGATTCCTGCATAAGTTGTGAGGGAGTTCCGCGCGAGAGCGCGCTTTGGGAATACATGGTGTGAAGTATCAGGCGGGAGCCGCTGTTGTTGCAAACTGGGGGCCAGAGGCGCAGTTTGGTGAACCCATTTTTTCTTTGAAAAAAATTGGGTGCGAGCCCCAGAAGGAGCACTTCAATTTAACAAAATGTAATGGTTACTGGAGGGGGGATCAACAATGTTTATTATTTAGAAATGGGAAGTCAAGAACAACAAACACAACACACAAACAAACAAACACACAAACAAACTAACGAACGAACAAACAAACAAGCAACAGACAAACACATAAGCAAGCAAACAACAACGACAACGACAACGGTACAACAATGACACAACAACAACAACAACAATCATTTTAATACTGTTCGCCCTTATATGCTCGAGTGTCCAATAACGCGTATTTCCCAAACCCTCGATACCCGCCCTCTTCGTCTTCGATCGAACCCCTTTTGGGGGGTATACCTTTCTTCCCTGCAGGCCGGGCCCCGGCAAGCGGCGGGGCGGCCGCGGACCGTCGGCCTGGCCAGCGGCAGCGCTGATCGGCGGGGCGGCCGCGGACCGTCGACCCGACCCCAAGAGGGACGGACAGGGGACCGACCACGACGACGACGACGACGACGACGACGACGACGACGACGACGACGACGACGACGACGTCGAAGACGACGGCGACGACGACGACGACGACGAGCGACGACGAGCGAAAGCGAGAGCGAGAGAGAACGACAGCAGGGCCACGAAGGGCACGAAGTAGGCCACGAAGGGCGACAGCGGGGACACGAAGGGAATGCGTATGGGGCCACGAAGAGTGCGAACGAGCGGGGGCCACGAAGTGCAGATAATGCGGGGCCACAGAAGGCAACTATGGGGCCACTGAGGGTAGCAACTGGGCCACGTAGGACAATGAGGGGGACACACATGGCGACAGCGGGGCCACGAAGGGCATGCACATGGGGCCACAACAGGCGCGACTCCTGGGTGCCTGGGTGTCGGGAGCGCGGCGCTTGGGCAAATTGCAGGACATTCCAACGCAAGGCTATTCTTCAGTAAGTTGCAAGCAGGTCTCCAGCGAGAGCGCGACTCCAGAGCTGCAGGAGAGCGATTCCTGAATAAATTGTAAGGAAGTCCCAAGCGAGAGCGCGATTCCTGAATAAAATGCGAGGAAGTCTCGGGCGGGAGCGGGGGTCCTGCCTAAATTGTAAGGAAGTCTCAGGCGGGAGCCGTTGAACATTATTAATTCTAAAGAATAATTATTGTTGGGGCCCCTGGTGCACGGCCCCCCTGCGCCGCCTAGGCCGCAGCTACATTTTCATCATTTTCGTGAGGAAGCCTCAGGTAAAACGATGTGATCCAGATCCGGTTGTTTTGTTGTAATCCGTTTTCCCTTGCAAAAAACACTATAAAATGACATTTCTTGTTCTAATATAATCAAATTTCAAGAATCCCTTGCAAAAAATAAGGTAAAGTGGACATTCGCGCGCGCAAGACGAAATCCTTCCAAAAGCTTAGTGTTCGGAGCGATTTTAACATAAAAACATCAAAAAACCAATGGTTTTTCAACAAAAAAATGTCAAAATCTCATCCCGCGCGCTCTTGCGGATTCGTAGGAAACCCAACACTTTTTAAACATTTCTGTCAAACGGGCTTTTGCGAGCAACTTTTTCGAACTTCTGCGACAACGGTTGCGCACCTGCCAGGGCCATCATCCCTGTCAAATAATACCATGCGGGACACATTCGTTTTTTCTTCGCGCGCGCACGCCGTCGTCGTCGGCCGCGGGGCCCTGAATAGTAGCCACGGTCGTCCGCATGCCACGAAGTGAAGTGTCCGAACGTCATAGGGCGGGAAGCTGGGTGTGGGTGGTGGCGAAGAGTCGTTTGGAAATTTGGTAGAGCTTGAACCGGCCCCCCCACAAAGTGGGGGTATTGCCCGCCTCCTATGAAAACCCTGGCACTGGTGAGAACGGAGTGTCCCCAGTCTTAAATGATTGTTGTTGTTGTTGTTGTTGTTGTTGTTGTTGTTGTAACCCGGGGGCTAGGGGCCCAGTTTGAGCATGAAGATTTTCCTTGTCAAAAACAGGGTGCGAGCGTCGAGGGGCACACTTGCATTGAGAAAAACTGTATGCACCGGTGGGGGGGGGATCAGCAATAAGTATCTTTCAGAAGTGAAAGTTCAACAACGACAACAACAACAACGACAACGCAACAACAATCCGCACCGCGGAACGCGGAAGCCCATCTCAGCAACGCGCCCAGGGACAGAGAATGGCCGTTCTGACCACTCACTCTGGAATATGTATACAGATATTGTCTCTACAGCTTCTGCCTTTGAGGCAGTTCTAGGCCCAGTGGCCGTCAAACATCGGCTCAGGATGAAAAGCCCGCTCCGTTGGAAGGGGTCGAGAGGTCTGGGGCCCCGCGTCTCGAAAAGATCGAGCCGCCCGCCGGACGTCTGGAAGACCTTCTCAGAAGTCCCCCGGGCCCCCGAGAGGCTTTCCAATCAGAGGCCTCCGATGCCCGTCCCTCTCGGGAGGCCGGCGCCCCCGTTGTCCTTAACCCCCGAGAGTCCACTCCGCTGCGGTCGATCCGAGTCGGCATCCGTTCTGGCCAGCTCGATCCGATCGGCTTCGGATATCCCGACGGGCCGATGCATCCCGACGTCTGCATGGCGCTGCCGTGCATCCTGGCGCAGCCGACCCGATTCGATTTCGGCTCCGTGCCTGTGCAGCCCGGTCCGGCGCACAATCCGACTTGATCCAATTTCTCAATTCGATGTTGATTAATCTTGCCCCACTTGTGCGCGCCGTCGAGGCTCATGGGCTTCGCCTGCACTGGGTGCCAGCACTGCGGAGAGCACATTGACAGGGCTTTCAACGTTTCCCACAGTGCAACCGCGGCGTGGGTCCGCTGCGGGGACGAGACCTGCACTGCCGCTTGCTCGGGGGAGCGCTGCTCCTACGCGGAGACCTACTCGGAGGGCAGCTCGATCTCGGGCGTGCTCTTCGAGGACTTCGCCAGGCTCGGAGACTCCGAGCAGGCAAACCCAGCGGTGAGGGTCCAGATGGGCTGCAACCTCCTCGAGAACAGCCTCTTTTACTCGCAGGCGGCGAGCGGCATCATGGGCCTGGCTCCGGGCGCGGGTTCCTCGCCCACCGTCCTGACGCAGCTGTTCTCGGACACGGAGCACGTGCGGACCAGCACCTTCTCCCTGTGCTTCGCCACGTGGGGAGGCCGCCTCACGATTGGAGGTTACAACAGCTCCTACCACAGGGGCGGCGACGACGGCGGCGGTATCCAGTGGGTCCGCCTGCGCCCAGAGCGCTACCACTTCGTCTTCCCCGTGGGGTTGACCATAGGCGACGAGGGAGACGGCCGGGGCCTTGCGGCGGCCTGGGGGCAGGAGCACCTCGGCGTGAGCATCGTGGACAGCGGCACGACCTACTCGTACTTCCCCCAGCCGCTCTACGCGGCCATCCTCGAGCAGATCGGCCGCTACTGCGGCGCGCGAGGAGGCTGCAGCGCCGGCAAGAGCAGCGCCCAGACAGAAGAGGGGTCGGAGTGCTGGCAGCTGTCCGCGCCAGAGCTTGAGCCGGTGGACTTCCCGACGCTCCGGATCTTCTTCGACCAGGACTGCAGTTCTCCAAGACCTCCCTCGGGTCATGACTAGAAAACAGGACGGAGGTGTTTTTTCCCCGGAAAGGGCGTAGGCCCAGGGTTCTCTTTTAGTTAGTTTACCCCCCGGCCCCGACGGGAGGTGGGCTGGCGGAAAGGTGTTGCGATAAATTTCGAGGTAAAGTGTGAATTTGCAGTTGAACAAGTACGTTTAAAGTGTGAATTTGCAGTTGAACAAGTGCGTTTTTCGCTTGCCCGCTCGAGGCAAGTTTGCCCCCCATCTCGGATCCTCGATACATAACGGGGTCTGCAGACCACCGCTTTTCTTCGCGAAAGAAAGAAATAGCGAGGTCTGGAGACCCGACCAATTCACAGAAAAGGCCACCCAGGAGTTATCTAACATGGTGGTCCCGAGCTAGAACCATGTGTTTTGACGTGTCCAGGCCACCACCCAGGGGGGGTATCTAACATAGTGGTCCCGAGCTGGAAGCATGTGTTTTCACGCGTCCAGGCCACACAGGGGGGGTATCTAACATGGTGGCCCCGAGCTGGAACTACGTGTTGTCACGTGTCCAGGTCACCCATGTGGGTATCTAACATGGTGGTCCCGCGCTGGAACCACGTGTTTTCACGTGTCCAGGCCACCCAGGTGGGTATCTAACATGGTGATGCCGCGCTGGAACCACGTGTTTTCACATGTACAGGCCACCCAGGGGAATATCTAACATGGTGGTCCCGAACTGGAACCACGTGTTTTCACGTGTTCGGGCCACGCATGGGTGGTATCTAGTTTTCCTCCTCTCTGCTTGGCATTGCATCTTCTGGGTCAGCCGTATCTCTCGTACCCGCAGGATCAGCCTTCGTTCTTTTTTACGCCCAGCATTGCACTCGCGGGGTCAGCCAGTTCTCTCTACGTACCTCCTTCTTCTCCCTGCTGGGCTTTGTACCCATATGGTCAGCCCTCCTTCAGGGTCAGCCTCGAATGTCCGCCGTTCTGTTCGGCATTGCACCCCCGGGGTGAGCCGATGTCTTGTATCTTCCTCCTCTCTACGAGGCATTACACCCTCAGGGTCAGCCTTCGTCGTTTCCTCTACGCCCTGCATTGTACCCACGGGGTCAGTTGGTTTTCTCGTACCTCATCCCTTTATCCGCTGGGATTTGCACCCACAGGGTCAGCCCTCGTCTCAACATCATCCGATGCGACTGTGCGCGCCCAGACCCAACTGGTGTCTTTGATTTCTCTTTCGCCCTCCGCCGGGCACTGCGCCCGCGGGGTCAGCCCTCGCTCTCCATCTGTTCCTGGCCGGCATTGCACCCGCGGGGTCAGCCGGTCCTCCGCTCGCACTTCTGGCCGCTTGCATTCTAGCGCCCGTTTGCCGGAAAGGTGGGCGGAGAAAACAATCAGGTTTCTCATCCTCTTCTCTGCCTCGCCGCCGCCCCAAACTCTTGCACTGCCCTCGTGCTCAGACAGATTCTTCGCCCGGCCAGCGACCCTATCGGGTTGCCGCGCCGGAACAGATTCGGATCTTGAGCTCGAGTTGGTCGGCCGCCTCGCGCCTGGCTACATCCTCATCGGCGATAGTTGAAGATAACGTCCGTAGCGATGTTGGCTCATTCCGCTTGGGTCTTAGCTAGTTTGGCAGCGACGCATTAACGTCCGCATAGTTGCAGTATCTGGTACAACTATCATTGGAAACGCGCTCCTCAACTTCGAAGACTCCATACGAGGTGTGTGTGTGTGTGTGGGCAGGTCTACGGCGAATTCGGCGGAAATCTCTGCAGGTTGGTATCGACAGCCGGTGATGCACTCTTGCGGAGCTCCCGCGTCGGCGAAGCGGGCAGAGACATACTTACATCCGTCGTGGTAGAGCCAATGGAAATATACTGCACAGGGCACGCTTTCGCAGCCGTGGTTGCCGACGGCGGCGTGGTGGCGTGGGGGGGCCGCTCATGCGGCTAGGACCGCAGCGGCGGAAACAGCAGCGCCGTCCGTGACCAGCTCCATTGCATCCGGTGCACCTAGTCCACAGAGGCTGCTCTCGCTGCTGTCAGAGGCGACGGGAGCGTGGTGGCGTGGGGGGAGTTCGAGCACGGCGGAGATTGCAGCGCCGTCCGCGAACAGTTCCGCGACGTCCATCACATCTACTCCAGAGGCGCTGCTTTCGCCGCAGTCACAGGAGACGGGAGCGTGGTGACGTGGGGGCACCCCGCGCGCGGCGGGGACTGCAGCGTTGCCCGCGACCAGCTCCATCGGCAAGGGCGTCTGCACCCGCAGGGCCAGCCTCCGTGTCCGGAGTTTCTCAGTCGCCCAGTCGCTTTGCCGTTCTTCCACTCTTACGAGGCGGCCCTCCACGGCCGAAACTGATTTGGATCTTGAGCTGGAGTCGGTTGACTGCTCCGCATCATCATCATCATCATCATCATCATCATCATCATCATCATCATCATCATCATCACCATCATCACCATCATCACCATCATCATCATCATCACCACCATCAGCAGCATCATTATCATCATGACCATCAATGAGCCCGTGGAGGCCTCTCGGGGCCGAAATCTTACACGAGCTGACTTGGATCTTAAGCCCTTCTCCTCTCCGCTGGGCTTTGCACCATCAGAGTCAGCCCATGTCTTGCCCCCCTCCCCCCCCCCTTGACCCCTGGCGAGTGTCTGGCGCGATCCGTCTGCGATCTGCAAGTGGAACACCCGCTGCCCAGGCAGGTTGGCGGCACCCCTGCCTGAGCAGCAGGCATTCCACTTGCAAACATGCTGGGCAAACGCACGTTGGATAGCCCCCCTTTGGCCCAGATCTGAAACAAACTGCAAATAGCACGGTGGATGCCCCCTTCCCCGTGGCCCAGCTGACACGCACCAGTCTCATGTTGGAGTACATGTCCCCAATTCACTTGTCCCTTGGAGTTGCCATATCCTTTCTGTTGAGTGGACGCATTCGCGCATGCGTTGCGTTTACGGCGAGCTTTCCTGACTCGAACACCTGAGCTGCGTTCAGCCCCGCCAGCGTCTCGAGCACATTGCTTCGAATGCCAGCTACGTCGCGGCAGCGGGCAGTGCAACGTTTTTGTTTCCGCGGCCAGTTGACAAGACAAGGATGGCCAGAAGGTGGCGCTTTTAATGCGGAGCGTTCTCGCTTAATGGCTCTGTGGGAACAGGGTGAGTCCTACTCGGCGGCTCCTCCACCAGGGCATGCGCGCAGCGCGCATCCCCCGGCGCAGCCCGGCGCGGCTGCTAGTAGCGCCTCGGACTCTGTCGCTGCGCCCGCCGCTGGCAGCGCCTCGTAGCCCGCCGCGGGTTCTACGGCCGCGACCGCCTCCGCCGATTGCAGCGAGTTGCAGCCGGCCGCCGGCTCCATGGCCAGGAACGTTTCCTCCGAAGCCTGCCTGAGCAACGGGCCAGCTCAGGGCTCCGCCTCAGGCCGCAGGCAGAGGCCAACTCAGGGCTCAACATCGCAGCGGCCAGCTCTGGGCTCCTGCGGCGCGGATGACGCAGCGGACGTGACCCACGATTGCACGGTGCACGGCGCGGAGCTCGCGTTGGCCATGCTCCACGGGTACAAATTGGTCGAGAACCGCGTTCGCAAGTTCTCGACCGGGGGGTACGCGCTTCACGTTGGGCGTCAGAACCCAGATCATACGAGGCGCGCCACCGGCATGTACCCCGACCTCCTACGCGGCAGCGAAGCAGGGCACTACCAGGGCGCGGTGGTCGGCCTCGTGCGCATAGCCGAACACCGTGGACAAGGAGGATTGCAACGGGCACGCGTGGGCGATTGGGCCAGTGTGCAATGTGCTGTCGGCGCCCGTCCTGGTCGACCGCCCAGTGGCCGCGAGGGGGAGTCCAAGCCAATGGCCACTGCCCGCGGAGGTGCGGAGCGACGTTTTGGAGCAGATCCGCGATAGCGACTGCGTGCCGATGTTCTTCGACATCGGCGTGATCACGGCGCCTGCGTAGGTTGCCACTTCCGAACCGCGGGGGCGTTTGCACCCGCAGGGCCAGCCTCCGCGTCCGGAGTTTCTCAGTAGCCCAGCCGTTTTGTCGTTCTTCCGCTCTGCCCGGCATTTCGCGGGGTCGGCCTCTCTCCCCCACTCCGACGCGCACTGCGTCCCAGCCCTCGCGTTTCTTCCTCCCTGCCCGGCGTTGCGCTTTCAGGGCCACTTGATTTTCTCATGATTCCCTCGTTCAGCGACGGGCGTTGCACCCTCAGGGTCGTCCAGGGTCAGCCCATGCACCCACTGAGTCAGGTTTGTTCCTGACTGCCGCATCTTCGACCTCCACCTTCTTTTCCGCCTCTCCGTCAGGTTCTGCACCGGGGGGGTCCGCCCACGCTTAGCTCCATCCCTGCTTAGCGTTGCACTCTCAGGGTCAGTCGTATTTCTTGCGCCTCCTCGTTCGCTGCTATTTCTATACGTTGGGCATTGCACCCCCAGGGTCAGCCCTCGTCTCCCCCCGCTCTGCCTGGCGGGAGCCGGAGTGCTCCTTGGGCCGCCGCGCTTTCGTTGGCAGTGTTCGTGACCTCGTTGCGCCGATTTGTTCAAAAAGTACGCTGTCACTTGATTCTTCATCTGAACTGATTCGGATGTTGAGCTCGAGTTCTTTGACTTCTCCGCATCACCACCACCACCAAGTTCATGACCATCAATGAGCCCGTGGGGGCCTCTCGGGGCCGAAGTCTTACGCGAACGAATTTGGATCGTAAGCTTTTTCTCCTGTGTGTCTTCATGTGAGCCCAAGCTATGAATTCAGGCATCTCGAACTCAAGATCCAGGTCAGTTCGGGCAGGAGTAGGGCGCCAAGGACGACTTGATCCACAATGCAATAGCGCACAGCGTAGTTCAAAGGAACACAACACAATGCAACTCTGCACAGCATGGCACAGTACAGCGCAGCCAGTGGAAGTGTACATCATCGTTACTTTGAGCATTGCAGTTGCCCGTCGACCAATTATATATCTCGTGAGACGTTTCCATGCCTCTCATTTCTATAGTCCTTTCCGGGTTCGTGTGTAGACCATGTTCTGTTTTCGGCCTCTCGCCGGGCCCCAGGACCGCCAAAAATCAGTTGGAATGCAAGAGCAGTCCCAGGGAATGGGTCGAGACCTCAGGGGGTTGATGGCATGAGCAAATCATGACGTCGGGGTTTGGGGTTCGGAGGTGCCCAAACGGTGTAGTGACCGCACCGCGTGGTGAGTCAGTGGGGATTCGGGGTCGCCGCGTGGTTGGGGGATATCGCGGGTCCTCCGAGGACGTCTCGGGCGACCGTGGCCTCCGAGGTCCCAAGGGCGTGCGGTGACGGACCGCGCGGTGAGGTCTTTGGGTTTTCGATGTCACCACGCGGTCTGTCACCACACGGTCTTGAGATCTCGAAAGTTTGCCGAGCTTTCTCGCTCGGCGGAGTGAGTACGGGCAGCAGGGCCAGTTCTGCCGTGCCGCCAGAGGCTTCTTTCCAGGCGTCGGTGCCCTGGCAGACCGACCCGGCACAGAATGGAATCCCGCGCAAGAGGGTTGTCTGGAGCCCTAGATGCCCCGCGCTGTGCTTGCTTACCCCAGACGTGGTTGAGTGTGTGTGTGTGTGTGTGCGTATGTGTACCGTGTGTATCGAGTGTGTGTGTGTGTGTGCATGTCTGCATGCATGCCAGGTCACGGCCTTCGATGGATCGTACCAGGTGGCTTCTGAGCGCTCGGCTACGAGCGGCGACCACGAGCTGCTGGGAACAGGCTGGGTGTGGACAGCGTGGCGGCCGGTCGGTCTGCGCACCATTGCGGAGCAGTTTCCCTGCAAAGTTTGACTGCTTTCCGGTGTTCATTTTCGGTGCGCGGTGCGGCTCCTGGCCCCAGGTCGGAAAGGACGTGGAGACGAGCTCGACAATGCCGAAGTTCGCTCGGTGCAGAAGCAGTCCTCACACCTGCCCCCCCCCCTCCTCGGATCTCTGCTTCAGACGCGTGTGCAGCTTCTACCTTTCTTCAACCAGCGCGAGCGAAACCGCTCTTTGAGTGCAGTTCCTGCATAGGCCCGCTCTCAGCACGCTCATTCGCGGCACTTTCTCCTCCCTCGGTGAGGACACCAGGGTGGACTGGCACCCCCTGGAGTACCTGCAGAAGAGAGACTCCAGCGGCATCTGGTGCGCCACTTTCTTGCCAGACGACGTCTTCCAGACCGTTCTGGGTACATCCTTCATGCAGCGCCCCCAGCTAGCTCGGGAGGGCAGAGCCGACATGCGTCGTTGGCGTCGCCGTCGTCCCCTGAGATCCTACGGCGTGAAACCACTGAAACATTATAAGAACTCACGACCGGAGCCGCAGCCCCCCATCTTTCTGAGCCATTTTTGGAGCTCGATCGATCTGTGAGCGCACCTGTGCCCGAAGCTGAGCGAAAACGCCCGACTCGAACACATTGCGTCGCCAGGACCTAAAGGTCTTCCAGCGCGTGGACAAAATAATGCAAGTTTTCCCAACTGAATCAGGCGCAAACTACCATGTTGAATCAGACGCGTTCCGATCTCGGCAGGACCCCCCCCTCCCATATGTCACTGCTGGTTTGCGTTATTCTGTTTGGGGCCTGGGGTGCCACATCGAGGCCCTCATTGAAACGTAGGGGGTGGGGATGCGTGTCCAGGTTGTTTCGCAATCTATGTGCAGTCGCATGTTGTCGCACGTAACTTGCAATTATACTTGTCGTCCCATCGCCGCTTGGCCGAAGATGCCCGTCGTGCCCCGTCGGCTCCCGCGTCGCCTCACGCCGGCCCGCGCCTACGCCTGGCCGCGGGGCTGCCACGGCGCCCGGGCCACGTGGCGGTCTCTCGATGGGGCCCCGCTCGGTGAGGGGCCGGCCCGGCGCCTCTCGGAGCGGACGGGAGGGGCGTCACAGGGCGTGGGGGTGGTGGGCGGTGGGGCGACGAGAGCGAGGTGGGTGAGCACCAGGGGCTCCGGGACGGTCGCGCTGTCAGGTTCCGAGAGCCTCGCTGGAGCAGCAACACAAGAATCTGGCGGTCGAGGAGGTCAACGAAGTGCGGTGGGGGAGGCGCCGCCTGAGCAGCTCCTGACCCCGCGGTGCGCTGCTTGCCGAAGCAAAGCGCGCTGCCAAAATGCGTTTGACGTTTGCCTTCAAGTATGTCTCGCCCCGAAGGCCAGGGCCCCTTTGGGTGCGGCAGAGATTCGTACCCCTTGATGGCTCTCGAAGCGATGCCCAGACATACCCGCCTCGTGGAACAAGGGCACGACGGCAGGCTTCTGCCGTTTCTTCAGCCGCTGGGGGCCCTCGCTGGGCCTCGAGGCCGTCAGGAAACGACTCACGATGAAAAGCCAGAGGAAGAGAAGACGAGGAGGGAGGGGGGCAGAAACGAGAAGGAGGAGGAGGAGGAGGAGGAGGAGGAGGAGGAGGAGGAGGAGGAGGGGGAAAGAGGGCTGCGAAAATGGGGGAGGAGGGGGATTGGGCGTCGCGTCATGGCGGGGGCGATAGCAAGGAGGCCGCGAAGGCTGCAGAAAAGGGGCCCTTCAGGGCCCCTAGTGGGGGGCCCTGTGGGGCCCCAAGGGGGGCCTTGGGGGCCCGAGCAGTGCATCTTTCTCCTCCCCCCCCCGGTCGCCCTCTCATTAAGCGACGCCCAGCGTTATGATGTTCCAACCTACTTCAGCCTTGATCACCAGAAAGAATTTCGAGCACTACGAAAGTACCGAAACTGAAGGATTTTCACGTGTCGGGCCCTGGGAGGCGACACTCGTTCGGCACTGTTTCGATACTGTTCTGGGTGCTCGAGATTATTTCTGGGATGTGGTTCTTAAGAACGATGGGAACACCATAAGACCAGCGGCATTGCTGGGGACTCCGCACTGACGTGGCACGTCTGTGTAACTACGTCTCCGCCGCCCCAGCGGCCTGGCCCGTCCTGGGGCCTTGGGGGGCGGTGTGTGCGCTTCCCATGGCCAAGCCAGAGGCCGCATGCACCGATCCTGGGCCCAGGATGGGGCCAAACTTACGGCCTCCTCCACCTCCTCCTCCTCCTCCTCCTCCTCCTCCTCCTCCTCTACGTCCTCCCCCTCCTCCTCCTCCTCCTCCTCGTCGTCATCATCATCATCATCATCATCATCATCATCATCATCATCATCATCATCATCATCATCATCATCATCATCATCATCATCATCATCATCATCATCTTCATCATCGATTATCATCATCGTCATCATCATTATCATCATCAGCATCATCGGCATCAGCATCAGCATCAGCATCAGCATCGTCATCGTCATCGTCATCGTCGTCATCATCATCATCATCATCATCATCATCATCATCATGTCGCCATCTGGAGGGGCCTGGCGACAGAACACTTTGCGCCCGCGGGGTTTGGGCATTTCCAGGACTCGACAATGCGCAGAAGTGGCCCTAGGCTAGGGTGACCTTCGGTGCGCGGCTTCAGGGGCGCCCGTGGGGCCCAACGCAACCGCGCAAGCCAGTACTACCGCGCCGCATGAACGATCGGCGGGGCGCGCCTCGAAAGATCCTTCGCGCCAGCGGGCAGCCGTTCGAACGCCCCCAATGGCACATCGAAGATGTGGCGAAAGCAGACGCTGCCCGGGGCCACCACGATGAGGTCTGGCACTGCTGGGCCGCGTCGCGATGACGTCTGACCAGGTCTGGCGTCGTGGCCATAACCGGCCCCGTCCGCTGGTCGGGAATACGTTTCAAATGACTTGCAGTAGAAACGATATCCATTGGTTCGGAAATAGAATCAAACAGATTTAAACTTAGTCACAGCTAGTCAAAACGATGTTCAAACCCGACGAATTTGGATTTTGGGCTAGGATTCGGGACCAGTCTTGTGGCGGGAAACGCGCCGCCCAGTCGATCGGCCCCCCTACTCGGGAAACGAATGCGCACATCAGAGTGAGCCGCGTATGCGCTGCGGTCGATTGCAAGGTGGGTGGCGCCCAAACCTGGCGGGCTCAGATGCGAGCGAAACCACGCGCTACGGGAGCCGACGCGAGGCCAAGCTCAAAATCACCAGACCCCCTGGGGGCCAGCACCAAAGGTCGCTCTTGCGAAGGGTCACTCTTACGTGTAGCCCATGGACTAGCCAAGGCTATTCGACATTCCCAAACCCCGCTGGCGCCGAACGTTACATCACCAGGGGGTGGCCAGCGCGGCGACGGCCGTCACGTCAAATATTTTGGAAGCGCTCAAAGGGGGTACGAAAGTTGTTGCATGCAGCTGGTTTCGGCCTCGCCGCCGGCCGCCTTCCCCGATACGTGGGCGCCGCCAGCGCCGAGACGCGCTGCGAAAACCAGCTACATGGGCTGATTCGCTACCCTCCCCCTTGTTTGGTTTCTTCCATAGCGTCCAACCAGAACTTCGTCGCCAGGGCGTCGTCGGCATCGACTTGACAGTCGTCGCCGTCACCGACGGCGTCGTCGTCGGTGAAGTCGTCGTCGTGGTCGTCGCGCCGAGGCTCCACCGCGACGTGATTTTCGACCTCGACGGCGGGAGGTTGGGCTTTGCGAAGGCAGACTGCCCGGAGCGCCGGGGTCGTCCAGAGCCTCGTCATCCTCGTCCTCGTCTTTCTCGTCGTTGTTGTGTTCGTCGCGACAAGGAGGGGGAGGCAAGATGGTTCGAGTTGCCCTTCTGTTTGAATGTTCGAGTCCCTTGGAGCCCGCCTCGGGCCAGAAATCGATTTCTGGGGGGGAACTTTCTTTGCCAGGATGGACCTCGCGGGAAGGGTCCGGGGACAGATTTGAGAGGATCTGCGCCGGCGGAGCAACGGGGGGGGCATATTACACCCCCGCTTCGGACCAGGATGGGCTAGGCCTGGGGCAGCGGATCGGTGTAGATCTCGTCGCCCTCGGGAGGGAGGACGCCGACACGAGCGTGGAGGAGAGGGGAGGAGGAGGGGAGGAGGGGGGCTGAGCAGGGGGATGACGGGACGGGGCGAGTAGCAGGAGGAGGAGATTGGAGTGGAGGAGGCTCCTCATTCCCTTCCCTTCCCACCCGGGCTCCACAGACATCCAGCGTCTCGTTTTTTGTTCGAGGCACGGCCCTCCGACCTCTCGACCACGTCTCCGGGACCGGTTTTTCGTCCCGAGTCGTCCTTTGACGGCCCCGAAGCTTGGCATATAAAGGCCCCAGGGAGCCGAAAGCTGTGAAGCGCCGCCATCTCGATTTTTGTTCGAGACGCCAGGCGTCTGGGTCTGGGAGGGGGGCCGCCCCTGCGCTTCGCCTGCGCTTGCCCGCCCCGCGGGGGGAACCCCTGGGGGGCGACCTGCTTGCCCGCTCCACCGGGGGAGCTCTCACGGGGGGGCGCTGTGCTCGCCCGTTCCGTGCTTGCCCGTGTCCTCTTCCTGTCCTCGCTGGGGCTTCGTCGTGCCGCACGCATCGACGGGCGACCTCCCCGCGCTGGTGCAAGAAGGTGGCTCGACGGTCGGGAACTGTTGGCTAGCGTGTCGCTCCGCCAGTTCTGGCCCACTCCGTTTCCGCGCGACACGCTGTCCATTTCTTTGTCCTGAGGCGTCAACGTCCCGAGCTTTTCCGAGCCCTCCGCCCCGCGTAGCGCAGCGACACGCTATCCACTCGCAGGTCATAGCGTGTTGCGGGGGCCGCCGCCGCGACAAGCTCAGCACAAGTTGCTGACCGTAGCCTGCCCGTGCGCCATCCAGGGAGGGAGGCAGGATCATTCTCCTTCTTCACCGCCAACTCTCCTGCCTCCTCCTCCTCCTCCTCCTCCTCCTCCTCCTCCTCCTCCTCCTCCCCCTCCTCCTCCTCCTCCTCCTCCCCTCCCTCCTCCCGCTCATCCTCCGCTTACGTATGGGCCTTCGGGGAAGCCTCTCCTGGTCGCGACCGAACGCGGCTCGGAAAACGAGCCAGGCTTGGGCCTGGGAGGAGCCCAGGGCGCTGGTTCTGAACGGGCACCGCTCGTAGAGGCGAGAAGGAGGCGGGGCATAAGGAGGCGGGAGAAGGAGCAGGCAAGAACACGAGGCGGAGGGGAGCAAGAGAAGGGGCAGCCCCTTGGAAAGCCCCGTTCTGGGTGCCGGCCACGGCGTCGAACTGCGTGCAGGGGCCTTCCTCGTGCCCCCTTCCCAGACATATTCGCGTCGTGGAAAAAAACAGCAGATCTTTTTTCGTTTTGGGCTTCTGCATGGGGGCCTTCGCCGGGCCGCGGGACCTTGGAAAGAACGACTCGGGATGAAAAACCGTTCCTGCGGAGAGGGTTGGGACTTCGGAAGCCCCGCATTGGAAAACATTAGGACATAGCATGTCTGGGGTGTCCTCCCTCGTGCCCCCCGTCTCCTCAGCCTCGCCCCTCCTCCCCTCGGTCTCCCCCCTCCTTCGGCGATCGATCTTCTACATATCCATGTCCCTGCCCGCGCCCCGTCCGCGCGCGGAGCCAGAGCGGGGAGAAGAAGAAACTCCTGGCCTCCGAGGCCACACCTTTTATCCAGGCCCTGCTTCCCCTGGCGCCCAGAGCGGGGAGCAGCAGCAAGGGTATGGATCGGACGTCGATCGCCGACCTCCTCCCTCCTCCTGGGCGACACGTTCGCCCAGCGTCGCCGCGGCGGCGAAGTCAGCGCGGTCGTTCAACCGGAGAGCACCACTCATCCTATGCACCCGCACCCATTCCACACCCGCATGGGCCCGGACAGAGCCGGTGCAGGTGAAGGGCCGGCCACTGGCGACCGCCGCCCGCCCTCAGGCAGCGGCGGCCGCTATCGGAGGAGGGCCGGTGGAAACAACGGCGGCTTGTCCGCACGGCCCCGGAGTCTTCCTATAGGGCCCGTCCATCCCGGCCGCTCTCGTCAGGACAGCACCAGCGGTGGTGGCCAGAAGCCCCCAGGAGACCCAGAAAGGAGGAGCAGCGCCTGGCAGGCCCGCCGCTCTCGGCGATGATCCTACGTGAGAGTGACCCGTCGCTGAAGTGAATTTCGTTGCGGGCACACGGGGGTCCCCAGGTGGCCGGATGCGCTTCGATAGCAGCGGCTTGCGCGCTCCGGTTCGGCCTCCCCGTGGCCCTCAAAAGTCGCGCATCGAAGGTCATTCTTGCTAAGGTTAAGTCGGGCGTGTCCCTCTGCAGGAGAAACATTCAAAAATATGTTTAAAAGAAAAACTTAAGTTATCCGGGGACGATTTTTCTACTATTCCCGGAAATGGCTTAGGTTCTCTTCAGTGGGTTCCCCCCCACCTCGACTTGACGGAGGCCGGCGGAATTGTTCTGCGATGAAAAACGAAGTAAATTAGAATTCCTTAGTCGACACAGTGCGTTTCGTGCGTGCCCGCTCAAGGAAAGTGCGCCTCCCGTGTCGGATCCTCGGTAAATCACGGGGTCCGCAGACCACCGCTAGTTTTCGTAAAAAAGAGGGTGCGGCGCGTTTGTGTAGTATCCTTGAGAAATAACAAGTCTAGAGGCCGGAGTAATTCGCAAAAAATGCCCCCTGTGAGGCGCGAACCCGTGTTTTTGTTGCTATAGATTGGGCCCGAATCCGCGTGTTTTTACGTATGCGCCTATAGATTGGCCCTCCATGTGTTTTTATGTGTCCAGGCCACCGAGGGAAGATCTAAGATGGTAGCTTCGAGCTGGAACCACGTGTTTTCACGTGTCCAGGCCACCCAGGGGGGTATCTAAGGTGGTGGTCCCGCGCTTGATCCACTTGTTTTTATGTGTCCAGGCCACCCATGTGTTTTTACGTGTCCAGGCCAACGAGGGGGGATCTAACATGGTGGTCCCGCGCTGGAGCCACGTGTTTTGACGTGCCCAGGCCACCCAGAGGTAGCTAGCATGGGCCTCCTGGGGCCTTCCTGGGGCCCAGAACGGAGCGTCGAGAGTTTATTTGTATCTGGTATCGATTCGTTGATTTTTTGGTCTCCAGGCGCCTCCGGCCCGGCGTTCCTGGGCCTTGCTGCGCTCCAGGCGACCGCAAGTTAGAGCCACCCAGGGGGGGTATCTAACATGGTATGTCCCGAGCTGGTCCCGCGTGTGTTTACGTGTCCATGCCACCCAGGGTGGTATCTAACATGACTGCCCCGAATTGGAACCACTTTGTTTTACGTGTCCAGGCCGCCCAGGGGGGTATTTTACATGGCGGAGCCATGTGCTTTAACGTGTCCAGGCCACCTAGGGGGTATCTAATATGGGCCTCCTGGGGCCTTCCTGGGGGCCTGGAACGGACGTCTAACATGAACATGTGTTGGGGATGTCTCGGGCGAACGACTTGTCTGCACGTGTTCAGTTTGCCCAGGCGGATGTCTAGCATGAGGTGGCACGTCCATTGGCACGTTCCGGAGCGCGTCCCCTCGGCACGTCTCGCGGTGCGTCCCCATGGCACGTCCCTTGGCACGTCGCCTGGCGCGTCCCTTGGGACGTTCCGCGGCGCGTCCTCCTAGCATGTCCCCCTGTCATTTAGCTCTGGGGCAGCTACTATGTCCTCAGGCAGCTCGAGCGTAAGGGTCAGATCAGTTCGGTCAGGACTCGGATGCAAAGGAGGACTCGATCACAACACTTAAGACCACAATCGCGGCATGGCACATCGCAATTCAGCACGGCGCAGCACAGCACCGCCCTCGGTACCGTACATCAAGACCGATACACTCAGCATTGCGTTTGCCCGTCGCCCAATCAGATGTCTTTGAAACGTTGCCATGCCTTACATTTCTATATTCCTTTCTGGGTTCGTGGGTCCATCATGTTTTTTCCCCAAGCAGTGCTTGCACTGAAGGGGTCCTAGTGGATGTTGAAGGATTTGGCGAAAGTTCCCCGCCGATTTTGGTGGCAGGCTGGGTTCCCAGGCTCCCGGGTTCCCGGTTCCGGGTTCTCGGGTTCCCATTTCAGGTTCTGGGCCGATTTCGGAGGGCGGCGAGGTTCCCGGGTTCCCGGGTTCTTGGTCGATCTTCTTATCGATCGGTCTCACCATCGATCTCATTACCGATTTCTCGATCGATCTCACCATCGATGTCACAATCGATCTCACTATCAATCTCACAAGCGATCTCACTAGAGATCGCATAAGCGATCTCGCGATCGATCTCACTATCGATCTCATTGAATCGATTTTACTCTCGGTCTCACGATCGACCTTACAATCGTCCTCACGATCGATTCCACTATCAATATCATTATCGATCTCACAATCGATCTCAAGATCCATCGTATCAATTTTCAATTCATCCACTGATTGGGGTTTTCTCAGGTGTAGCTTCCTATTTTGAATAGTTTTAACTATTTTTGATGTTTCGCCCCAAATCCGCCTGTAGGTGACATGCCCGACCCAATGCTAAGGTTCAATCTTACGATTAGCTGACGTTACTTGGCAGCGGGTCGAGCGGGTCCGGGACAGGAAGCGGGTCCGAGACCCTACATGGGGGCCCCCGCCTGATTTAGGGGCGGCTCCTCGTCTCGAGCCGCTTTTCTCTGACGGCCACGGCGCCTTTGGAGGGCCCTGTGGGACCAAGAGCGGAAACCGACGGCTGGACCGAGGTAGAAGATCGAGGTCGGCTCGGGGAGGGTGCCCTGATGCTCTTCGTGCTCGTTGGATGTGCTTGTGCATCCTGGGGAGGGTGCCCTTGGCTGTTCTGTGCGTTCTGCCCGGCGGAGGGCCTCCTGATTTCTGGAAGGATGTCTTTTCCGTCCTGGGTCCGACCGTACACACGAGGACCCAGGGCCTCCCCGTGGGCTGAGCAGCAGCAGCCGCCGCACCGTCTGCTCCCGCGCGCGGCCCCGCGTCTTTTCGGAGACTGATTTTTTGACCCCCGACCCCGCCCTTAGAATTTTCCTTAAATCGTTTTCGGCAGGTATAAGTATAGGTACTTAAGGAGTAGGTACTTAGAAAGTAGGTACTTAGGGAGTCGTTAGGAAGTAGGAACTTAGGGAGTAGGCGCTTAGGGAGTGTTTACTTAGGGAGTAGGCGCCCAGGGAATCGGTACCCAAAGATCGTTGGGGAGGGCGCCGCGGCCACCGGAGGGGGCAGGCTCCGCCTCGAGGCGCGGCGGGTCTGCCGGTGGGGCTTCCTGCCGCGGTGCCCGGCCTCGTCTGCGGGGGCGCGGCGACGAGAGGGTCTGCCGGGGGGGGGGGGTTGGCCGTGGCGTTCGGCGTCGTGCACCTGGGGCCCGGGGGCCGGAAGGGAGGGGGGGGGGGGTGATGATGGCCAGGGGGGGGGGGGGACATCACGGCGGGGGCCATGAGATCTCCCCAGACTTCGTGGCGCTTCTTCTTGTTTCGTTGCGTTCCTGGCCCCCCCCCCTGGGGCCGCGCACACGCCGCCGGCCATGATTTGCGCCCCCCCCTTGGACGCCCCACTCTTGGCCGCCCCCGAGGGGAGCGTTCAGAACAAACGGTGCGGCGACGTAATCCGCATTCGAGCCGCTGTTTTTGTATTTACTGTTTCGCCGATCGGCACGGCCCCCCCCCCCCATGGACCAGATCTTGGCTGCGTGGGCGGCTGCTTTGGCGAATGATCACCCCCCCCCCGGTATGCGTGTGAGCCACTGTGAAAGCCAGATCGACTAAACATGCGCATCCGCGGGATCACGCCTCGGAATCCAGACCGCGAGGGCGCGGTTACGGACATGCTCGCCTCTCGTGAGGGGCCCGCGGAGGACCCAGGGGACCAGAAGCTAGTCAAAAACATCAGGACCCGGTCCCCTCCGGACCACCCCCATGGGCTCCAATGTAGCAGGCCTTCCTCGAGTCGCGGACTGGGCCTGCTCTCCTTCAAGGCGCCCGCGCAAGGGCGCCACGATCACCGCGCGTCGCGCATCGCGGAGCGCGATGCGCGAAATTGGGTGACCCAGGGACCAGATGCCTCGCTTGGCCGTCCCCCTCACTAGAGGCCCCACAGCTCGGGTCCGACTAGATGGGGTCGAAGGATCGCGCCGCATCGACCATGCATCGGCGATGCGTCGGCGGTGCATGGGCGACGCCAGCGCGGAAAAGATTGGACTCCGCTTCGAGCTGCATCGGCGATGCATCGGCGATGCGGCGCGATCCTCCGACCCCGTCTGCTCCGACCCCATCTGGGAGGCCTGAAGCCCAGGAGTCCAGACAGCGAGGGCGTGGTGGATACGTTCGCCGCTGGTCAGTCTTGGAGGAGGCCAGGGGGCCTGAGCAGGCTGGGCCCCGAGAAAATCGGTCGAGAGGGGAAGGTGATGGCAAATCCGATCAAAATCGGTCCCTGGACCCCCCCTGAGCTCCATATCTGGCACAGTTCTTCACCCCTGATCCGTCTTTGACGGTCCCGGGGCCCCAAATAATGCCGCTGGAGGCAGAGCAAACATTCAAACTAATCCCGACCCCCCCTAGAGCGACGCAAAAAAAGGGCCCGTCTGCGCCGACATTGGCGCGCAAGTTGCCCGCGTAAAGTCGCGCGTGAGCGCCCTCGTCTCGTGCAGCGCTGGCGGCCGCGTAAGCCGTCGCGCAAGGTCGCTGTGTCATCTCGCGCAAGACTCGTTTCTGATCGTCGCTCGTGTTGGAGGCCTGGCCTGACGGTCCTGGGCGATGCGCCAGGGCCTGGTCCGCATACTAACCCAAGAGCCCCGCTTCCCTCCCTGGGGCGTGGTTTTTGTAGATTTAAGATGGCCCAGGGCGGTGGCATCTGAGCGGGGCGGGGGGTATGGTATACAACAAATAGTCTCAAGAACCTCGCCTCGCCTCCACAGCTGCGTCCCGCGCTCCCCGCTGCCGCATGCCCTCAGGAGCACCGGCGGCCGCCGACCCGCCGCGAGGGCGAGGCGCGGGCCGCCCCCCCCCCCCCCCGGCCGGGGAAGGCCCAGGCGTCCCGGGTCTCGGCAGGAGGTCGAGGCGAAGGTTCCCCGAGATTCCTCGAGGCCGCCTGGATGGGGTCGGAGCAGACGGTGTCGGAGGATCGCGCCGCATCGCCGATGCATCGCCGATGCGGCTCGATGTGGGACCCGATTTGCTTCACGTCGACGTCACCGATGCATCGCCGACGTCGCCGATGCATCGCCGGTGCATAACCGATGCATCACCGAGGCAGCGCTTTTGTATCGGCCGTGCGGCAAGATCCTCCGACCCCATCTGCGCGGATCTCATCTAGTATGCCTCTAAACTTGGGCCTTGTTTTTTCCCGGAAAGGGCCTGGGCCCAGGGTTCTCTTTTAGTGGGTTTACCCCCCGGTTTTTACTTGAAGGGGGCCGGCGGATTTCTTGTGCGATAAATTACGAGGTCGAAGGGGGTTGGCGGATTTCAACTGTGAGGACGAAGGCCATTTTTCGCCACCCCTCACGCAGATCGTGCTCTAGTATGCCTCTAAACTTGGGCCTTGTTTTTTGGGACCTTGGGTCTTGGACTTGCCTTAGTCTTGGCCCTTTCGGTGTTGCATTGTGTTCGGTCTCTCGGGGCCCTTTTGTCGGGCCTCGGGGCCGTCAATTGGAACGCTTCGGGGTGAGAGCCCGGTCCCCGGGGGAGTGGTCGCACGGGCGTGCAAGTGCAAGCGAGTCCCGGCTTGCGTGCCGTCCAGATTTCCTCTCGGGCCTTGCCACGCTGCCACACCCCACTCGCCATGCAAATACTTCTTGCCGCAGGCTCAAAAGGTGGCCTTCGGGTGTTTCCTCGAGTTCGTGTCCGTCGAAGCCTTCCCCCCAGGGGTGCAGAACCGCTCCTGGGGAGGTGGTCGACAGGTCGGGGGCCACGCGTGTCTCGACGAAGCCGAGGACGCGGGATGCCTGGGAGCCTCGACGAAGAGAACAGGGAAGGGGGAGGCGTGCCGGGATGTGTTCGCCGGTTTCCGGTGGCATTTCCAGCCCCGGGGAAGGGGCGGCGAAGAGGAGCAGGGATCTGGAGGTTTTCGGGCGTCGTCGCCGGGTTCCATCTGTCTTCCAGCCTTGGGGGTGCTTTCTGGCATCTGCGCCTCGCCAGAGGCGTTCCTGGGGTGCCTGGATCGCACAGAACAGCCGCCACAGGCAGGAATTTTGGGCCTGACAGCCCCACTTCCGAAGTCATGAGAAAACAGTCAAGACGGAGGTTTGTCGCGATGTTCGGCTGGACCGTCAAGGATCAGGCTCGGGACTTCTGGGGCCCCGCGTTGAAAACTCAAGACCGCTTCCATTTTCCCGGAAAGGGCGCGGGCCCAGGGTTCTCTTTTAGTTTGTTCATTGTCCCCCAGAGAGGGCCAGCAGATTTCCGCTCGATAAAAAACGAGGTAAAGTCCAACTCGGCGTGAAAACGCGTGCCCGCTCGAGGAGAGTCGACCCCCCACCTCGGATCCTCGATAAATAACGGAGTCCGCGGACCTCCGTTTTCCTTAGTTAAAAGAAAGGTGCGGGGCACTTTTAGCAGAATCCCCCCCCCAAAAAAAGTCTGGAGCCCCGACCGCGACGCGGAAAAGTGGCCCGCGCCCAGGAATTCCGAGGATGTCTCGCGCGTGCCGCGTCCCGCGCGCAGGAATTTCGAGGATGTCTCGACTACTGCACTCGTTCTTCCAGGATTTAGCGTGAACATGTTGAGTTTTTGCGTGCCCGCTCGAGGATGGTGCGCCCCCCGCGCCAAAAAAATGTTGATATCTCAAGCGAAACGCTTGTTTGGCAAAACTTGAAGGACCTGGGCGCCCCAGCATGCCCCAGGAGGCCCTGGGAGCGCGGACGCGGGGTATTTTACGAGGGATCGTGGCGTTGGGAGCGCGGACCACGCGTAATTTGCGAGGGATCGTGGCCCTCGGAGCGCGGGCGCAGCGTAATTTACTAGGGGTCGGGGCCTTGGGAGCTCGGACGCAATTTAATTTACGAAGGATCGTAGCCCTTGGAGCGCGGGCTCAGCGTAGAATACGAGGGATCCGGGCCCTGGGGGCTCGGACGCAGCGTAATTTACTAGGGATCGTGGCCCTGGGAGCGCGGACGCAGCGTAATTTACTAGGGGTCGGGGCCCTGGGAGCGCGACCCCAATATAATTTACGAGGGATCGTGGCCCTGGGAGCGCGGACGCAGCGTAATTTACGAGGGATCGTTGCCCTGGGAGCGCGTCCCGTGGCACGTCCATTGGCACGTTCCGTAGCGCGTCCCCTTGGCCCGTCCCGCAGTGCGTTCCCATGGCATGTTCCCTGGGACGTCGCCTGGCGCGTCCCTTGGGACGGTCCGCGGCGCGTCCTCCTGGCATGTTCCCCTGTCAATCAGCTCTGGGGCAGCTACGATGTGCTCAGACAACTCGAGCTTAAGATCCAGATCAGTTCGATCAGGACTCGGACGCAAAGGAGGACTCGATCCACAACGCTATAGAGCACAATCGCGGCATAGCACATCGCAGTTCAGCACGGCGCAGCACAGCACAGCCCTCGGCACGGTACATCAAGATCGATACACTCATCATTGCATGTGCCCGTCGCCCAATCAGGTATCTTTGAAACGTTGCCATGTCTCACATTTCTATATTCCTTTCCGGGTTCGTGGGTCGATCATGTTTCAACAGGGGGTCCCCAGAAAACCCGACCAGTTCGACATCGAAGCTACCAAAAGTTAGTTTGCATCGAGCGATCCCCACCGGAGCCTTCGGTGTTCGTTCCCGACGGCGGGAGCGCGCTGGAACGATACCTTCTGTTACGTCCGATCACGTTTACGATAATACTGTATGTGTTTCCCAAGAGGGGCGGCCCAGGGTGAGTTTGTTCATCCTCGGCCTCGACCTGCGTAGGGCAGGCGATTTAATTCTGCAATGAATAACGCGGTCGCGCAGGGCCGGCGAATAAAACAGTTGGATTTCGATTTAGATTTGGCTTCCCGATCCGAATCTGTTGGGTGGGACGACCAGCACCACCAATCCGTCCCCCCGCGGCTGGCCCGCAGTCCTGAGGCGTCAGATTTGGTACGCGGGCATGCCAGGCAGGGAGGGCGGCGAGCAGAGAGCAGCGGGACATTTGGAGAATGTAGCCCAGACGCGTTCACGTCGCGAAAAAATCACGACGGAAGATTTCTTACCGTTTTTCCCCAATCAGTGCTTGCACTGAAGTGGTCCTAGCGGACATTGAAAGATTTGGCAAAAAAATCCCTCCGATTTTGGTGGCTGGCTGGGTTCCCGGGTTCCCGGTTACAGGTTCCCGGGTTCGTGGTTATTGGTTCCGGGCCGTGTGCGCAGCGGGGTTCCCGGGCTCCCGGGTTCTTGGTCGATCTTCTGATCGATCGGTCTCACCATCGATCTCATCACCCACCTCTCTATGGATCTCACCATCGATCGATTTGACAATCGATCTCATGATCGATCTCACAAGCGATCTCATTATAGATCGCACGAGCGATCTTTCGATCGATCTCATTATCGATCTCATTGAATCGACTTCATTATCGGTCTCACGATCGACCTTACAATCTTCCTCACTATCGCTTACACGATCGATCTCACTATCGATCGCACGATCAATCTCACAACCGATCTCAATATTCATATTATTCGTTCCAAACCATCAATTGATTGGTTTTTTCTCTGGCATAATGGGTCTTTGGGGGCCGTCGCCTGGCTGGGGAACACTCGGGATCACAAGGTGGTCCCAGGTAAAGGGTCGGGACTTTTGGGGACCCCGTATTGGAAAAGTCAGGGCATGGGATGTCTGAGAGGGGGCGAGCTCCCGAGAAGAGCTTGGTCACCACCACCGCTGGGGTCCAGCGGGCGTGCCCCTGTGGCCAGCCCAGCGTTTGAAAGCTGGCCACCGCTCGGACGTGCGCCTCTTGACCGGAGGGGGGCGGCCATGTGGTCGACCCGCGCACCTCGGGAGGTGGCTGTCCTCGGGTCCGCTGCTGGGCCTGCCGTCTCCCATCGCCGCCATACGCTGGATCGGCGCCGCGCACAGATGGGGTGGCCCTTCGCTGGAGGTGGGATCTCTCTGAGCCGCCGTCCTCTTTCTGCGGGCCCCCCCCCCGCTCTCTCGCTGGAGGTGGACGGGCACGCCGTGGCGAAGCCGCTGCCGCAGAGGCCCCGACGGGTGCGGCGCCAGTCCCAGTGGAGAGAAGGGGGGGCCTGAGGGAGACGGGTGTCCTGGAGTCGGCGTCGAAATCCGAGCCCTACCCTTGCCGATCAACGACTCAGGCCACTCGATGGGCGGCGGGGGTAGGTTACGCAATTCGTCGAGCATGTGGGGGAATCCGAACCCTCCCCCCCCATCGATTCAGGAGAATTGATGGTTGGTGGGGGTAGGGTTCGGATGTGGCCACCTATGAAGGTCTCCCTCTATTTTTCTTGGCGCCGGCCGAGATGTCGCCCAGCTTCACGATGGTTGGTATGCTGCGGTCGGTGCTTTGAGCTGGAACGATTCGATTTCAGCTGGATTAGGGGCCCTGGAGGGACCCAATAAATCTTCGTATTCCCGGCGCTGCGCAAACATATAAAACATACATGCGTACGTACATACAGACATACATGTGTACGTGTCAGTTTTCCTCTCTCTTTGTATATACATATATGTATATACACACTCTCTCTCTGTCTCTCTCTACCTCTGTGCATTTATTTATTTATTCATGTCTCTCTCTCTCTCTCTCTCTCTCTCTCCCCACACACCTATCATCTATGAATCGAGCTGGTGTTATTCGAAATCGTCTCTGTTGCATGTGCCCTCGTGGCAGATAGCAGAGCTAGAGGACTGCAGTCTCCGTGGCATAGCACAGTCCACAACCACAGTCTATTACACATACACAGAATTCGTACACACGTGCATACACGTATGCATACCTTGTTGACGCGCAGTGCCTTGTGAGGCTTCAGAACAGCCGTGGAACTGACCACAGGGGTCAGCATTGAGAAGAGGGGCCCTGGAGGAAAGATGTCCCGGAGATTTCATCGTCGCGCTCGGGCTCCCGGGGCCCTTCACGGAACCCTGACCGTCCGACGCCAGTTCGGGACAAAGCGTCGCTGTCTTGGCGAGAGGGCTCCCGCGGGGGTTGCGGACCCGTGTCCTTCGGGGCCGGCCCCAGTCGTGCCGATCAGTGGGGTAGGGCCCAGGCCTTCGACGTGCTTCTCCTTTTGGGCGTCGTGCAATGGGGGAGCGATGAATGGGAAGGCAGCGACGGCTGCAGCGAAGGGTTCCTTTATCTCCTCCTCCTCCTCCTCCTCCTCCTCCTCCTCCTCCTCCGCCCTCCACCTCCTAGTGGGGACGAGGACGAGAGGGGGGATCGGCATGTAGAAGGCGGAGGGGGAGGAGGAGGCATTGACGGACGAGGAGAAGAGGGGGAGTCGGCAGGAGAAGGAGGAGAAGGACAGTGCAGCTTGGGGCGTGGACGGGACGGCGGGAGGGAAGCCGCGGGCGCCGCGGTGTTGCCCAGGCGTCTAACGCAGCCTCTTTGCCGTCAGGACCTGACGGCGTTGTCCCCCAGCAGCGGCGACTACAGGGGTCCTCTTCCTCCCTCTCCTCGTCGTCCTCCTCCTCCTCCTCGTCCTCCTCCTCCTCCTCCTCCTCCTCCTCCTCCTCCTCCTCCTCCTCCTCCTCCTCCTCCTCCTCCTCCTCCTCCTCCTCCTCCAATCTCCTCCTCCTCCTCATCATCATCATCATCATCATCATCATCATCATCATCATCATCATCATCATCATCATCATCATCATCATCATCATCATCATCATCGTCATCGTCGTCATCGTCATCGTCATCGTCATCGTCATCATCATCATCATCATCATCATCATCATCATCATCATCATCCTCCCTCCTCCTCCTCCTCCTCCCCTCCTCCTTCTCCGCCCTCCTCCTCCTCCTCCTCCTCCTCCTCCTCTTCCTCCTCCTCCTCCTCCTCTCCCAGTCGGGCCCCTCGGCAATCCACAGGGTAAGGCGAGCACCTGCGGCGCAGGACCCGGGGCGAGCCCTGGGCCCACGATGGCCGCGCGCGGGTACGAGGGGGGGGGGGGGGCTCGCGTACGGCGGGAGCAGAAGCCGTTGCTCCCGCTCTCCAGCGCCCATTGAGCGCTGGCTCGCGGGGGATTGCGATCGCCTGCAGAGCTGGGCGCCACCGATACATCGAGAGTGCACATGGCAGCCCGCTCGCAGCCTCGTCGAAGGATCGAGCTCCAGTGGCGGATTGCGGCCTGGACCTGCCACGTGGTGAAGTCGGAGAAGATGGAAGCTCCTGCCAAAGTTCGGGCTCTGGGGGGGGGCCTCACAGGGCCCTGCATCGCCAAGTATCATGTCTGCAGATGGGGAGAGGGTCGGTCATCTTGGGGAACTCGTATTGAACCCATCAAGCGGGTGTCCAGGCAGCGAGCTCTGCGCAGGGTGCTCGGCTCGCAAAGCCGCGGGTTGGTGCCCCAGGCGGTCTGGCCCCTGAGGGCTGGTTGGGCGCTCGGGGCCGACTTCGAGGCCGATTTTCCCTTGGGGCCCGTGCGCCCAGAATGTGTGCACGGCCACCCAGGAAGAGCCTAACGCGGTGGTACGGGCTGCGCATACGAGTGACCCCCTTCCGGGGTGACCCGAGGTTTAGATCGTACATGTTCCTCGTTTTTTGTTTTTCTTTCAACATCTGCCTGCAGGAGGACATACCCAACCTAACCCAAGGTGCGGGCCCACAGGGGTCCTCCCAGCACGTGTCTGCACGCCTTGATGTGGCCCAGCCCGCGGCGTCACTCCTGCCCTTGGGCCACGTTTTGCGCGCGGGCGAGGGATCCACTCGGGGTCTGCCGAATGCCGGAGCGGCGAACCAGCCGGCGTGCCCCGCAGGCTCTACTCCGTAGACAGCGCCCTCGCCGCGCAGCTCGGCTACCGCCTCGGCGCAGAAGGCGCTCGGCACCAGTGGCGGCCACGGGCCACGTCGGCGGTCGCGCTGGCAACGCGGCGGGTGCGCTGGCCGGTGGCGGCCACGGCGCTGCTGGCGGCGATGGCCTCAGGGTGTCCAAGATCGACCGCGCCCGCGGCAGGTGCGCACGATCAGTATCGTTTAACCGATCCTTATGCCCATCCCCATCCACATATCGAGCCCCACCGTCTCACCACCTCAGTTGGGGATCTGCCCATCGAAACCAGAAGAGAGCAGCCTATACGTATCCCCATCCAGGGGGGGTACATCGGCCAGTGGGGCCCAGCCCACGCTGGTGGGGATGGGGATCGGTTGAACGATGCTCAAACGCGGGCCAGTCCCGAAAGCTGGACGGCTTCCGGCCGACGGGTCTGCACCACCTCTCGGGGTGGAGCCCAGCACGAGAGAGGGGCTCTGGCTGTCGGCCCGTCTTTGATAGATCTGGGTCGGGGAGCCTATGCGTGGCCGAGGCTGGCGGTGACAGGAAAAGCCGCTTCTTCTTCTTCTTCTTTATGCAGCGTTCCTTCTGGCAGGTAGATGATTGTACGACAGGCTTGTGTCGAGTCGATGCGGCGGCGTCCCAAACTCGGGCCGTTCAAGGCTGACCGCTGCCAATGGCCCAGAATCGGCCGACATCGAACTTGCGCAATCGGGAAGCCGCGATCGCTCAAGGTCGAGCGATCGCGCGGTGCCAGAGACCAACCAACGAGTCGTCATGACACGGCAATGCAGTACCAAACATAAGCAGGAAAGTTCAGATATTCAGTTAGAAAATCACATCCGGGGTCGATTGTGGTTTGATTGGGTCGATGCGATGTCGGCTCTGGTCCCTGTGACCCGATTAGAGCCCGATGCCATGCGGTCCTGTGCTTGCATGGCGCTGCTGTGCATCTTGCATCGATTGATCCGATTCGATCCCGGCTACATGCAGATGCGGCCCGGTCCGGCGCACACTTCGAATTCGATCTGGTTTCCAGATTCGATGTTGATTGATTCCGTCTCTGCCTGACAATTTGAAGATCGAGGCATCGAGAGATCGAGGGATCGAACGAACGAGTGATCGAGGATCGGGGATTGAGGATCGACGACCGAGGTGGCAGGGCTGCTCTCGGCCGCGTACGTGCGGCTCTGGACGAGGACGTCGTCGTAGTTGTCGTCGTCGTGGTTATAGTGGTCGTCGGCGTCGGCGTCGGCGTCGTCGGCGTCATCGTCGTTGTCGTGGTGGTCGTGGTCGTGGTCTTGGTGGTGGTGGTGGTGCTGCTCGTCGTCGTCGTCGTGCTCATCGGGGTCGTCGTCGTCGTCGTCGTCGTCGTCGTCGTCGTCGTCGTCGTCGTCGTCGTCGTCGTCGTGGTCGTGGTCGTGGTCGTCGTCGTCTTCGTCGTCGTCGCGCGCGCGCGCAGCGCGCCGCGGCTTGACCGAACCCAGAAAGCTTCGAGGGCCAGGGCCACGCAGATCACTGAACCTGTGCTCCTTGTCCTGCTGAATGCATTCATCCCTTCTGCCTTGACGAGCACTGTACACTGTGACCTCGCAGCCTCTTGGACCTCAGCTGGCCCGCAACGCCCTGGGAGGGAGTCCCTCCCTGGGGCCCCGGGGCCGTCCGACAGAACACGACTAGGGATGAAGAGCCAGTCCCAGCGAAAGAGCCAGGGTCCAGGACCCGCTTCCACAGCGGCCCCCTGTCCGCATGCCGAGCTGGATCTGACCCCACGGTGGGAGAAACGAAGAGGGTGATGATGATGATGATGAGGAGGAGGAGGAGGAGGAGGAGGAGGAGGAGGAGGAGGAGGAGGACGAGGTGGAGGAGCAGTGGGACGAGGTGGAGGGGAAGGGGGAGGGACGGAGGGCAGAAGGAGAAGAGGCAGGCATAGTGGAATTTGGAATGGAGGCGTGTGGAGCTGGAAATGAGTAAGTGCACGACGAGGTTCAGCAGCACGAGGATTAGGAGGAGGAGGAGGAGGAGGAGAGGAGGAGGAGGAGGAGGAGGAGGAGGAGAAGTAGGAGGAGAGGAGAGGAGGAGGAGGAGGAGGAGGAGGAGGAGGAGGAGGAGGAGGAGGAGGAGATAGAGGAGGAGGGGGAGGAGGAGGAGGAGGAGGAGGAGGAGGAGGAGGAGGAGGAGGAGGTCGACGACGACAACGGCGACCAGCAGCAGCAGCAGCAGCAGTAGGAGGAGCGGGAGCAGGAGGACCTAGAGAAGCATGAGGGCGAGGAGCTGGAAGATGTGACGGAGGAGGATTTGGAGGAAGAGGATGAGGAGGAGGAGGAGGAGGTGATGGGAGAACGAAGGAAAGAATACGAGGTGAACGAAAGAGGGAGCTTGACGACCCGAACGCGGAGCGTGGGGACGGAAATTGCTATGATCTCGAAGAGGCGCCCTCGTGCTCTTTTCGTGGACCTTCTATTTCCTTGCATGTGCTGTCTTCGGCATGCGACATCGTTAGAAGGACACTGCGCTGCAAGGCAACAACCCCACCTCCAGATGCAACTCCTGGGAGGTCAAATTCTGATTTTGCCCTGGTCCGAATCGGCTGAATCCAGGTTAATCTGGCTCAATCCCGTTGAATCCTGTTTAATCCCGCTGAATCCGGCTTAATCCCTTTTCATCCGCGGCCCAAGCCAGCGCAAAAGCCCCCCCACGGGGCTTCATTCTCCTCAGCCCTTTCGACGAAGACCTCCCAGTAGCTGCCACCTCCTAACCCACCTCCTCCAGTTACGTTGCATATTCGGGGGACCTCGCCTGTCCCCAAATTGGTGTCTTTTCTTGTGCCCTCGATGCGGACTCGACGCGGATTTTGCATGGATTCGAAGCGGATTCGACGCGGAGCCGACGAGTCCAACATGGATTCGACACAGATTCGACGCGGATAGGGGCGCGACGGGACAGGCAAGGTCCTCCGAGGATGCACTCATAAGATCCGCCGGTGCCCTGGGCCACGACATCGAGCAGACAGAGCCCGCCAAGTCTTGGGTTCCAGGGCGCCTGTGGCGAAGGTTCCGCCCGCGCTCCGCGGAGCCCTCGGTAGGGGAACGAAATACATAAACATCAAAACTCGGAGGTCCGCGCGGATTTCGTGGATCGGTGCTGGAACCCCCTCCCTGGCGCGCGGAGCGCGCCAGGGGCGGCGCCAGAGGCGCCGCCAGGGGGGCCCCAGCGCCGCTCCGAGGAATCCGCGCGGACATGTTCATGTCTGATGTCACTGCCCGTTCCCCTGCTCGGGGCGCTGCGGGGGCGGCGCCTCCGTGGGCAGCGCGCTCCCGCCTCGGCCCGGGCAGGCCCGGGACCCCCTGGGAGGGGCCGGGAGAGCTCTCTCGGCGTGCCGCGCTGCCCGCCGTTCCGCCCCTTCTGTAGGACGATTCCGATTTTCCTGGGCCAGCGTGCAAGCGGGACCACCCCTCCTCCTCCTCCTCCTCCTCCTCCTCCTCCTCCTCCTCCTCCTCCTCCTCCTCCTCCTCCTCCTCCTTCTCCTCCCCCTCCTTCCTCTTTTCTTCCCCCTGCTGGAGAAGAGGGCTCCTTCCCCTTTCCCCCCCCGAAGAAACAAATCTTCATCTTCCTTCTCTTCTCCGTCCTCTTCTTCCCCCTCATGGAAAATAGGACTCCTCCCCCTGCTCCCCCCAAAAAATCATCCTCTTCTTCCCCCTCCTGGAGAAGAGGACTCCTTCCTTTTCTCTTCTTCCCTCCAATCAATTAGCCTGGTGAAGGACCCAAGCCGTACGCAGTTGTGAATACTGCAATTGTGAATATAATCTTCGCCCGCGCTCCCTATATAGCCACGGCTTCCCGCCGGGGCCCGACATGCTCAGGGACACGTTCGTGGCCGTCTTCGCGGGCGCCGACGACGACGAGGACGGCGTCCCCCTGAACGAGGAGCAGAAGCAGGAGAGGGTTCTGACAGCCATGAGGGAGGCTGCCACTGGCGCCTTCGGAGGGGCTCCTGTGGGGCCGCGATCCTCGTGAGGGGTGTGCCGAAACGGCCCGAGGCCGCCATGCGAACCCTGCTGCCGGCGCCTTCGGTGGAGCTCCTTATGGGGCCACGCAACGTGCGAGGGGCGTGCCGAAATCGGGCGGCGCCGCCATGCGGAACTTGCCGCCGCGGCCTTCGGCGGCGCCGCCTCCGACCACGAAGCGTGCGAGGGGCGTGCCGAATTGGGGGGTGGAACCGTGTGCGGGCATTGCCGTTGGGGCCTTCGGTCGAGCTCCCTACGCGGCCACGTAACGCGTGAGGGGTGTGCCGACTTGGGGGGTTGAACCGCACGCGGACGCATCCACTGGGGCCCTCAGTGGAGCTCCCCAGGGGGCCACGAAGCGCGCGAAGGATGTGCCGAAATGGGGGTGGGACCGCATGCGGACGCGGCCACTGTGGCCTCGGTGAAGCCCCCTTTTATGGGGTCACGAAACGGGCGGGGGGTGTGCGTGTGTGTATGTGTGTGTGTGTCAGAATTGAGGGGGGTGGAGCCGCGTGCGGGCGCTGCCGTTCGGGCATTCGGTGGGGCTCCTTTTATGGGGCCACGAAGCGCGCGGGGGGTGTGCCGAAATTGGGGTGGAACCGCATGCGGGCGCTGCCGCTGAGGCCTTCGGTGGAGCTCCCTCCCTCCCTATGGGGCCACGAAACGTGCGAGGGGTGTGCCGACCTCGGGGTGGAACCGTATGCGGGCGCTGCCGTTGGGGCCTTCCGTGGAGCTCCCTATGGGGCCACGAAGCGTGTGAGGGTTTGCCGAAGTGGGGGTGGAACCGCATGTGGGCGCTGCCGCTGGGGCCTTCGGTGGAGCCCTCTATGGGGCCACGCAGCGTGTGAGGGGTGGGGTGGAACCGCATGCGGGCGCTGCCACTGGGGCCTTCGGCGGAGCTTCCTACGGGGCCACGATAAGTGTGAGCTGTGCGCCGAAATTTGTGTCGATGATGGTGCCGAGAACGGCGATGATGATGGCGACGATGGTGATGATGACGACGATGCCAATGATGAAGACGACGATGATTATGACGACGATGACGATGATGATGATAAAGACGATACGACGATTTTGATGATGTTGATGTTGATGATGATGATGATGATGATGATGATGATGATGATGATGACGACGGTGATGATGATGACGATGACGATGACAGGACGAAGGGGGGCAACGGGAGGAGTGAACGCGGGGCGCTGTCTCTTCAAAACGAGGACCCAACACCACAGGATGGTTGGGAATCAAACGACACCACCCCGGAGCTATACGGCCCTCCATTTGTGCGCCACGGCCCATCGGGGGCCGCACCGTATACCACGCCAAAGCCCAAACCGGAATTCATGGTGTGTGCTACGGCCCGTGGGGACGTAGGTGGGGCGGTGTCGTTTGTTTTTTGGTTCAGCTCCGGCCTGCAGGGGTTGCTTCCCGCGCGCAGGCGGGCGGTGGCCAAAACTTTGTCGGATCTCCACCAGATGCTGTGGTCGGCGTTCAGGGGGGGAGCGCGGGTTCTGGCCGGCCAGCCTTGAGGGCTTCGGAGGGGCACCGACACCCTCGTGCCCAGATATCCTGCGCGCTGTTTTGTGTTCGAAACGGGGTCCCCGGAAGTCCCGATCCCCTGCCCAGTCCCCAGCTCTAGGCCTCGGATTCCAAGTACATGGGGTCGATGGATCGCTCCGCATCGCCGATGTGGCTCGATGTGGAGCCCGATGTGCCCCACGCCGACGTCACCGATGCACCGACGCTGCGGCGCGATCCTTCGACCCCATCGTACGAGCGCGCGGGGCGCGGGCCGCGCCGCGCATGCCGGCGGCGGCGTCTCCGCCGCCCGTGCGTGCCGTCTTCGCCGCGCGCCGCGCGTGCGAGGACCTCGCAGGCCCCGGAGGGCCGGCGCGAGCTGCTGCGCGGGGATCACGGGCCGCTGCACGAGGAGCCCGAGCCGCCGCGCGGGGGTGCCGAGGCGACCCACGGGGGGTGCGTCCGTCATCCGTCCCGCCGTCGTCGCCTTCGTCGCCTTCCTCGTCGTCGTGATGGTCGTCACTTGCACCCAGAGGAGGAAACGGTACCGACATCGCTACCCTTTCTCTCATTTTCCCCGTTGTGGGCTCCTTGGGAGGCCTTCGTCGCCAACGCTGGATTCGCTTCGAAGTTCTGGTCAGAACGCACCCATGGAGAGGTCTGGGAAGTAGCAGTATCGGCACCTTTTGGATCCCCCAGTCCACATAAAACATAAGAGCAGAACGCGGTGAGGGAGAGGCACGGTGCGTTCCCAGTGCACGCGTGACAGATGCGCAAATGAATCTTCGATTGCCCGCCGGGCATCTTGAGCGGTGCTAGATCGCGCGGCGCATTTTCATCGTCGCTTTCGTCGCCCTTGTCTCGAAGAGCAGAACCGTGCACACACAACATTTCTCGGAGGTGCTCGCGGATTTCTTGGATCGGCGCCGGGCCCCCCTGGGCGGCGCCTCGACGCCGCCCCTGGCGCCGAGGCGCGCCAGGGAATTGTGCTCGGTTCCTCCCTTGCTTCAGGATCCTCGCCGTCGTGGCGAGGGTCGGGGAGCAAAGGAGGAGAACAAAGACGTGTTCCCCTCGATCCTCGCCGTCGCGGTGGTCGTCGCCGTCGCCGCCGCCGCCGGCGTCGGGGTCGCCGTGGTGGTCGAGGGAGCGGGCGCCTCCCCAGCCCTCGCCCCTATCGCGCGCCTGGCGACGTCGCGGGGCGTCGTCGTCGTCGTCGTCGTCGTCGTGGTCGTCGTCGTCGTCGTCGATCCTCCTTCGTGGTTCGTGGTCGTTGCTGTTATCGTCGTCGTCGTCGTCGCCCGCCCCGCGCGCGGCGGAGGGCGGAGGGCTGGGTGGTGTCGACTACGCGTAAGACTGACCCTTCGCAGGGGGGGTGATGTGGTCGGGAATTTTTGTGGTGGCGTGTCGCTCCGCCGGTTCTGGCCCACCGCGCCTCGGTGCGACACGCTATCCACGTCGCGGTCCCCAAGCGTCCACGTCCCGAGCCTTTCCGAGCCTCCCGCCCCGCGATACGGAGCGACACGCCATCCGTTTGCAAGGGTAGTGTGTCGCCAGGGCCGCCGCGGCGACACGCTAAGCAACAGTTCCCAACCGTAGGCGCATAGGGGAACGCATCGACCCCATTTGACCAATGATCGCCGAGATGGGCCCGATTCTTCCACCCCGCCCAGGAGCGTGCGGATTTGCTATCGTGGGGCTGTCGCCGATCTATCTGCGATGTCTCGTCGATTGCAAGCCGATGATTCCCCTCCTGGGCTGGCTACCGCTGATTCGTGTCCCCCCTCACGATGGGGATTGGGGGGATGGCCGCCCCGAACACAGGCACCCGACGTCTTGAACAGACAGAGCATCAAGCCGAACGAAAGGGGGGGATAGGGAAAGGGGGGGTTACGAAATCTGCTGCATGCAGCTGCTTTCGGCCCCGCCGCCGGGCCCATTCCTCGATACACAGGCGCCTCCCGGCGCCGGGAGGCGCTGGGAAAATCAGCTACGTGCGCTGACTTCCTACCCTGCCCTTTGCTATCCCCCCCTTTCGTTCCCCCCCGAGAACAGGGCGGAGGTGTCTTGGAGTTTTCCGCCGCCCGCGCCAGCGGTAGGCACCCAGACACCCAGCGTGCTGACGGCAAACGGAAGGCGGAGGCCTCTCGTCGCTCTCGGCCTCGGCGGGCCCCGCGCCTGGCCCCAGGGGCCGCCCGAAGCACCTACCTACCTGGGGGCGAGGGAGCTGGCCCTGGGAGGGAGGTCCAGGGACTCCACGCTCAAGAAGATCAGGACATCGTACCACAGGAGGGATATGATCGCCAGGGCGAGGGGTCTCTCGTCCTGCTTCCGTTGCTGTCGCGGCCTCCACAGTGGAGCCTCTTCCCAGGCCCTTAGGCGTCAGCAGAAAGG
Source organism: Prorocentrum cordatum (assembly GCA_963575745.1). Lineage (NCBI taxonomy): Eukaryota > Dinophyceae > Prorocentrales > Prorocentraceae > Prorocentrum > Prorocentrum cordatum. The sequence goes on along the minus strand of CAUYUJ010016527.1, from coordinate 585,989 downwards.
CTCGGGACGAAAGGCGGGTCGTGGGGGAAGCCCGGGTACGGGGGGCGAAGTCAGGGCTCTGGGCATGCTGCCTTCCCCTGCTCCTTCCCACCTGCCCGCCCCCTCCGCGTTGTCCTGCCGGCCATGGCCGCCCGCCTGCAGTTGCGCCGTCGTCTGCTCGCTTCTCGTGGCCGCTTGCCTCCCCTCTCCGACTCCGTCGCCGCCCAGGACAGACTGCCGGAAATTTCTGTTGGTCCTTCCACGGGCGGAGGGCCAGGATGACGAGGAGGTGCGACTCGCCCCCGCCTCCCCGCACTTTGGCGGGGCAGGGGGGGTAGGCCCTGGAAGGCGGGGGGGTCAGCGAGCACGCCAGCCGCTGGCGCGCTCGGACAGCCACCGGGGCTCCGCTCTTGAGAAGCCTTCTGGAATACGGCTGGACCGAGGTATAAGACCGAGGTCGGTTCGGGAAGGGCACCCTCGTATTCTTCGTGCGTATGGATGTTCTTGTGCATCCTGGGGGGGGGGTAAGGTTCTGCAGCTTGGCCCGCGGAGTTTTTCGTGTTCTTGGAGGATGCTGTTCTGTCATAGGCCCGACCGTGCTTGGAAGCCCCTCCAACCAAGGTCCCTGCCTTCCCGGAAGCTCCGAGATGCTTAGCAGGCCCGCGCCTTCGCGCCAGCCTACGGCTTTCGCAGTTGAAGGACACGGATCTTGAGGGTTCAACGGGTCCCGGATCCCAGACCCCGGACGTTTCCCCTGGGCGTTTAGGACCATGCACGCTGCGAGAAATTCACGACGTCGGATGGGCCATCTCTCTCCCGAACCCCGCCTTCCCAGCACGGCCGCGGGCAGAGGCGGGTGGCGCCACCGAGGCGCATGCCAGTAATCAAAGGGATGAGACATGACCAGTTGCAGGAGACAGGCCCCGTCTTACGACGGCCCCAGGCCCGTGAAGGGCCCCCCGGGGGCCCGAAAGCGGCGGCGTTCGTCGTTCGTTCACTCTTACCTTGCGCGCGCCGCCAACGATTGGCGGCGCCCACAAGGGGCTGGCGCGGTGGGGGCGGCCTTCTAAGATGGCGGAACTCCCTACAGGGGCCTGGAGGCATCTAAGAAGCATCGTCAGAGGCTCCACGGCCCTTCGAGGAACCCACCTTCCTAAGAACCCCCCCGCACTCTTGGAAGGGCACCACACTCTCTCGTGGGCGAAGACATGGCCGTATCCGCGGCCTCGCGGGCCAGGACCCTGGGCCACGCCCCCGCGGATACGGACCGTTTTTTCACGGATGCCCCGCGCGGAACGTATCTGTGCGACCGCATATCCGCGGGATCGCTCCCCGGAATCGAGACCGCGAGGGCGCGGATACGCCACCCCCTGGAGTGAGCCGGTCCAGGGTAGGATAACGAAAGGGTGTGTCACGAAATCTGCTGCATGCAGCTGGTTTCCGCCCTGCCGCCAGGCCCATTCTTCGATACATGGCGCCTCCCGGCGCCAGGAGGCGCCAGGAAAACCAGCTACGTGATCTGATTATCTACTCTTTGCTATCCTACCCTGTCGGTCCCCTCGAGTGATTACGTTGCATCTTTGGGGGATTTCGCCTGTCCCCACAATCGGTGTCTTTTATTGTGCACGGGGCTCGATGCGGACTCGACGCGGATTCGGCGTGGATTCGAAGTTGACTCGAGGTGGCTTCGACGCGACTCCGACGGCCCCGACATGGATTCGACACGGACTCGACGCGGACAGGGGCGCGGCGGGACAGACGTGGTCCCCCGAAGATCATCAGCTTGGAACATATCCCTATCCCAATGGTTGACATTGCCTCATCTCGATGCCGATCTTACTCATTCCCTCAGTTCTCGAGGGCGCATCCCTAAGAATGTCTTCGCCTTTTGGCTCTTCACATTCAGGGGCAGGGAGAATTCAAGGCTTGTGAAAGTTGCAACATAAGCGACGTGGAGCCGACGTCGTCGTTCGGCCGCTTCGTCGTCGTCGTCGTCGTCGTCGTCGTCGTCGTCGTCGTCGGGGGCGTCCCGCGAGGCCGAGGAGTACGACGCCGCGGTGGCCCAGGGCGGTGGGCACCTCGGCGCCCCTCGGGCCTCCCGAACTCCTGCGGGGCCCCTTGGGGGCGACGCCGACGCCGACGACGCCGGCGCCGACGAAGCGGACGATCCGAGGAGGAAGCCCCGGACTTGCTCGCGTCGTAACAGAAGTCACGGCGGGAGGTTCTTGGCCGTTGTTCGGCCTTTGGGGGCCTCGCCGAGCCGGGGCACCGTCAACGCACGGCTCGGGATGAAAATCCAGCCCCGGGGAAAGGGTCGGGAATTCGGGGGCCGCGTGTCGGACCTGGCATGTCTCGGGAGCCTTGAGACGGGGGTCAATGCAACGGGGGTCAGCCAGAGCGCCCGCTCTTGCAGGATCCTGCAGGGTCAGGTTCGCATTGACCCGGGTTCGGGTGCATGAGCCTGCAGGATCTTGCAGTATCCTTTGCATTGACCCGGGTTTGGGCGCAGGATCTTGCAGGATTCTGCAAGGCTTGACTGACCTGGGTCTGGATTGACCCGGGTAAGAAGCTCCCCGAATGTCTGGGAGGATACCAATAACGCTACCGTTTCCTCGCCGCCACGGCTGGATTCGACTCGAAATTCTGGCCAGCACGCACCCTGGGGAGAGGTCCACGGAATGGCGGTATCGGTACCTTTCTGTCTCTTCAATGACGACGAGGCCGATGACGACGCCGAAGCCGACGACGACGGAGTCGATGCCGACGACGCGAGCTGGCGACGACGGCGCCGGCAGCGAAAAGTCTGCGGGCTTCAAGACGCCGACGAGGCGGCGGTACGCCTCCGACGCCTACGCCGATGGGGATCCGAGGGGGATCGAGGTCCGAGGGGGCATCGGAGCTGGACAGCGAACTTTTGGGTCTGCAATGTGTTCGGGCTTCACAGCGTTCCCATTGTAACGAAAAACCTTAGGGACGAAAGCGCCTTCGTTTGGTTCGACATGCTGGCAGTATTCGAAACGTCTGCAACGTTGCAGGCCAGGTTTGTAATGTTTTCTGCCCCCGGGGGCTGTCTCGCGACCCTGGGGCCGTCAACATAAGGATTCGGGATGAAGAGCTGGCCCTAGGGAAGGGGCCCACGTTCCCAGAGGGCCGCGTCGCGGAACCACAGACGTTGTCGGTGCAGCTGCTGGTGGAGAGGCTGGTTGCGAGGATGACCTGAAACCGTCGCCGCCGACCTGGTGTGTGGACACTGCCGCAGTTTCCCCTGGGGATGGCCTCTGTGACCTGGTCGCCTGTGTCGGAGGAGGGCGGCGCCTCCCCTGTCGCCACAGGCGGACTCGCCTCGGAACCCTGGTCCGGGCGTGTCGTGTTGGTGGCAGCCATGTCTTCATGGGTGTGCTGCCCAGCGTCGACTTGGCCCCCTGGTGCCCTGCAGGTCTCCGCCCTGCGGCGCGCCATCCATCCCAGTTTGCGCGCCGCCTTTGGCACATGCGCGCGCAATGGCCGCTTGCCGCCTTCCGTCTGCTCCCCGCGGGGCCCACTTCCGCCCGCTCCCTGCGCCCCCCTCCCTGCCCCGCCGTGTCGGCGCAGCCCCTTCCTCGATGTTGTGACCATTGCGGCTGGGGCGCTGCCCACCTGCCCCTGCCTTTCCGGGCCTCGCCCCGCCGCGGCGCTGCGGCGCTGCCCGTCCTTGGCAGGCGCCGCACTTTGCCTCCCCGCCGGTCGCCAAGCGAGCGGCGCGTTGGGCCCGCCCTGTTGGTGGCCGGTTCCCGAAGCCCCTGGGCTCTGCAGGTGGCTTTGCCACTGGCTGCAGTTCGCCCTGCCCCACTTGGGGGTCGCCGCCGTTGCGGCTCCCCTCCCGCGTTTGCCTCCCCGGCCCCGGGCCCGTGCCCGTGCTACCTGGCACACGGCGCCGCCCTCCTCCAGGCGCGTGGAGTGCTCTGCACGTCCTCGGCGTCCCTGGTGGCTGCCTTCCGCGGCCCCCCCCCCCCCCCCCAAACCACCCCAGGCGGCACTGCGTAGCGGCCCGTCCATCTCCCCGCTTTCCCCTCGTGGGAGCCCCGCCCGCGCGTCACTTGCGCTGGGCCCCGCCGAGTCCCAGGCTGCAATGCCGTTCGCCAGCCCTGGGAATAGCGCGCGCCTCTCCGCCCCCTTCGCCTGTCGCCTAGCGAGTAGCGAGCGGCGTGCTGGGCCGTTTCCTGCTGGTGCCTGCTCCCGCAGCCCCAGCGCTTTACAGGTTGTCTCGCCCCTGTCTGCAGCTTGCGCTGCCCCACTTGGGGGTCACCGCCGTTGCGGCTCACCTCCCGCTTTTGCCTCCCATCTTCCCATGCCAACTGGTGGTCGCCTTCCGCGGCGCCCCCTCGGACGGCCCCCGGCGGGCCCGTCCCTCTCCTTCCCGTTGTGGGAGCCTCGCCCGCGCGTCACTTGCACTGGGCGCCGCCTCATTACTCTCAAGCTGTGATGCCGTGCGCCGGCTTCGGGATGGCGATAGGTTCTCCACAGGTCGCCCCTGCCCCAGCACTATGCCCCTGCGGCTTGCTGCCCGGCCGCCCACCAGCCTGGCCTCGCCAATGGCCCGCCCGCCCACGACTATCCGCTTGGGGCCGCTCTCGCAGCTGCTGCAACGAAGGCCGCACCGCGCCCCTGGCCCGCCCCGGTCCTCGCGCCGCTGCCTCTTCTCAGCCTGGCACCCCGGTTCTCCGGCCGCCCGCTGCTCCCCCTCCCCGCTTGCTGGGCTTCGCCCGCACTGCGGCTGCTGGCCCGCCCCTGGGTGCATCGCGGTGCCGCTCCGCGACGGTTGCCAGGGGCTACGCTGCAGCCCGGCCGCCCCCGCCCGCTCACCGCAGCCCCGCGGCGTGAGAGCGCCCTCGCGCCCAGTCCCCCCTTCTCGCGGCCGCCTCCCTCGCCTCGCCCCTTCCTCTGCATGCGGGTAACGCGATTCCGTGCCCCCGTCTCGCCCGGACGCGCGGGCGGATTGCCTCTTCTGCGTTGCGACGTAAAAAGTGAAGTATTTGCTGGCGCCCACTCTCCAATATCAGTCAGTCATCGTGGGACTTCACAGTTACGCAGGTCCAGGCTGCGTTTCGGCTTGCTTCGGCACTGCAGGGGGCGACGCTGAAGAGGCGAAGGGAAGCGGGGCGCGCAACAATTTGTGAGGTCATGTTTGCCGAGGGTTGCTGCGCCTGGTTAGCGGTCGCTGCGCCTGGTTGGAGGGCCGCATTTACAACAATTTCGGCCCCCACTTGCGTTCCGCATTGTTTTCTCACTCCGAAACGTCCCTTGGTTGCTCAAGCATTCGTTGGTTATATCAGTATTCATTGCAGCAACGATCACAACTATTTGAGCAACTACGGGTCCATCCTAGGTATCAACCACAATGTCGAACGCTCTTGATGGCCGTACTTGCTATGAGCTTACACGTTGAACGGCCTTTGTTGCAGTGCTGTGCTGCTCTGAACAGGAAGGGTCCGATATACTGTTTCCAGGAAGCGAAGTCCAGGCGGACCCAGACTTGGAATCGGTCGGGCGCCGATCGTCTCCCGTTGTCTCCCGTTGTCTCCCTATCTCTCTCTCTCTCTCTCTTTCTACCGTTTTCGCTCGTTGCCTCTTGCTGTCTCCCGTTGTCTCCCGCTGTTTCTTGTGGTCTCCCGCGGTTTCATTGTCTCCCGTTGCCTTTCGTTGTCCGTCGTTGTCTCCCGCCTCTGTCTCCCGTTGCTTCCGCTGCCTCCCGCGGTCTCCCCGTAGTCTCCAGTGTTCTCCCGCAATCTTCCATTTTCTCCAATGGTCTCTTGCTGTATCCCGTAGTCTCCTGTTGTCTCCCGTTGTCATTCGTTGTCTCCTGTTGCCCTGCTGAGTCACTCTGTGCCACCCTTTCCGCCAGAGCGTAAATCTGTGTAGGGCTTTCTGCTGCAAGGGTGTGATTGATGTTGTGGGTATGGTTGACATTGCGTACGAATTTTTCGTTGGCGCCCACTCTCCAATGTCGGTCATCGTGAAACTTCTGACTCGCGCCGGCCCAGACCGTGTTTCGGCGTGCTTCGACATTCAAGGGACGAAAGTGAAGGAGCGAAAAGAAGCGACATTCGCGGGGCGCGCCAACAATGTTTGAGGTTCATTTTCTCGAGGATACCATCATGGTCGCGGACGTCCAGAGCAATTTGGGCTCAGGTTAGAAGGCCCGTGCTGCCATGACTCCCCCAGCTCCGAAGGCGGGCGCAGCGCTCGGACCCGCGGGCACGGCAGCAGGCTGCGCGATCACGTTTCAGGTTCGCGTGGAGACGAGCTTCGGCAGCTCCGTGGTGCTAGTCGGTAGCAGCGAGGTTCTGGGAAAGTGGGAGCTCCAAAGCGGCCTGACGCTGACGACGACCCCAGACACGTACCCGCTCTGGACCACAGGGCCCATCACTTGCCCAATCCCAACGAAGGACGAGCCTGTCCAGTACAAGTACGTCCGCGTGTGGCAGGACGGCAGGGTCGAGTGGGAGGCGGAGGGGGGCAACCGCGCCGTCGTGGAGTCGATCTCTGAGAGCGGCTTCGTGGTAGACGACGGGCACTTCGGCTACATCCAGGCGGGCTGCTTCGCCTTTCCCAACGGCCAGCCGCCCGTGCCGCCAGGCACCTGCGCACCCCGATCGACGGGCCCGGTCTCGCTGAGAGCGGTGGTGCTCGGCGACGCGGCCGCGGCCGGGGCGGGGGCGCGCTCCTGGGAGGGCTGGGCCGCGAGGCTGGGAGCGGCCTTGAGCCAGACGTACGGCTACGGCTACGCCAACGCATCGGGCAGGGGCACCGGGCTGGACGCGGCGCTGGAGGTGTTGCGGGCGCACGTCCGCGAGCAGAAGCCCACGGTGGTCGTACTGGCCTTTGGGCTGGAGCTCCAGGCCCTTGTCCAGGGCCCGGACCACGAGGCCAGCGAGGCCATAGCACGCTTCTGTGAGAAGCTGGACGGTCTTGCCCAGGCAGCCCTGGACAGCGGCACCTTCCCAGTCCTCGGCGGCATCTACCCCCACGCGAACTGCAGCCCAGAGCAGGAGTGGCGCCTGCGGCAGGCCGAGGAGGCCATCGACGGCCTCGGCCTGCCCGTGCTGCGATGGCTCTCCGCGGTCAGCGCCAACGGCAGAACCTGGGACGACGGCACCTCCTGGACTCCTGCAGAGCCGAACACGGAGGGCCACAGCCGCATGGCCGCCGCCATCGACCTGGCAATCTTCGAGCCGTCGGGGGTGCTGGCGTCTCTGGCCGCCAAGAGCAAGGCGATCCTTGCCATGGAGCCGCGGGTCTGCTTCAGCGACGGCAACGGCTTCGTGGTCAGCTACTGCGATGCCCGCGGGGAGCTGTCCGTCAAGAATGCGACGTCCAACGAGTACCAGCTCTCAGCTGGCTGGGCCGCCATGTGCGATTCACTGCGTGCTACCAAGCGACAGGCTCCATGGTCCCTGCGCCCAGGACTGTACATAGCGTGCGCGAGCGAGGGTCCAGACGAAGGCCCAGCGAGCATCACACTCGGTGTCAGTGGCAAGATGGAGACGGAGGCGAAAGTGCCGGCGGGATGGTGTGCGACTTTGCGGCCAGTGGCCAAGTTTTTGGAGAGCGAATTCGAAGGAAATATGCTCTTCAACGATGGCAACTTGGCCGTCGTCCACGAGAGGACAGGCAGCCTTGTTCTTGTCAACCAGGCTAGGTGTGAGTACAACGTGCATCCGATGTGGAACGACGTCCGTCTTGCCACCCGGGTGGTACCAGAGGGTATCTACGAGGACGACTCGGATTGCCCTTTCCGCACGGCAGTGGTGTCGATACATGGTCTCCAGTCTCGTGTGAAGGTGCCCGCAAAGACAGCGATACGTTTGCGTTTCAAGGGGCCGTTGAGCAGTGTGCCGCGCATCGCCGTCCTTCCCTTGGGAGACCGCTGTTCCATACGAATGCTCTTGCATAAGGTAGAGTATGATGGCCCGTGCTACCCCTTCGACTTGACACGCACTACAGCGCTGTCAGATGTTGCCGACATGATCGGCTCGGGCTTCACAGAGATGTGGAACCAGGGCTGCCTCGTGTGGAGCGAGGAGAACGGCAGGGTCTACCACACGAGATGGGGGGGCCTTTCCTTCGCGCACGAGGTTGAACCAGGTGAGGATCCGCAGCAGAACTTCAACCCCATCGCCGAGCGCATGAGAAAGCGCTACTCGGGGCGCTCCGCGCGCTTCGACTACGCCTGCAAGCACGCCGACAGAGTGATGTTCATGCGAACAGGCTGCGCATCCCGCGACGAGGTTTGCGACCTACTCTCGCGCGTCCAGCAGCGGTACCCTGGGCTGAAGGCCAGCCTCCTGCTGATCTCCGATCAGCCCTCCGAGGAGTTTGCGGACCTCGCGCACGTGTCCCACGTGCGGGAGCATTTCGACCCAGACAGGATGTACGAGGACTTGGGTTACTGGATGGATTGCGCCCATCGGTTCCGTGGCATCCTTCACCAGCATGGCATCACAGAGAGGACGCTCTACTGGTGCCCCAACAACCTGGCAGAGGTTCGCAGCGCGTCGAGTTTACACCTACACCGATCCTGGCCAGGTCGGTCCCGGGCCCAGCATCGGTGCACGTCCCTTTCCGGCCAAGCCCAGAGGGCGTGCACACCGATCATGCGCCCGGGATGGGCTCGGGCAGGGTCGGCGTCGTCGCAGTCCCAGACATCCGGCGGTGCGATTTCTCCACTGCGCGGCCCCATAGGTTTCCGTCCCCTTCCCCAGGGGACAGGGTTTCATCACGGGTCCGTGTTGGATGGTCCTGGAGCCCGATGGCGGTCCCCAGAGGCCCAAGCCAAGCAAAAACGCCAAGACTGAAACAATCAGATATAGCCAGAGGTATTGGCGTAGCGTGTCAGCAACTTCTCCAGGCCTCCCGCCCCGCGGTTCGGAGCGACAGGCTACAAGCTCGAATCGCAGAGCATAGCGCGTCGCCGGGGCCGCCGCCGTGACGCGCTGAGCGCAAGTTCTGGACCGCATCGCTCGGGAGTAAATAATGGGAGCCTGGTATACCCTCTTAATTCCGTCTTCAGCGTCGATTAGCGTCGATTAGCGTCAGGGAGTCGATGAGATGAGGCAGACTTCGCGTCGATTAGCGTCTGTTCAGCGTCGATTAGCGTCGACTAGCGTCGATTAGCGTCGACTCGCAAGAGCCGAGAAGATGGCATGGGAGGCTCCCATGAGTTGCCCCCGAAGCACCGCTGGAGACCTGGGGTGCTCGGCGCCTCCCGGGAGGCGGATCAGGAGATCCAGGGCGGCTCCCTCGCGAAGGCGGGCGCGCAGCCCGGCGCGGCGCCCCCGAGGGCCATGGGCGACGTGCGCACGCTCTCGCACTCGAGGCTCTACGAGCCGCAGCCCCCCCACGCCGGCCCGGCGCCGAGGCCGCCACCGCCCGGCAGTCGGGCCTCCGCCCCCGTGAAGGCGTCCTGAGGGCGGCCCCGACTCGGAGGGCGCCAGCCGTGCACCTCTTAGGCCTCCTCCTCCCTCCTCCTCCTCCCTCCTCCTCCTCCTCCTCCTCCTCCTCCTCCTCCTCCTCCTCCTCCTCCTCCTGTTCCTCCCCTCCCTTCCTCGCAGTCCTCGGCGCCCTCCTCCCCCCTCCCGAGGCCGCGGGTGGTATGCGTGGGCGGAAACGAAGGATGGCATGAACACGAGAACTCGGAGGTCTGCGCGGCGTTCCTCGGATCCGCGGTGGACCCCCCTGGCGGCTCCTCTGGCGCCGCCCCTGGCGCGCTCCGCGCGCCAGGGAGGGGGGTCCAGCGCCGATCCGAGAAATCCGCGCGGACCTCCGAGTTTTTATGTTCATGCCATTTTTCGTTCCCCTTCTAGATGGCGTCGGAGGAGATGAGGTCGGAGGGGCGCGCCGCATCGCCGATGCATTGCCGACGCGGCTCGATGTGGGGCCCGCTTTGCTTCACGTGGACGTCGCGGATGTATCGCCGACGTCGACGATGCATCGCCGGTGCATCACCGATGCATTGCCGATGCATCGGCGATGCGGCGCGATTTTTCGACCCCATCTCCTCCTATCCCATCTACGAGGCCTCTGGCATCTGCACCGAGCCAGGTCGGGCCTGCCATGTGTCCAGGCTTGGTGCACACCGTCGGACGGGGCTGGGACGATGGTAAAGCCGTGCCAGAGCGTTCTGGAACGCTTTGAGAAGGCCACGGCGCCCGAGATATCCTCCAGAGCCGCGGGATCTCAGAGGTTCCGGTTATACCCTCACCCGAATTTATCTTCGTTTTGGCTTCGTCTTATACAGGTGTAGGCGTACCAGGTCGTGTCGGAGTAGATGGGGTCGGATGATCGGCTCGATGTGGAACCCGACTTTCTCCACGCCGACATCGCTGGTGCATCGTCGACGGCGCCGATACATCGCCGATGCATCGGCGATGCGTTGGCGATGCGTCGGCGATACGGTGCGATCCCCCTGGCCCGCCTGCCGGTATTCCCATTTTTGGGAGGCCTCCCAGCAGGCTTTCCTGGTCAAGCCAGGATCGGGCGTGAACACCGAGCCGGGGACCAGGGTGGGCCTAGCCTGGATCGGCGCACATCCCTCCTCGAAATCAATCGCAAGTTTTTCTCGAGACGTGGCGGCGCCCCAAGGGCCCCAACATGTCAATGTTCACGCTGAAATTGGCGACTGGAAGGTCACAATTCTAACCCCGTGGGCCGCGTTTGGCTCGCCCACCAACATTGAAAAGCTTGCGTTTGATTTCGAGGAGGGTTGTAGGTGTATCGTTGGTGTCCTCCTACTGACCTCCAACGCACTGACGAAAAATATGGGCGTTGGGGCTTTTGCGTCGCTTGCGGCCTCTGAGGGTCCTCGCCAGGCCTCTCGGGGCCACCAGAAAACGTGACCCTGGGTGGAAGGCTGGTGCTGGAGAAAAAGGTCCAGATTCGGGGGGCCCTTGAGCAAAGCAGGACATCGGGCTCTCTCGAAGCGGGTCCAGGGTCCAGGGCGTCTTCCGCCGTCATCGGTCTCACCGTCAAAAGATGAGGGGTGAAGAGCTGGTCCTGACCCAGCAAGAAGGCGCGGGATCGAAGGCCCGTTCCCAGACATACGATGTTTCGATTTGTTTACGCCCCCAGAGGCCGAAGGCGACGAGCAAATTCCGCGATGCTGTTTCAAGACGTTGGAGGTCTGGCTCCCGTGCTATAGTTCGGGGGCGACAACTGATCCTTAAGAGGGTCGGCCTTATATTTTCAAGCACGCATTCAAGATGGTGGCTACTAGTTTCTATCGCACCTGGAATAGCGACGATGCCGGCGATCTGTATTAGAAGTTCCGGCATGGCAGTCTGACTTTTCACGCGTGATTGCATGATGTCACATGAAAATGAATATCGGATGATTGTGCGGTTTTCTGCGCTGGCACTCCTTCGGAAAATGTCCGGCCTCTGGCAGCCGTTCTGGACGATGCGGGCACCCCCAGAGCGCTCTCGGTGGGGCGCAGCTGCTGGAAGGCAACCCGAGGCTGGAAATCCTCGGGGAACTGGCGGGAACGCCCGGAAGCTTTGAATTTTCCGTGTCCTCGTCGTCGCCGCTTCTTCCCCTGCCCCGTCCGACGTCTGGGTTCCTTGTGAGGAAAATCCTGGAGGCCTCGCGTGGGCGCAATAGTTGTATCATCAAGTCTGCACGTCTGCCCTGTAAGATATGAGACGACGTTCGCATGGCAATGCTCTGACACAAGTCGGGCATGAATCTGACGTGAACCTGATGTAGGTCCGACGCTATCCGGTGTGAACCCGACGTAGATCCGACGTGAGCCGACGTACATTGGGGCTCGAGTTGCCGCGCGAGGCCTCCAGGATTTTCCTCAGAAGGTTTCCCTTGGGGCCCCCCCTCCTTCATGCCAGCAGCAGCCAGGGGCAGCAGTCCAGAAGCCGGCGTTGGCGGGCCCGGCCCGCGCCGTAGCGGGCGAGGCGCTGCTGGCCAGGTGAGCGGTCGCGGCTCTCCTCGCCCACCGCTCGGGGCTCGAGCCAGCGATCCTCGGGACGCGTGTGAGCCCAATGCTCGCGCACCGCAGCAGCCATGCCAGAGCCACGACCGCAGCGTGGATCCATCTGGGCCTCCTGGATGTTGCGATCAGGACTGGTAGGGAAAGAATGGGGACGAGGACGGGCAGCAGTTCCTGCCCATTTCGGGCAGGACTCTCACTGTCGGTGCTGCCGCGGACAGTGTGCATTTGAAGCAACCTGGCGCATGCTGCACAGCAAACCCTGTCGGTCTTGGTCAGCACTTGCCTTTGGGCACACTGCCCATTAGTTTCGTATCCATTTCGGACGTGCCAATGTTAGCCCAATGACTGTGTGTGTGTGTGTGTGCTACCCTGTTTAGTCCAGACACGGTGGATACAAATTGCTACACACAAGAGGCGGGAACTGCAACGCTAGGTGCATTTAGTACATGTGTGTCCCTTACATGTTCTAACGCGATTGTGGTATCATATCGCCAGCGGGTCATGTGTTACCTCCCTTCTTGAGATCCAAGTTTCGTTGTTTTCACACGAGGCGCTCTCGCACTTCTGGGGCCCGGGACCATCACAGATCGATCTGACTCGAGTGACGCCGCAGGAAGATTGGGTTTCGAGCCCGTGGCGATGTGTCAGATGTTTCGCGACGTCGGATCTCGAGGCCCGGTTCCACCGATGCAATAGCGCGCGGCCCGTGTCGGCCCTCGCTGCACCGCCTGCATCGTACTGAAAACCTTCGGTAAGCAGGCAAGCGTTGGCTCTAAAACGCGTTCTGAGGATCGTCGACCTCTGGCCATCACACCCGTGTTCTTGACAACGCCACGCCGCAAAGAATGCTCGTGATGGCTGGCATCCCATCGAGGCTACGGAATTTAGTGTTCGTGCCACCTGTGCCTTGGAGTAGATTGCAGATGCGTCTTGAGTGTTTTCAGATCTTCCCGCGTGCGTGGTGAATTCGTGACCAATTTACTGCACCATCGTCTCATGCAGTTTCTCCAGGCCAGTCGTCACATGTTGGTCAAGACTGGCGAGGGTGATGCGTTTGCTATCTCTGCGTGCATTATACGCAATGCATTCGACAATCATTGCACAGGGTACTGTATAGTGTGGACGTGGAGAAGTTCGCGCCTCGTGGAGAAGGTCGCGCCTGAATAGTTCGGATTCCTCATTCTCTTTAGGCGCCCGCCCGAAAAATATATTCGGTGCCAAAATCGCAGCCGCGCGGGTCACGTTCCGTTTGCCACACACCATCCGCGGCAGTATGTCCGTGCAAGTGGGGCAGGAAAGGAGCAGGAGGAAGATGCAAACACCAAGTAGAAGGAGGATTTGGATGAGGAGGAGCACGAGGGCGATGAGAAAAAGGATGAGACGGATGATGAGGATGAGGAGGGACATGTTTTCAGTGCTCCTTGGGAATATGGCTCTCTGAGACTACACACTCCAAATCTATCATTGCCATTCTGCGCCGTCACGACCGCCCGCTCTGCCACCACCTGTTTGACTGGCCGTTTTTGCCCCACCTCTCACAACAAGGTATGTTTGTATTGTAGTGGCTCCATTTCTCACAAATGACGTAGTGTCCATCGCAACACATTCTATCTCGGAGCGCGCCCGATTCGACGATGGGGCGAGAATTCTCCCGTTCCATCTTGGCCTACTCGTCCTCTTCCTCCTCCTCCTCCTCCTCCTGATCCTTCCTCTGTCTCCTCCTTATCCTTCACATCCTTCACATCCTCACTTATGTTCGTCATCATCCCCCTCATCATCCCCGCGGCTGCATACTGACGGTCGAGGCTGGGTGCGTAGCATCGCCCACAGCCCCGATGCCTATGCAAGACAGGCTGACGCGAGGCGTGTGCATCCCCAATCCATGAAATGTCAGCCATCGTGGACCCGACACAGTGCGTGATTGCACCGTGGAGGTGGCAACTTTATGGTGTACGCAATGTGGCAAAAGCTGTGCCGTGTAATCTATGTGGCGTGATATATGGAGGCGAAAGCTTTTCGGTGCAAGCTATGTGGTGCAAGCTGTGTCCTGTAGGCAGCCATGTTGTATGAGCTGTGTGCGGCACGGGCGGCAACGTGACGCATCCCCGGCATGCCCTCCGGTATGGGGGGGGGGGGGGCCCACGAGGCGCCCACGAGGCGGCACGAGTGGCCACGTGGCGAACACCCAGGCTACTTAACTCATGATTTCGGCAACCTGAGTCAGGACCCTCAAGTCCGGGTCTGAGATGTGACGCCCACCCCCAGCCATGTGTGTATTCGGGGTGGCTTCATCATCGTGCAAGTCGTACTTCGGTTCCCTGTAATTTACAAAGCGGAATGCGTTCATTCACCCCAGCGTTTCGCATGACAAAGTGCGTCGCGTAAAACGATGACACATCTTGCGTTCTTCCCAGTCATTCCTGACAAATTCGATGTCCTTGGGCTCTCCAGGCGGAGCAGTCCACGGCGGACCTCCAGCGTCCGCGCCGCCTTCGAGTTTATCCTTCCGCGGGTGGGGTATATTCGTGGGTGGGGTATATACTCTGGATTTCTTCGTGGTCTATTTCTACCCCACCCCCACGGCGCCACCATAACTATATCACTTTGGCTGGCATTTTCGCGGCGCCATTCCAGACGGGCCCGCAGACACCCCAACAAGTTGCAGGGGAGGGCAAGCGAGGGAGGGAGGGAAGGTAGAGGGAGGGCAGGGGAGGGCGGAAGGAGGGCGCGGGGTGTCGTCGGATCTTCCGCAGGGCTCATTCCATTGGCCCCTTGGACGCCTAGAGCTGATGTCAGTCTAAATTTTCGAAACAAGGACCCACTCAATTTCAGCTTCTGTGGCCCCAGTGGAGGTGGGATGCATGTGTATATATATATATACTATATATACATATATATATATGTACAAGTATGTATAAGTAGCCGGCCCTCATGAAGTGAAACCATTGCTTGGGGATAGATGGGTGAGCCCCGCGGAGGGGCCGACAACAAACAAAATCTGATTCCGCACCGCAGAAAGAAAAACATGGTAGCCATGTACCCAGGGACAGTGTGAGGCCGTTCGGCCCACTCACTCTCACGAATATGGATCAGTGACGACCCGCCCTTGAAAGAGAACACGGAGGTTGGAAGAACCGTCTCGGTAATTTGCCAACGCGCAGAGGGCAGGTGGGATTGGTCAGGCACGCTGAACGATTTCACGAGCACGTCACCAGAGGCTCACCCCTCGATGTTTAGACGCCTTGGGGGCGCACGGGCACCACAGTTCAGTGAGGCACCTCGCCGAACTGTGGTGCTGGTGCGCCCCCGGGGCGTCTGAACACCGTCTGGGCACGGGGGAATGTTGTATGCTTGCGTTTTTGTCTTGACCGGATACAAAAAAAGGTTCCCCCGTCAGTCTTCCACGGGCGGGGGGCAAGTCCCCGCAGCCTCCCCGAGGTATGCTGGTGCAGGATGAGTAGCCCGAGCTGGCCGCGGGGACCCGCCGCGCGCGGAGCTTGCGCGGGTTGCCCCAAGGCAGGGGCACCCGACGCGTCGGGCTTCGCAGACTTGCGTCGAGGAGGCCGCGCCCTGCCGACGGGGCTTGGGATGAGGAAGCGGGGTCGCAGTCCAGTTCGCCCGCGCCTCGCGTGTCTCCGCGTCTTCTCTGCCAGTTCCTTCGCGCTCTCTCGCAGCCGCCTGCTCTCTCTCGCCGCTGTCTTGCCCGTTCTTATTTCCCCGTGCTGCCTCGCGCGTCCTCGAGCACACTATTGCTGCGCACGCGTGCCAGCGGAGCAGGAGGGTGGAGGAGGTGTGCCGTGCGCGGCGTCGGCAGGGGAGGGTGCGCCAGGGGCTCAGGGACCCAAGGGGGGCGGAGGGGAGCGCGCGCGGGGTGGCGGAGGAGGACTGGGGAGAACGAGGGCGAGCAGGCGGAGGGCAGCAGAGGGAGGAGGGATAGAGGGCGAGTGCGAGGAGGGGGATGGATGGGGGACAGGAAGAGGAGGGGGAGGGAGGGACAAGCGGGCGGGGGCGCAGGAGGCGGGATAAGGGGGGAGGGGAGTTGAAGGAAGGGAGGGGGAAGAGGAGAAGAAGGAGGAGGAGGAATCAGAAGAGGGCCAGTAGGAGGAAGAGGATGGGGATGACAAGGATGAAGAAGGAGGGAGAAAGGACGAGGAAAAAGAGGAGGGGGAGGGGGAGAGGAGGAGAGGGACGACGAGGAGGGGGCCTTCGAATCGGCTGCCCCGACTGCCGCAGAAGCGCTGCCCCCCCCCCCCCGAGCCAGGCGAGCCCGCCGCCGGGTGCCTTGAGCGGTGCCAGCCGAGGCGGGGCGGCGTCAGGCTGTCCTTCCGCCGCTGCAGCGCCTCCGCCGGCCGCCTGGCCTGCGTGCGCAGGGGGGTCGGAGGAGTTCGGGCGGAACTCACGGGAGCCTCGGGATTAATTCTTTCGGATGCGTTGGCGTGCGCTAGCGTCTGGCAATCGAGGCGAGAGCTTCGAGGCAGCGTCGAGCGTCGACTCAGTGTCGATTGGCGCCGAGTCCCCCGAGCCAACAAGATGGTATGGGTGGCTCCCATGAGATGCCACCGAAGAGGAGAGCGAGATGAGACAGCGGTAGTTGGCCTGCGGGGGGTCTCCCTCGTCGCCACGGCTGGGCGCAGCTCGCAACACTGGTGCGTGTGACTGCGCGCACCAGTTTGGGAAAGCCACGTGTGGACCACGGAAGGGGTCTGGTGACAGATTTTGAATTGCCGTTGTCTCTATTCGCCCTGCTCCGAGCGGGGGCCGTGGCCGAGGGGCCATGGGGAATGCCTCCCTCGCCCGATCGCCGCGCTGGTCCCTCTCGAGAGCAGCTTTCCCGCCTGGGCGTTGCGATCGCCCAGCACAAAGGGGACCACGCCCCTGCGAGCGGAATGCTGCCGTCGTCTCGGACTGCAGATTGCCGCAAGAGATTGCAGGGTGGGCTTGGGCGATCGCGCCGCATCACCGATGCATCATCGATGGGGTGCAATTCGGAGCCCGTGCTCGAGAACGCCGGCGGCGCATCACCAGCCGCTACCTGCGAGTTTGACGCATCTGGTCGGTGGACTCTTGGAGGCAGTTTTGATGCCTCTTTGGGGACTCTCGGGTGCCGTTCGGGTACCTCTTGGGGCCTCTGTTGGGCCTCGTGGGGGCTTCTTGGAGGACTGCTGGCGGTCTGGGATGTATCGTTTGGGCAGACAGCTGGAAATGTAATTTCGAGTTCTGGCTCTGGGGCCATCTTGGGGCCCGTTATCCGTGAGGGCTTCGCCCTCTGCCGCCAGCCCCATCTCTATCATAATGGGATCTGCCCGATCTGTGTAGGGATCCCTGGGAGCCGACTTGAAGCAAGTACTGAGCCTCATGCCAAAACGGCTGGCAGCCGTGACGTCATTTACAGTACATCGTGGCCTCGGGGGCGCGAACCTGGTGCAATTTAGGGGGCCCTAGGGGCCATGGGGGCCTTGGGGGACCTGGGGGCCTTGGGGCCTTGGGGGCATTTGCAGGAATGGGCCCTGGGGGCCTTGGGGGCCCTGGGACGAGCCATAGGGTCACATTGACAGGACACCGTGGCCCAGGGGAGCCTTGGGAGCCTCGGGGGCCCGGATCGTGTGCGGTTTGCGTGGGAGCGCGGCCTCGGGGGCGCGAGCCCGGCGTCATTTGCGAGGGATCGTGGGCCTCCCGGGCGCGAATGCGGTGCTGTGCAGTTCGCGAGGGGTTGTCTGCCAGGGAGTCTGGCCGCGGGCGCGCGAGCCGCGCACACTTTGTAAGGGCTTATGGTTCCGGGAGCCCGAGGCTGGCATACCTTGGAAGGAATCGCGACCTCGGGGGCACGAACACGGCATCATTTTTGACAAGGGGTTGTGGCTTCGCACAATTTCGGGGATCGTGGCGTGGCCTCGGGGGCGCGCACCTGGCAAAATTGATCAGGGATCGCGGGGTCGGGGGGCGCGAATTTGGTGTGATTCGCGAGGGATCGCGGGGTCGGGGGCGCGAATCTGGTGTAATTCGAATGGGAACGTGTCTTTGTTCCCTCTTGGGGCCGTCTTGCGGGCCTCTTGGGCCGTCATGGGGCCATCTTGGAGGCCTCTTGGGCGCTGTGGGGGCGATCTTGAGGGCCTCTTGGGCCGTGTTGGGTCGTCGGAAAGCAGAAAAAGAACAAATACCAAAATCTTTCAAACGCCTAGGGAAAATCAATGATTTTGGCCTCTTCGGGCCTTTCTGAAGGACCTCTTGGAGGCCTCTTGGGCCGTCTTGGAGGCCTCTTGGGAGCCTCTTGGGCCGTTTTGGGCCATCTTGAGGCCATCTTAGGCAGTCTTGGGTGCATCTTGGGCCTTCTTGGAGGCATCTTGGGGCCATCTTAGCCGTCTTGGAGGCCATCTTGGCCGTCTTGGAGGCGTCTTGGAGGCCATCTTGGGCCATCTTGGAGCCGTCTGGAAAGGAAAAACCCTTTGCAACCACCTCTGGAAGATCTTTCGGCATCCTTCCAGGTGGCCGGCGGGACGGGCCGAAGCCCTAGGGGGAGTTCTTGTGGAAAAAGAGCCAAAACCAAAACCGAGAGGGTTTAACACGCCAGGCACCCCTGCGGTGAATCGACAGGGGGCGGCGGATCGAAGACGCCTACGGCGAACCGCCGCCGCCCCCTGCCTTTTTGGAAGCGCCTATGTGGCCGAACGTTGAGGCCAGACCTGCCAAGCCATCGGACCATGTGTTCCCCGAATCGGTTTGGAAAGCCTTCGGGGAACACGTGGGCATCTTGAAGGTCATCTTGGCCGTCTTGGAGGCCTCTTGGGCGATCTTTCGGCGATCTTTGGGGGCTCTTGGGCCGTCTCGGGCCATCGGAAGGCCGAAAAGAAGCAAATGTCAAAATCCGTCAAACACCGTAAGAAAATCAATGTTTTTGGCCTCTTCTGGCCTTCCTGGAGGCCCTCTTGGGGGCATCTTGGGCCGTCTTCGGCCAGCTTCGAGCCGACTTCGGCCATCTTGGTGGGTTCCTGGCACGTCTGACGCCGTCGGGAGCCGTCTTGGGGGCCTTTTCTGGGCCGACTTGGGGCCCTCTTGGGGCGCTTCGGGGCCGTCTTGGAGGCCATCTTGGGCGTCTTGGAGGCCATCTTGGGCGTGTTGGAGGCCTCTTGGGCCGTCTTGGGGCCCTCTTGGGGCCTTCTTGGAGGCCACTTGGGCTGTCTTTGGGCCCTCTTGGGGGCCTCTTGGGCGATCTTGGGGGCCTTTTGGGCTGTCTTGAGCCGTCGGACTGCCGAGAAGACGCAAATTCCAAAATCCTTCAAAAACCTAAGGAACAATGATTTTGGCATCTTTGGGCCCTCCTGGAGGACCTCTTGGTGGCCTCTTGGGCCGTCTGGGAGGCCTCTGGGGGGCCTCTTGGGCCGTCTTGGGCCGTCTTGGACTTTCTTGGGTCGTCTTGGAGGCCGTCTTGGACCATCCTGGGCGGACTTGGAGGCCATCTTGGAGGCCATCTTGGGCCAACGTGGCCATCTCGGACGCCATCTTGAGCCGTCTTGGAGGATTTTTTTCGGGACGTTGGAGGGATTGGGCGATGGCGTGTGCGTCTTGCGGGTCTTGGGGGGCGGCCGGCGGGACGGGCCGAAACCCATTGGGAGAGTTCTTTTCGAAAAAGAACCACAACCGAAGAGATCCAGCACGCCAGGCACCCCTGCGATGAATCGACAGGGGGCGGCGGAACGAAGACGCCTACGGTGAACCACCGCCGCCCCCTGCCTTTTTGGAAGCGCCTGTGTGGCCGAACGTTGAGGCCAGACCTGCCAAGCCATCGGACCATGTGTTTCCCGAATCGGTTTGGAAAGCCTTCGGGGAACACGTGGGCATCTTGAAAGTCATCTTGGCCGTCTTGGAGGCCTCTTGGGCGATCTTTCGGCGATCTTTGGAGGCTCTTGGGCCGTGTCGGGCCGTCGGAAGGCCGAAAAGAAGCAAATGTCAAAATCCGTCAAAAACCGTAAGACAATCAATGTTTTTGGCCTCTCCTGGCCTTCCTGGAGGCCCTCTTGGGGGCATCTTGGGCCGTCTTCGGCCAGCTTCGAGCCGACTTCGGCCATCTTGGTGGGTTCCTGGCACGTCTGACGCCGTCGGGAGCCGTCTTGGGGGCCTTTTCTGGGCCGACTTGGGGCCCTCTTGGGGCGCTTCGGGGCCGTCTTGGAGGCCATCTTGGGCGTCTTGGAGGCCATCTTGGGCGTGTTGGAGGCCTCTTGGGCCGTCTTGGGGCCCTCTTGGGGCCATCTTGGAGGCCACTTGGGCAGTCATGGGTCCATCTTGGGGGCCTCTTGGGCGATCTTGGGGGCATTTTGGGCTGTCTTGAGCCGTCGGACTGCCGAGAAGAAGCAGATTCGAAAATCCTTCAAAAACCTAAGGCCAAAAAATGATTTTGGCCTCTTCGGGCCCTCCTGGAGGACCTCTTGGAGGCCTCTTGGGCCGTCTGAGAGGCCTCTGGGGGGCCTCTTGGGCCGTCTTGGACTCTCTTGGGCCGTCTTGGAGGCCGTCTTGGACCATCTTGGGCGGACTTGGAGGCCATCTTGGGCCATCTTCGCGATTTGTTGAGGATGTCCCGAGCGAAACGGCCGTTTCAGGGAGGATTTGTTCGGGACTTTGTGCTCCTGGGCAATCCTCCCGGGACCCCGGCAGGACGGGCCGAAACCCATTGGGAGAGTTCTTTTGGAAAAAGAACCAAAACCAAAACCGAAATCATCCAGCACGCCGGGCACCCCTGCGATGAATCGACAGGGGGCGGCGGATCGAAGACGCCTACGGCGAATCACCGCCGCCCCCTGCCTTTTTTGAAGCGCCTATGTGGCCGAAGGTTGTGGCCAGAGGCCTGCCAAGCTATCGGACCACGTGTTCCCCGAGTCGGTTTGGAAAGCCTTCGGGGAACACGTGGGCATCTTGCAGGTCATCATGACCGTCTGGAAGCCATTTTGACCCTTTCGGGCCTTCTTGGAGGACGTCTTGGAGGGTTCCTAGGCCGTTTTGGAGGCCATCTTGAGCGTCTTCGAGACTTTTTGAACCGTCTTGGGGGCCTCTTGGGGCCGTGTCTTGGGCCTCTTGGGCGATCTTTGTGGGCACTTGGGCCGTCTCGGGCCGTCGGAAGGCAGAAAAAAAACATGCCACATCTTGGAGCCATCTTACCCGTCTTGGAGGCCATTTTGGCCGTCTTGGAGGCATCTCGGAGGCCATCTTGGGCCATCTTGGCCGTCTTGGAGGCCATCTTGGGCGTCTTGGAGGCCTCTTGGGCCGTCTTGAGGCCCTCTTGGGGCCTTCTTGGGGGCCTCTTGGGCCGTCATGGGTCCATCTTGGAGGCCTCTTGGGTGCTGTTGGGGCGATGTTGGGGACCTCATGGGCCGTCTGGGGCCGTCGGAGAGCTGAAAAGAAGAACATGCCAAAATCCTTCAAAAACCTGAGGAAAATCAATGATTTTAACCTATTCGGGCCTTCCTGGAGGGCGTCTTGGAGGGCTCTTGGGCCGTCTTGGAGGCCTTTTGCCGGCCTTTTGGGCCGTCTTAGACCATCTTGAGGCCATCTTGGACCGTCTTGGGTGCATCTTGGAGCCATCTTACCCGTCTTGGAGGCCATCTTGGCCGTCTTGGAGGCATCTTGGAGGCCATCTTGGGCCATCTTGGCCGTCTTGGAGGCCATCTTGGGCCAAGTTGGGGCAACAAAGGCATTGACAGATGGATTTTCGGAAACTTGCGGGTGGCCGGCGGGACGGGCCGAAGCCCACTGGGGAGTTCTTTTAGAAAAAGAACCAAAACCAAAACCTGAAACATCCAGCACGCCGTGCACCCCTGTGGCAAGACCACAGGGGGCGGCGGATCGAAGACGCCTACGGCGAATCACCGCCGCCCCCTGCCTTTTTGGAAGCGCCTATGTGGCCGAACGTTGAGGCCAGACCTGCCAAGCTATCGGACCACGTGTTCCCCGAATCGGTTTGGAAAGCCTTCGGGGAACACGTGGGCATCTTGAAGGTCATCTTGGCCGTCTTGGAGGCCTCTTGGGCAAGCTTTGGGCGATCTTTGGGGCTTTTTGGGCCGTCTCGGGCCAGCTTCGAGCCAACTTCGGCCATCTTGGTGGGTTCCTGGCACGTCTGAAGCCGTCGGAAGCCGTTTGGGGGGCCTCTATGGGCCGACTTGGGGCCCGCTTGGAATGCTCCAGGGCCGTCTTGGAGGCCATCTTGGGCGTCTGGGAGGCCATCTTGGGCGTGTTGGAGGCCTCTTGGGCCCTCTTGGGGCCCTCTAGGGGCCATCTTGGAGGCCACTTGGGCCATCATGGGGCTCTCTTGGGGGCCTCTTGGGCGATCTTGGGGGCTTCTTGGGCCGTCTTGAGCCGTCGGAGAGCCGAAAAGGCGCAAATGCCAAAATCCTTCAAAAACCAATGGAAAATCAATGATTTTGGGCTCTAGGACCTCTTGGAGGCCTCTGGGCCGTCTGGGAGGCCTCTGGGGGGCCTCTTGGGCCGTCTTGGGCCGTCTGGACTCTCTTGGGCCGTTTAGGAGGCCGTCTTGGACCATCTCGGGCGGACTTGGAGGCCATCTTGGGCCATCTTCGCGATTTGTTGAGGATGTCCCGAGCGAAACGGCCGTTTTTGGGCATTGACAGACGCATTTTGGGAAATTTACGGGTGGCCGGCGGGACGGGCCGAAGCCCACTGGGGAGTTCTTTTAGAAAAAAAACCAAAACCAAAACTGAATCATCCAGCACGCCGTGCACCCCTGCAAGCAGGGGGCGGCGGATCCTGGTGGCCTTCGGCCCATCCCGCCACCGTGCCTGGGTTGTTCTGAGGCCTATTGTATATGTGTTGAGGTGTCGTGGGGAGCCTCTCGGGGGCCTCATGGAGGCTGTTTGGGGGCCTCTTGTGAGCCTCTTGGGCCTTGTGCGGTATCTGTTGGGCCTCTCGGAAGCCTTTTGGGCGCGTCTTGGGCGCCTCTTGGGGCCTCTTTGGGCCTCTTGGAGGCTTCTTGGGGCACAAGTATCGAATGTTCGGTTCGTGATCCCCTGCTTGGGCCCCTCTTGTGGCCGTCTTAGGGCCCTCGTGGGCCGTCTTGAGCGTTTCTTGGGCCATTTTGAGGCCCTATTGGGCCGTTTTGAGTCCCTCTTGGAGGCGTCTTGGGCGGTCTTGGGAGCTTCTTGAGCCGTCTTGGAGCGTCGGAAAGCCAAAAATGCGAGAAGGCCAAGATCTTGCAATAACCCTCGTAGCATCTACGATGTGGGCCTCGGCTCTCTCGGGAGGCCTCCTGGAGGGCCCTTGAGGCCTCCTGGGCAGTCTTGGAACCATCTTCGGGCGCCCTGGAGCACCCTTGGCCTCGGCAGTGCGAATCTGGCGTAATCTGCGTAGGCTTCTGGCTCCCGGAGCGCGAGGATTACGTAATTTACGAGGGCGTGCTGCCTCGGGGGCGCGAACATTGAGTAATGTACGTTGGTGTTTTGCCTCGGGGACGCAACAATTGCATAATTTACAATGGGTTGTGGCTTCGGGGACGCGAACATTGAGTACTTTACGAAGGATTATGGCCTCGGGGACGCGAATCTCAAGCATTTCCCAACCATCCTGTGGTGTGGGGTCCCCGTTTTGAAGAGACGGTCCCCGCGTTCCTCCTCTCCTCTCCTCCTCCTCCTCCTCCTTCTCCTCCCTCTCCTCCTCCTCCTCCTCCTCCTCCTCCTCCTCCTCCTCCTCCTCCTCCTCCTCCTCCTCCTCCTCCTCCTACCAATTGGCTAACAGCGGCACAGTTCGTAATTTACGAGAAGTGGAATACGCTCTTTCGGAATAGGAAAGCGTTGGAGTGTTTGCCAGATTGGGAGACAAGTACGCAACTGCCGCCACGTGAAGATTAAAGCGCAGGCCAAGTTGCACACCTAAGTTGGAGACGGATAAACATACGCAGCCACTTATTTCTAAGGACGGAGATGTCGTGCGAATATTCAGCGTGTGCCGCATGTTTCCCCGTATTTCCTAGCTATTGGGCGTGACCTTGCAGAAGACAAGACGAAGTGACAGGCGAGCCGGCGCGAGGTCAAATCAACAATAGCAGGGGCCGTGCATTTCCGAGCGCGTTTGGCGCGGGGGAAAGCATCTGTCTTGGCGCAAGAAGCGCCGATCGCAATAGCGAGGGCATATCGGAGTGCATGGTGCCCCCCTATCTTCTCTTCCTCGGTCGTCTTTCCGTAGGATGCCGAGAGAAATTTGGCTCGCGAGTTAAAGAAGGGTTCAGGGAACCCTCCTTCTTGTGCAGGCCCGCTCGCACGCGCCACAGGCAACGCAGGGCCAGCGGGGCCGCGCCCCTTGGTTTCATCGGAGAGCTACTGACTGGTAGTGCAGGGCTCCCTGCGAACGGGCCGCACGTCAGTGGTGGTGGTGGTGGGCGGGGGAGCTTGGGGTGAAGTGGGCAGCGTGCGCGCCTCTGCGCGGGCCTTGGCGGTTCCTTCGATAAGATGTCGGAGGGCTGTCGGGTCCTTGCTGCGTGGCGCTCGCGCGGGGAAATTACGCGTGCGCTCTACGCTGCACCTTAGCGGGCGCACTGGCGTTGGCCCCCTCGCGCGGGTGTCTTGTCCTGTCCTGTCCTGTCCTGTCCTGTCCTGTCCCTGTCCTGTCCCTGTCCTGTCCTGTCCTCCTCCTCCTCCTCCTCCTCCTCCTCCTCCTCCTCCTCCTCCTCCTCCTCCCTCCTCCCGTCTCCCCCCCACTTTGGCACCCCCCTCACACGCTTCGTGGCCCCATAGGGAGCTCCACCAGAGGCCCCAGTGAGGGTGCCCGCATGCGGCCCCCCCGCCCGGTGCACCGTTTCGTGGCCCCATAGGGAGCTCCACCGAAGGCCCCGGTTGGGGTGCCCGCGTGCGGTCCCCCACCCAGCGCAGCGCTTCGTGGCCCCATGGGGAGCTCCACCGAAGGCCCCAGCGGGGGTGCCCGCATGCTTTCCCCTCTCCCGTTGCAGCGCTCCGTGGCCTCATAGGGAGTTCCACCGGGTGCCCGCAGTGGGGGTGCCCGCATGCGGTCCCCCACCCAGCGCAGCGTTTCGTGGCCCCATAGGGAGCTCCACCGAAGGCTCCAGTGGGGGTGCCCCGCCCAGTGCAACGCTTCGTGGCACCATAGGGAGCTCCACCGAAGGCCGCAGTGGGGGTGCCCGCATGCGGTCCCACACCCAGTGCAGCGTTCCGTGGCTGATAGGGAGCTCCACCAGGTGCCCCAGTGGGGGTGCCCGCATACAGATCCCCTACCCAGTGCAGCGCTGGTGTGCCCCATTGGGAGCCCCACCGAAGGCCCCAGTGTGGGTGCAAGCGTGCGCCCGCGACTCCCAGTACAGCGCTTCGTGGCCCCATAGGGTGCTCCACAGGAGGTCCCAGCGCTGCCGCCCACATGCGTCCCCCCGCTCCGGTACAGCGATCCGTGGCCCCATACTAAGCTCCACCGACGGCCCCAATGCTACCGCCCGTATACCCCCCACCCAGTGCAGCGCTTCGTGGCCCCATACAGAACGTCACCGAAGAAAATATTCGCAATTGCGGCATTCTCAACTGCATGTGGTTGGGTCCTTCGCCAGGATAGTTTGAGTGTCCCACGCCCCCCATGAATTCAGAGAGCGCGATCCGGGCGTGGTAAATTGGATCTTTTTGGGCGCTTCCTCTTCGCGCGGACTTCAACAGCTTACAGTAGAAAGCAGAAACAGGAGTGTAACATGGGAGAGTTGAAATTGCAACTGGCGCAGGGGGCAGCAACTTCGGTCTACAGCCTGGTGGCCCCATAAGGGGGCTGGCGGATCATCATCGTGATCGTCAGCATTGCATTGCATCGCGTCTATGTATATGTACCTATACGACCACGCTTCGGGTAATCAGGAGGTTGTTGGAGAGGGCCAACTCATGACAACTGCGATGGGTCATTATCGGGATACCCTGGGGACGAATGCCAACATCGGGACACCATCGGGGCAACATTGTGGTCCATCCGTCCCGAATTTGTCGATCGTTCCCACTATCGGCCTCACTCTGGGTCTTGCTATCGATCTCACCACCGATATCACTATCGACTTCACTATTTGTTTATCGGTTTCAGTGTCGATCGTACGATCGATTCCGCCATCGATCTTACTACCGATTTCACTATCGATATCACAATCGATACATCCGTCCCATGATAGACCGCACTATCCCATTATATGTCTCGGTATCTTTTATCAATTTCACTTTTGATCTCACAATCGTTCACTCTATCATCCGATCAGTCTCACTATCAATCGGTCCCATTACACATCTCACAATCGATCCCACGATCTCTACCTATCTCGCGATCTCACGATCGATCGGTTTCACGATCAATCGTTCTTACTATCTATCTGTCTAACGAACCCACATCACAACCGTCGGGGCACCATCGGGACACCATCGGGACATCACCAAGACACCACCGGGACACCACCGGGACACCATCGGGACACCATCGGGACACCATCGGGACACCATCGGGACACCATCGGGACGCCCATCGGGACACCATCGGGACACCATCGGAACACCATCGGGACACCATCGGGACACCATCGGGACACCATCGGGACACCATCGGGGGACCATCGGGACACCATCGGGACACCATCGGGACACCATCGGGACACCATCGGGGACACCATCGGGACACCATCGGGACACCATCGGGACACCATCGGAACACCATCGGAACACCATCGGGACACGATCGGGACACCATCGGAAGACCATCGGGACACCATTGGGGCACCATCGGGACCCCATCGGGACACCATCGGGACACCACCGGGACACCATCGGGACGCCGTCGGGGCACCATCGGGACACCATCGGGACACCATCGGGACACCATCGGGACACCATCGGGACACCATCGGGACACCATCGGGACACCATCGGGGGACATCATCGGGACACCATCGGGACACCACACCATCGGGACACCATCGGGACACCATCGGGACACCATCGGGACACCGGGACACCATCGGAAGACCATCGGGACACCATTGGGGCACCATTGGGGCACCATCGGGACACCATCGGGACACCATCGGGACACCCATCGGGGCACCATCGGGACGCCGTCGGAACACCATCGAGACATCAGGGCGTCATCGGGACACCATCGGGACACCATCGGGTCATCATCGAGACACTATCGGGACACCATCGGGATATCGTCGGGACACCATCGGGACGCCCATCGGGACACCATTGGGACAGCATCGGGACACCCATCGGGACATCATTTGGACGCCATCGGGACACCATCGGGACGTCAGGACACCATCGGGACACCATCGAGTCACCATCGGGACACCATCGGGACACCATCGAGACACCATCGGAGCATCCCCAAGCCATCGCCAGCCAAGTGCCAGTCCACCGCTGGCCAACCGTAGGGGGGAGCAACATTGGGCCCCGTATCGCCAGAGCAGCTTTGAGTTCATTCCGCTCGCCCGCCCTCGCAGCTTCGCCTCGCCCGCCCGCACGCACGACACGAAACCGAAACAGATTTCCCTGCGGGGGGCCTCCGTTTCACTTCGATCTCCCCCCTCGGCCTCC
Organism: Prorocentrum cordatum; assembly: GCA_963575745.1. Lineage (NCBI taxonomy): Eukaryota > Dinophyceae > Prorocentrales > Prorocentraceae > Prorocentrum > Prorocentrum cordatum. Next base: position 558,476 of record CAUYUJ010016527.1, on the reverse strand, counting down.
GACAGATCTGTAGGCGTGTGCTGCACCATCACTGGGTGGAAAGCAAGAATGCTGTAACCCACTGTTCGGGGCTCGCGCTGGTAAAACTTATTTTGATGTGAACGCGCTATGGATTGTGAAGACATCGTGCGTGATATGCGCGCAAATGCGCCGGCGATGTGGCGGGGCGGGGCGATTTCCGATGTCATCGATATTGTGTACAGTAGTACTGGGCAGGTCTCAGGAGTTCCCGAATAATTGCCAAGTCGAGGCTAAGCAGTCGGCCCATGAATACAACGAATTCGTTTCTGCAAGGCGGTACCGCGGGCTACCGGCGGGAATGCAAAGCCGCAATTGTTGTAGGAGTTCGCATTGCACCTCAAGGGTGTCTTGCGATAATTTTGTCGATGCCCCCTGAGCTAAGCACTCACCGAATTGCATGCCGCCCACCTGCCCAGGTGCGCCCAGTATCTGATTATCTCGGGCAGCCGCTGGTGGCCGAGCGCCTCGGTTACCCGATGCGGCAGGGTTGCCAGCGTCGAGCCCTGCCCACTAGCATGTATTCTGCACCGCTGGGCCAAGCTGCTCGCGTGGAGGATGTGTCGATGAGGTGCGGACCCTCACTCGGAAGGCTCATCACCTCTAGGGTGCCGCATGAGCTAGCCTACTAATGCCAGCTCCAGGCTGTCCGCCCTCAGGATCGTAACCGGAAAAGTGCTTTGGTTGGCCGCAGGGTACGGGCCGAGAGCGAAGTTGAGAGGAAAGGGGGATACATGGGAGCCGAGGGAGATGAAGCAGAGTTGCAGGAGAAACAAAGAGAACACATTGGGAGCACAAAGGACATGTCAGCACAGCGCAGAGATGAGTTATGAGGGTTCGAAATGCAGGGAGGGGGATGGCTAGCGCGGCCTGGCTCATAGCATGCTCACACTCTTTTTCTGAGTGACATGGCAATGCGACTTGTCATTTCGGGTATTGATGCCGTGCGCGCGAATGATAGCATCGCGCTTGTAGTATGTTGCAGGTTGGGTAGTCTGTCAACCGACGATACCACTGGTCTTCGGCCCCCCTCGCAAACGTGCCTGGCTCTTGGACCAAGGGCATATTGGAGGCCTCTTGGGATCTCTTGGCGGCATCTTGGTGGCCTCTTGGGGACCCCTTGGAGCTCAGTTGGCGCCTCCTGAGGCCTCTTGGGAGCCGCCCAGCTTCGCGGCATGGAAAAGGCACCGCGTTGCGGCCTCTGGCATTTACTTTGGGGTGTTCTTAGGGAACGGTGGTCACCTTGAGTCTTGGATTGCCTCGTCTGGTAGGTGTCCAATTCCGTGCCAGGGGCACACGCCACGTAAATCGGTGTCTAAGTGAAGTTTTCCGTGGTGCGACAAATTCTGCAGCATACCATCGAATGGTTGCACACATCCAAGCTGCGCTGTTTCTTGAAAGAGCGGTCCATGGGCATATGACGAGACGTAAATGTCCCACTCCGATTGGAATTGCTAGATTCTAAGTCGCATCCCCGCCGCATCTTCTTTTCGGACCTCCCCTGCGCCAGAGGTTCGCTGGAAGGGCTCGTCAGTTGGATCTTGGCTTGCCTAGCTGGATAGTGATTCGGAGACGAGCCCAGCATGTTGTCAAGCTTTCGGCTTCTCCCTACGAGCTAATGTTGTGACAGACGTATGGTTGTGCTGCGAAATTCGCTCCAGCATGTGTTCTGATGTCAATGCTCTGTGCTGTCTTCAACGATTGGCGCAACTCCAGGCGTGTCGGCAAAGCCGCCCCTCAATCGTGCTACTGCTTTAAGGGTGCTCCGGGGTGCGGCCACCTCGTTCACTGTACGGCCTGTCGTCTTGTCGAGCCGCTCCCTCCGCTGCTGCCTTGCCTTCCCCCCTCCTCTCGATCCGCCCGTGGCCCCTCTCGCGCTGCTCCTTCTCCCTGCCCGCCTGCCTACGCATCTGCTCCCGCTTTCCCCGCTTCTTATCCATCGGGGAATCGCCCTCTGCCGCCGGCCCCCCCCTCTACCACAACGGGGTGCATCAGAGCTGGATTGGGATGTCTTGGCGCCGTCTTGAAGGCATCTGGGAACACCATGCGAGGCGGGTTGGCAATCCGCAACAGTGACTGATTCCCCATTCAGCGCTTGCACTGAAGGGGTCCTCGCGGGGATTGAAGGATTTGGCGAGAGTACCGGGCCGATTTCGGTGGGCGGCCGGATTCCCGGGTTCCCGTTTCCAGGTTCTTGGGTTTTTGGTTCCAAGTTCCGGGCCGATTTCGGTGGGCGGTGGGGTTCCCGGGCTCCCGTTGTTTTTTTGCTGATTTTATGATCAATCGGTCTCACGATCGATCTCATTACCCACCTCTCTATCGATCTCGCTATCGATGTCACAATCGATTTCATTATCGATGTTACAATCGATCTCACTACAGATCGCACGAGCGATCTCACAATCGATCTCACTATCTATTTCATTGAATCGATTTCACTATCGGTCTCACGATCGACCTTACAACATTCCTCCGCTATCGATCTCACGATCAATCTCACGATCCATACCACTAATTTTCAAGCCATCCACTGATTGGGGTTTTCCTCTCTGGTGTAATAAAGTGGAGTTGTTGTTGAACGCTTTGATGATGCAGCGTTTCCCTCATGTTCTGTGCTCTCTTGGAACGACCGGGGACTGCTTGAGGCCATCTTGGAAAAATTGCGTGGTTGGTACTGCCCTTGGGCTCCCTGCAGTTTTCGGTACTGTCGGGGGCTCGCGGCGGAGGGTCCAGCGCAAAACTTTCACGAGGCAGCGGGGTGGCCGAGGATCGCCCACCCGAACGCGCAGCCCACTGCAAGACTTCGTGCGCTCCTGCTCTGGACAGGGAGTGGCGGCCTTGGGGCAGCCTCCGTGGCTTGGGCCCGCGGCCTCGGACGTGCGCGTGTGCGTTGTGGTTCGCAGCGGGCTGCGGCCTCGGGGGCGGGGACCCTGGTGGAACTTGCCGTTGGCATCGTGGGCGGGAGCCCGGCGCCTCCCCCCCCCAGGCGCGGAACCGGCTCTCCATGACCGGCTCCGAGCTGGCTCACAAGCAGTGGGCCAACGCTCAGGCCATCTCCAGGTTGCGGGCGCCCTCGCCTCTCGTCCGCGCACGGGGGTCGGACGGAGGGAGGAGGACAAGCAGAGAGGAGAAAGTCATGAGAAGCAGCGGCAGCATCTGAATGACCAGGAGTGGGAGGAAGAGGATGGTCGAAGAGGAGCAGCATTAGCACAAGGAGGGAGGGGAGGAAGGTAGGTAGGGCCGTTGGGAGGAGGAAGCGGAGAAGAGCCAGCAGAGGCAGTTGGAGGAGGAAGAGTAAGATGATGACGATGATGATGCTCGCATAAGCCCTGCGGGCCCTTTGAGCTCTATCATCCCCACGGGCCCCACGAGCGGCATGGCCCTAAGGAGCCTCCTCAGCCATATGAGCCGTATGAGCCCCATGGGCCATATGAACCCTACGACCCGCACGACCCGTTATTAACCCTATGAGCCTTACGCGCACGGTGGGCACAATGATTTCTATGAGCCCCACGAGCCTCATAAGCTCGGTGAGCCACAGGCGGCAACGTGGCGAAACCTCACCGGACCCACCCAGCGCACGAGACGGGCGCGAGGCGGCCACGGGTGACAACGTGGCGGAAACCCCGCCAGACCCACTTAGTGCACCAGGGGGCCACGCGGCGGCCACTTCCTTCAACTTGGCGAAACCTCGCCAGACTCAGACAGCGCACGAGGTGGCCACAAGGCGGCCACGGGCGGCAACGTGGCAAAACCTCGCTGGGCCCACCCAGCACACGAGGCGGCCACGAGGCGGGAACGTGACGAAACCTCGCCAGACTCAGGGAAACGTAAGACTCGAGTACGCTGGAACTCGGGTTCGCCGACGCTTTTTGACGAGCACGTCCTGGATTTTGACGATCCAGCTTTCGTGGGATATCTGCGGCAGGAGCTCGCTGCAAATGTCAGACTGCGTCTCGTCATGTTCCTGCCGGGCCCCGTCAGAAATACACGAGTTCCACGAGCCCGAGTCTTACGCCTCCCCAACGCACCCAGCGCAAGATGCGGCCACCTGGCGACCATGGGCGGCAACGTGGCGAAATCTCGCCAGATCCACGCCAGACCCACCCAGCGCACAAGGCGGCCACGGGTGGCAACGTGGCGAAACCTCGCCAGACCCACCCAACACACGAGCCGACCACGGGCGGCAACGTGGAAAATCATCGCCAGACCCCTAAGTGCAAGCGCTGTCTGTGGAGTCATGTTGGCTGCCAGCTGCAGAGCGTCCACAAAAAACGAGGCCAGGAGTTCAATATGCTCCGCCTCCTCCTGCTCCTCCTCATGCACCTTCTCGCCCTCCTTTTGTTCTCTCATCCCTTTACCGCCTGGTCATGATTATCATCTACCCCTCTTGGTGCCAACCCCCTTCGCCCCCCCCTCCCCCTCTTGTTCTTCTCCCCCTCCTCATTCCGTCTCCTGTCCCCAGTTGGTGGGGTTCAGTGCGGAGAGGGTGAAGCGGTCTTGGAGGCCAGGACACTGGCCAACAATCGGTCCGGTCGCCGTGCTCTTCAAGGAAATGTGTTAGGTACGCATTCCCCCATTGGGCTAAGCTTTCAGTCTCGTGCCCGCCCACAGGGGGGGGGCAGGGTGCTGGGAGGTAGGCTTCGGAGGTTGTTGGAGGCTAGGCGCCCAACCACAGGCAAGCCCCTCAAGACCTGTGATCGAGTTGCCCTGGACAGCTTGGGGATATGATGCATTGCTGGCAGTGCTCTCAAACTCGCCGCCAGGTCAGGCTTGGGATGTCTTGAGAGCGTCTCCCCTTTTCAGGGCAGTCTTGGGCGTACCTTTCGGCTGTCGGTTGGCCGCTAGACCCACACTGAATGAGCCGCTAATGGGGGGTAGGAGGGGAAAAAAGGGACAGGAGGAGGAGGAGGAGGAGGAGGAGGAGGCGACGGGGACTGTCGAGTCTTTCATGTACCCCTGACCCATGCAGAGGCTGATGGGAGTGAAGGGCTTGATCAGAGTTCAGCAAAGTCAACCAGGACAAGAGGCCGCCGCAGGCACTTATTGTTGAAGCGATACGTGTCGGAGCAGACCAGACCAACACCAGGCCGCTCCGTCGACCTTGCTCTAGAACCCTGTTCGTGGCCGAGGCTCGCGGTGGCCAGCCAAGCCCCCTCGTGCCTTGTTGGCGCACCCCATGGTAGCACAACTGCTGCACTGGCTCAAGCCAACGCGACCCTGGCTTCCCAAGAGGCTAGACAGAACCAGTCGGCCTTGCACTTCCGGCTGGGTGGGCGATGCCAGACCAGGGCGGCCCGTCGCGCCGCAGGGGGCGCTCCAACGGCGGCAGCAGGACACGATCCCAGTCGACGTCCCGCATGCAGCGGGCGCAGGCAGGGTCCACTTCGATCGAATTCGACTCCGAGATCCCCTCGATCCGAGGCTGGCCGATGCTTGCATGGCGCTGTTGTGCACGCTGGCGTCGCCGATCCGATTCGATCTCGACTCCGTGCTGAGGCAGCCCGACGAGACGCATACTCCGATCAGATCCGCCTTCCCGATCCGATGCCGACTGACCTCGGCAGGCGCTCCTGAGCAAGGAGAACGACACCAATCTGTTGGCCCCGCCCGGAAACGGGACGGACGCCTCCAGCTCGCTGGACTCCGGCCTGCTCCAGTGCCACTCCGAGCGGAGCGGGGGCGACATGTCCAGCTAGGGGGCCACATGCGAACTTTACCCCTACCACCCCCGATTTCTGAGGGGGAGGGTGGGGTTCACTTCGTTCGGGAGCGAGCGAAGTGAACCCCACCCTCCCCCTCACAAAACCGTGGGGGGGTAGGGGTAGGGTTCGCATGTGGCCCCCTACCAGCGGCCTCCTGAACCCGCGGTGGCGCCGCCTGATCACCGCGGTGTCGCGCAGCCTCGCGCAGCGGTTTTCCGACGCCGCGTCTGTCTCGGACGGCCGCCACGCGCGGGTGATGGCAGAGTTCGTGCACACCGACGCGACCGGGGGCGGCTCACAGATGGACCTGTGCCAGTGCTTCAAAGGCTCAGGAGGGAACCAAAAACAAAAAGCAGACATAATGAATCGTCGTGGGAAGGGGTGGGGAAGATGAAAGTCCAGATAATACCTGGGAAACTATTGGGAATCCTGGGTTCTGTGTGTATTTATTTGCGTGTCCCTGGGCCCCTTTAAAGGTTGCCGTGAAGGAAAGGGGTCATGATGGAGCTCTGGCGCCTGGGCGCTGCACGTGTTTCACACTGGGTGGCTTCGCCTGGTGTCGGGCCCTGTGACCTTCGCAGATAGGTCCGGCTCGAGAAATGCCTCGGGAAGATTGGGTCCAGGGCTCTGGTCGTGATGTTTCACCATGCTCCAGCTGGGTCGCGGCTTCGGATCAAGAGTTGGTCCTGCGGAGCTGCCAGTGGCCCAGGACCCGTTTCCCTCAGGACCCCTCTCCGTTGTGCCCTCCAAAAAAGGTGCGCTCGAGGCAATGGAGTTGAGTGACAAGAGTACTGGCTTTGTCCTCATCGGCGCCTACTACTACCTTCAGGCAGACGACCTGCTGCTCACCACCCAGACGTGGCGCTCGCTCGTGGTGACCTCGCTGATTGCAGCGGTCAACGAGCTGTGCGACCGCGCGGAGCGGGAGCAGGCGATCGGCAAGCTCCGACGTTCTGCAGCGCACTGGTGGTCTGCAGAGAAGGCCGACCGGGCGTTCCAGGTCTTCAAGCTGCGCGACGCCTTCGTGCGGGACCCGCTCAACCAGCAGAAGATAGCGGCGCTGTACTTCGACCTGCGCGCCCGCTCCCTGGAGGCCGCGCCGCTCGACGACGACAGCAGCTCGGGACTGGCCGTCTTCGAGTTCGCTCAGGACGCAGCGGCCAAGGTGACCTCGCACGTCAAGGCCTCGACGCCGGTGGCGGGCCGCAGTTGCGGTGTTCTCGACCGCAGCAACGAGCGCAGCAACGCCAGTCTGGCTTTCTCGGAATCGAGGAGCCGCAGCGTCCTCATCGACGGCTACGCATCCGACGACTCCGTCATCTCCGTCTGAAGCGTACTGTGCTGCGCAGTTCGGTGAGCGTCTCAAGCCATCAGAGAGCGTGCTTTATGTTTGTAACCTCTGGGCCATAATGCGCGTCATGCCCCCTACCCTCCCCCCCCTCTCCCCCACAACGCTCCCCCACTCAGTGCATTCCAGGAACTGCCGCAGTGCGTCCAGCACCACAGTTTGGGGGGGACGCTACGTTACGCCCGCTCCCGTCCCCCCCCCCATAACGCCCGTCATGACCGCGAGTACCAAAATGCGCTCTAAGTTTTGGATGCTCCGAACATAATCCCGCTTCAGAGTGTGAGGGTCCCGTCCTAGAAGCTGAGAGCTTCCACGCCAGTGCACAGACAGGTGCCTGAAGCCAGATCTTCATCTGGAGTATTTCGCACGCGCCTTCGCTGTCATCAATTCTGGTTGGCAAGGTGACGCGAGTTATAGGATGGCTAGTAATGAAGGGTGGAGTGCCGACAGTGATGGAAGTGGGTCGCACACAGCCTTCCAAGCTAGGAGCGTCAGAGCAGCTCTCGCTCTAGACGCTGAGACAGTCTCTAGATTGCCCGCTGTGCCGATGATGCGAATTGCCTCCTCCGCTGCCTATCCCCTCTTCTCCTATCGCCCGCCTCCGCTGTCACGCCTGCAGTGACCACGCTGGGCTCACGGTGCTCAAGCTCGAAGCATGAGCCTGTGATTCCTTTTTTTGATCTCGTCCCGCGGCTAGCGGTGGCCACGTGCCATGAGCTGGGCCGCAGAACAGCACCACCGCATTCTCCTTGGTTCCACACCACGGCCGGGAGTCCGAAGCGCGCTGCCACCTCTAGTCCAGGTACTCGCCCAGAGCTGGTCGCACGGGTCAAGGGGAAGCTGTGGCAGATGCACTCACTGGCCACGTGTGGAGCACGGCGCAGCGCCAGCGGAATCTCAGAGCCCAGGCCCTTTCTCGCAGAGCATGGGCTGCACGCGTGCTTGTGTGCTTATCCGGCGAATTGGTGGCCGAGCGACGCTCGTGTGCTGCGTGGTCATCCCGAGTGCCAAAGTCTGCGCAGAGGCCAACGGCTCCGAAAGCCGCGCTGGGCTGACGGTGCCCATTTTTGTTAGGGGGTGCACCATGTAGTCGCTCTGTGTGCCCAGCATATACCAAGTGCGCCCTCTTCTGCCACGGCATTTCCACACGCGCGGACGGTCTGGCCCCGTTTGAAGCGATCACGTGTTTGCTCCATGCAGTTGTGGCAGAATTTGTTCCTTGGCTCCCTTCTTTCTTTTGCTCTGAGTGCGGACTTCACGTGTCAATCCGTTCCCCGAGGAGAAATTGTTTCTGCACAGGCACGTGCGCACGCGCGACATGCCGCCGCACACTTGTTGGGAACGCGGTCAAGAGTACATCGAAGACGCCTGCGGCGAGTCATCGCCGCCCCCTCACTATGTTGCATGGACAAAAATTATGGGGAGGGTTGTCCGGAGGGGGTTGTCCGATTCCTCGCGGGGTTGTCCAAGGGGTTGTCCGGGCCGTGCCGGCTTGCCAGCGCACGCGCATGCCTTCATCATCCATATCATCATAAGCATGACGCAGCCAGTCAAACCCAGCCGGCAAGGGCGCCTCTCTTTCCTCCCTCCCCTCTTGCTCGTCCTTCCTCTCTCGCGCACTCCCTGTCGGCACCGCCCGTGTCGCGAAGTGGTGAGCGAAAGTGCGGCCACGCCCGTGGACTGCGTGTGCACCCCCAGCCCGGGCACGCCGAGGGCGCTCCAGCCGTCCCGTGGCCCTCCGCTTGCCCCTCTGGCTTCCTTCCCGCCAGCCGGTGCCCGTGTTGCCCGACATTCGCTGCCGACGCGTCCCTGCCCTGGGCCGAACGCTCGCTGGAGCCAGCTCGGCGCAGACCAGGAAGAGGCTCCCCCGGCTTTGTGGAGGACGATCAACAGAGAGGAAGCATGTTGCGAATTGATTTCCAGATGTCCAAGACATGTTTGGCACATGTCTTACACATGTAATAACATGTTTTAAGCATGCTTAGAACCTTTCAAACATTTCAAACTCATGTTTCATTCAATGATAGGGTCGTTAGGGTGTCCATTGTCATGGCATCCACAACCCCCAGCTGTTGAGAAAGCGATTCGGGGGACACGGGGGAAGGGGCCCGCTGAGGCCGCCTCGGGACTGGCTCGGGGTTCAGTTTCAGGCGTTTGGGGAGGTCTTCTTCAGGGGTCACTGTCATCGAGAACAAACGAATTTCAAGTCGACCAAGACGTGGCCTAACTTAAGTCCCCGTCTTTGCATGAGGGATGATAATAATACATTTGGGCGGTTTGGTTTAATACATCTGCAGATCCAATATGTTCCTAATGTTTCTGGCCCTCCTCATTCAGGTCCCCTCCCAAAGGCTTCGGGGTCCTTTTGCTGCTGGTCAAACTGATCCCAGGGCTCTTGTGGGCAATCCTGGGGCTCTCGTGGACCACCTGGCGCCCTCGGAGGCCGTCCTGGGAGCCGCCTGGCCTTCTCGGGGGCCCCTCGTGGCCGTCCTGGGGCTCTCTTGTGGGCCGTCCTGGCGGGAGCTTGGAGCCTCTTTGCTGCCCCCTTGGGCCCTCTTGGGCCGTCTTGGGTCGATCTTGGGGTGCGTCCTTGGCTGTCGGAGACCCGAACAGGCGATGACACAGAACAGAATTGAACCCCCGAAGGGATCTGGTTGATGGCTGTGTCTCGGGGCCCTTCCACTGGGAGGGGCGCCGAGAGCCCTCTGGGGCAGTCTTAGAGGGCCTCCTCTGCTGCCTTGGACGAGTCTTTAACCGACCTGGGGACGTAGTCCACCCCTCTTCTAGAGCATTTGGAGGCCACTTGGAGCCACCTCTGACCGACGTTTCGCCGACAAGGGTCTTCTTGGACAGCCTGTTGGAGCTAACATGATCAAAACAGCCGTCGAGAGCCGTCATTCCTTGTCGGATCCGTTGGGCCCGACCTTGGGCCGGAGAGCACCATGCACTTTAGGGAAGTGCCAAGAAGGCTTAGAAAAGCTTTCCCAATAGGGAGGAGTGTGAGGAGGAACGGGGCCCCACACTCCCCACTTTCCTCATCCCCCTAGCCTTCTTCTCCTCTGCGTTTCCCCTCACCCTCGCATTTAGTGTTCTCCCTCCTTCCTGCCCCTTTCCGCCTTTCCTTCACCTCCTTTCTCCTCCTCCTCCTTCTCCTCCTCCTCCTCCTCCTTCTCTTCCTCCGCCTTCTTCTCCTCCTCCTCCTTCTCCTCCTCCTCCTCCTCGTCCTCCTCCTCCTCCTCCTCCTCCTCCTCCCCTTCTCTCCCCGTCCTGCCCCTGCTCCCTTTCCCACCCATCCGTCCCTCCTCCCCTATCTCCTTCTCCTCTTCCTCCTCCTCCTCCTCCTGCTCCTCCTCTTTCCCCTTTCAACCTCTTCATCCTCCTCCTCCTCATCATCATCATCATCATCAGCAGCATCATCATCCTTCCCTGCCTCCTCCTCCCCTTCTTCTTCCTCCTCCTCCTCCTCCTCCTCTTCTCCTGTTCACCTCCTTCTCCCTCCTCATCCTACCCCTCGCCTGCTGCGCAGCAGCGGGCCGGGGACCCGAGGTTCCCGCGCCGCTGGGGCTATCCGCCCAGGGATCGGCGAATCTCCCACACGCTGTCGGAAGAGCAGTGAGCGGCCACGGGGAAGCGCCGCGCGCGGAGACCCTCGCGCCCTCGCCCACCGCAGCCGCCGCGTGCTTCACCGGCGGGGACACGGTGCCTTCGGGGTGCGCGGGGCTGCGGGCTGAAGTTGCACAGACCCTGCGCCGCAGCGGTGCGCTATCGGGCGGCCTCCACCCTCCTCTCTCCGCTTGAGCCACCGTGTTGGCGCGATGGGCTACCGCGCGGCCCGCCGTACAGCCCCGACCGCGCCGAGCCCGAGGGCGCTGCGACCAAGAGTAGTATCGCTCGGTCGGGTGGGATCCGGGGCTCGGGGCTGACTTCGGCTGCACGTGAGAGTGACCCGTCGCCGGAGTGACCTTTGGTGCGGGCCCATTGGGGTCCCCCCCAGCACTGGTCCTGCGAGCTTGGATGTGGCCACCCCGAGGCCCTGCACAGCCGCGCACCAAAGGTCTTTCTTGCCTAGGGTCACTCTTGCGCGTAGCCGATGACGGCCGAGGCCGCAAGCACGGGGCGGCTCACGGATAGCGGATCGGTATGAGGCCCCGCCGTCCGGGGATCGCCGTACATTGCGGAGAGGGGGGCTCGCAGGCAGAGTGCATCAGAAGGATGAGTCATTTTCTAAAAACACCTTTGAATCCTTGCCTGTCGGTCCATCCTATCCCTCAGCCATGGGCTTTGAGCTTCCAACTTGGGATTCAATGTGGGCGTCCAAGGGCCTCCGTACCCCTTGCCGCAACTCCTTGTGATCCGTTTGCACTGTACCGCGACGGCGAGATGCGTGATTGTCCTAACCTACTCGTCCGTTCTAGGTCACCTTGCCGCCGCCGCCTTTCATCTTGATGGCACTCTTTATAACATGCTTACCATCATCGTCGTCGTCATCAGCATCAGCATCAGCATCATCAACAACAGCGTCATCCTAATCATCATCAGCATCAGCATCAGCATCAGCACCACCAACACCATCATCATCATCACAACCATCACCATCATCACGATCATCAGTATCATCATCATCATCATCATCATCATCATCATCACCACCATCATCATCATCATCGTCACCATCTTTAGCCGCATCATCATAATCATAATAATCATTGCCACCAACATCATCACTGTCATCATCCTCATCCTCATCCTCACCATTCTCATCATCATCATCGTCATCGTCATCCTCACCACCATTACCATCATAATCACCACCACCGTCATCATCACCATCAACATCGTCAGCATCGTGGTCGTCATCAACATCATCATCATAATCATCATCACCATCATCGCTGTCAGCAGCATCATCATCAGTATCATCATTACCATCAGCATTATCACAATAAGCATCGCCATCACCAGCATCAGCATCATCCCGATCACCGCCGTCCGACCCAATCGCGCAGGTTGAGGGAGCTCGTACAGCGGCAGAAGATTGTGATCATGGACTCGTTCAAGCAAGACGGGGTGCAGTTCTGCCACAGCTCGATGCAGGTTCGCGGGCGACCTGCCGCCTGGCACGTTGCGACGGCCCCATTGGATCAGCTTGTGTGTACACTGGCTGCGCAACACTCCCGACGAGGGTTGCATAGGGGAGGGATCGAAGGAGGGCTGTTGTCGGCATCACAGGTCACCGAGAGCGCCCAGCTTACTCCGCCCCCTCTCGCCCCTCCACCGCCCGCAGCCATAGCCCCGTCCACCCTCCAACCCACCCTCTGTACCCTCCACCCCGCGGGCGCAATCCGACCCGCCCAGATGCTCCGCCCATCTTGCCCCGCTCCACCTGCCCCTCCCGCGCCTGCGCGCGACCTCCGCCTGCCCTGCTTCGCCCCGCCCCACGCCGCCCCACCGCTGCGCCCCCTGGCCCGCCCGGCCACACGCCGCCCACGCCGCCCAGACGGCCGACGCCGCCAGGGAGCCACGGCGCCGTCTCCGCACAGTGCCCCCGGCCCCGTACGGAGGGGCGGCCCGACCACTGCGAGCGCCCCCAGGCCCGAGGCGTGCTGCAGGGCCCCGCTGCCACTGCCAGCGGGGCCACGGCCCGGCCCGTCCCACGGGCGCGGCGCGGCCCTGTCCGCAGCAAGGCCCGACGGACGCCCGCTCGCTCGCGCGCTCGCACCGCCCCAACTCCTCGCGCGCGGCGCCCGCTGCCGCTGGCCTTCGGCGCCCGGACGCGAGGGTGCACCGGCAGGGTGTCGGTCCTCAGCGGCCCTCGGCGGCGCCCCTCACCCGTCGGCGGCCCTCGGCCGGGCTTCTGCGTCCCTCGGCTGGCCTTCTGCGGCCTTCGGCGATGGCCCTCGGGACCTCGGCGGCCCTCGGCTGGCCCTCAGCTGGCGTTCGGCATCCCTTCCTCGGCGGCCGCGCGAAGCCCAGGAGTTCCTCGCGGCCGCACACCTCTGGAGGCGCACGGGGACCGCCGCGGAGAGGCCGCTGGCGGGAGCCGGCCCCCATCGCCCCGGGCGCGCGCGGCGCGCGCGGGGGTCTTTCTTGGGGCGGACGAAGGTCAGGCCACGCTGAGGTCGGGGAAGTGGAAACACGGATGCGGCCAGGAACTTTGGCTCAGCGTGTCCCTCCGCCAGTTCTGGTCCACCACACTTCGGCGCAGCACGCCGTCCACTTTCCCATTCCCAAGCGTCAGCGTCCCGAGCTGTTCCCAGCCACTCGCCCCGCAGAGTGGACCGACACGCTGTCCGCTTGCAAGGCACAGCGTGTCGCCAGGGCCGCCGCGGCTACACGCTGAGCAAAAAAGCTCATGACCACAGGGCGCGGGGATGAGCGACGGGTCCCGTTTCTGGACAGAACCGGCGCGAGCCGTCGCCAGATCAGGCGGCATTGGCTTCGTGTTTAGTTGGTGTCTTCCCGATCCGTGGATCTGGCGCCCACGCCCAGCATCGTTTAACCGATTCCCATCCCCACTGGGCCATGCCATCCGAGCCCCATCATCGCATTGCCCCAGTTGGGGCAAGGCCCCTCAGAACCCGCAGGGAGCAGCCTACGTTCCTCCATCGTATTCCAGGATAAGTCGGCCAGCGGGGCCCATGCCACGCCAGCGGGGAGAGGGATCGCATGAACGATGCGCCCACGCGCCAGATGCGCGCATCCGTGATCCATGGCAGCGTGCGCCAGGCCAGCGGGGTCATCACTAGCGGGGGGTTGCCAGCTCCTCCCGAGGATCGGGGGCTTCGAGGAGCGATGGACCTGGCTGGGATGATGCTTGGCCTCTTGACGGAGGTTTTTTTTCATACATGTGTAAAGGACACCAGAACATTGGATAGAGATCAAACCTGTCGAATCTAGACCAAGAAGCGAACTCCTAAGAAACGGGCGTGCAACAACTCCACGGAAAGATGGGGGTTTGGGCCCCTTGGCAGAGGTTCTGAGAGTTTACGGGGTCTTTGGGTGGACCTCCGCCTCCTCGAGGAGTCGGCGACCTTCCTGGTGAAGACCCCCCGCGGGACTGCCCGGGAGAAGCGGGGAACGGGCAGGCACACGACGAAGACACGTGGCTCCAGAGCTTCGCAAGTCTCTGGGATGACCGCGCCGCCCGACACATCCTCTACGCCCTCTGGTACTCAGAGGTTCCTGCTTGGCTCCAACAAAAGTTTCCTTGGAAACTCGCAAGAGGAATAATATGTATGTAAACCCGTCGGCAAGATCAAAAGTCGCGCGCGCGTGCTCAGCGTTCGCACGCACGCGATCCCAAGACGTCCCATGGCCACAACATGCTTCCAGGAATGCCTCAGGCCACGGACGATAACGTCCAGAGGACCCAGGATGATGCCACCCCAACGCGATCCTGCCATGGATTCTGGACCGTCTCAGGCCGACTCGCAGATGACGAAACACATGAGCAACGCGTGACGCCGAGATGGCCCGATGGCAACAAGATGGATCCAAGCGCGCCCAGGGTGGCCTCATAATGACCACCCCATGGTTGCGTGATCCAAACATGACCGGGAGATGATCTCAAGATGACCTCAAGACGACCCCAACACGGCAATAATACTGCAACTTATGAGCCCCATCTTACTTCGAGCCGATCCCAGCATGGTGGGATCCGTGAACGGTCCGGGATTTTGGTCTACCCCAGTTGTAATGGGTGGGATTTTGATCGTCCTGAACTAAACTCATAATATTAAAGCGGAATAAGCCAGGCGGGATCCCGCCTGGCCCACGGAGGAAGACAACATTGCTAGGCGTCTACGGGGGTAGGGGGTTCGGAAAGGGCGTCGTTTACTTCCGCTGACATTGGCAAGCCTTCCGGCGGCCTTCCCCCGTCTTCCGCCTCGTTTTACTTCCGTCGACTTCCGCCGGCCAGCGTCGTGATGAAAATTCCAGGAACTTTCATTGGGCCGATGTATGCCCTCTATCTCTAGCCCTCTGCGCCCTCTAGTCCTCATCCTCCGCGCCACCCTCAGATGTTGTCATGTTTCTGCCTTCGTCTTATGGGCAACGGGTGCTTCAAGGTGGCTTCTGGGGGGAGGTTTGGGTGGTTTGAGAGGGCGTCTCCGAATGGGTACCTTAGGAGACCTCTTGGCGACTTTTGGGCCTCTTGGGGGTATGTGAGGGGGGCTCCTGGGAGCCACTGGGGGGCCTCCAGGAGCCTCATAGGCCACGGGCGCCTGTTGGAGGCCTGCCAGAGGCCCCTTTGGGCCCCAATTGCCAAAGGCCCCATGGAGTTCCCCCTTTTGGGACCTTCTTGGAGGCCTCTCGCGCCCGTCGTGAAGAATTTCGGCCACCCGCAGAGGGGGGTGGGGGGAGGGAGGGCTTCTTCGAAGCATCCCTGCTTCGTAGTAGAAGGACGGGCCTTCTCTTTAGATGTAAGGCCGGCGCCTTCGAAGAAGCAGCCTCCTTCTAAGAAGCCCTCCTCCCTCCCCCTACCCCCTTGTACGCGCCGCCAAGAATTGGGAGCCGTCCTGGGTCTCCTGGACAGTCGTGGACGCTCTGAAGATCGAACACGGGAGTGCACGAAAATCTCACACGGTACATGTTTTCAGTGATTGGGGTTTCATGGCCCGCCCCCGCGAACTTCCAAGATGGCCCGAGACGCTCCCAAGAGGGCTGCAGGACCTGTCCCGAAGACAGACGGCTGCTCAGAAGGCCTCCAGGACTTCTGAGAAAGCCGCCTTCTGAGAAGGCCTGCCCCCTCCCCACTTCCCCCCTTCGGCTCGCTGCCGATTGGGGCACGGTGGCAGATGAAGGGGCCGACACCCTCCCGACAGTGTCCCGAGGGCACGGATGCCTCACGGTCCCGCCTTGGGGACCAGGCGAGGCCGCATGAGGGCGAAACGACGCGACATGGCAGGCCTCCGAGGATGGCGCCGGAACGCTTCGCTCCACAGCGTTCCAGAGTGCCCAGCCGGAGGAAGAAGATGAAAAACTGGAGGGTGATGATGAGGACGACGCAGACGGAGGAGAGGGAGGAGGGATTCGCTGATGCATAAAAGGAGGACGAGGAGACAGAGGAGGAGGAGGAGGAGGAGGAGGAGGAGGAGGCGGAGGAGGCGGAGGAGGAGGCGGAGGAGGACCAGGACAAGGAGAAAGAGGAGAGAGGAGCTCAGAAGAGGAAGAAGACGGAGAAGCGCAGAGATGCTGCCTTCAAGACAGGCCAAGGAGAGCGACCCACGGGAGAGTCCCATGCTGAGCGCTCCCCCAGCGCTCCAGAGCTCTCTGGGACGACCGCTGCGCCCGATGCATCCTCCAGAGCAGCCAGATTTCAAATATCCCCGAAATGTAGGGCGTTCCAGAAAGGGCCTCACCTTCGAGGACCGAAGGAGTTGCCATTTCTTCCTCGGCGGAAGGCGGCGGAAGGTTGGTGGAAGTGAAGCGACGCCCCCTCCGCCGGCGGAGGCTGGCGGAAGGGCGGCGGAAGGTGGCGGAAGTAAAAAAATGCGTCTCCGAGAGATGACAGTTTTTTGGGGCTCAGGGCTTCCAGAATCCGCCATGTACGGTACCTTCGCGTCTTGTCGACTTGCGGCGACTCAACGTTGAATGCCGCCGGCGATCCAGAATCGTTCGATGTTCAACGGTCTGATGTTTCGGAAACGGCCAATCGTTCAAGGTTGAACGATCCCCGCGGTAACAGAAACCAGCGCCGAAGTCGGCACGACACGGACCTGCTGTATCCCGCTCCGATGTTGTTCCAACCCCGGCTTCGTCTTACCCCTGGGGGCCGAGGGGCCTCCCGGCCCTCGCCTCTAGCCCCTGCGCTCTCCGCGGCGAGACCGCCCCCAGGCCCAGACCTCCGACGTCGCGCCTTGTTGTTGGTTCATGGCGTGGCTCCCCAGAGCTCGGGACCTTTCCCTGGGGACCAGCCTTTCATCCTGAGTCGGAGGAGGAGGAGGTGGAGGAGGAGGCGGAGGAGGAGGAAGAGGAGGAGGAGGAGGAGGATGAGGAGGAGGAGGAGCAGGAGTCCTGCTTGCCGGCCCCGGGGCCCCTGCAAGAAGCGACTTCCCGCCGTAATTTGTCAGCTGCGCGAGGGTGGCAGTCTGCCCTGCGGGCGTCGAGCAATGGGGTTGCGATGAAGAATGGGGGTGTGCCCTAAAGGGGCCCCGGAGGGGCCTCCTGGGGCCCGAAAGGGGCACGAAAGGTGCTCGTTTCTCCCCCACTTATCGCCCCTGGAGGGTTTCACCGAAGGGCTGAGGCGACCCGTCCTCCTCCTCCTCCTCCTCCTCCTCCTCCTCTCCTCCTCCTCCTGCTCCTCCTCCTCCTCCTCCTGCATCTCCTCCTCCCCCTGCATCTCCTCCTCCCCCTTCCCCTCCTCCATCTCCACCTCCTCCTCCTCCTCCTCCTCCTCCTCCTCCTCCTCCTCCTCCTCCTCGGGTCGCCTACGGCCCAGGGGGAAACCGTGAAATCGCCCGCGATGAATGAATGCACGAGCCCTGATCCCTCGGACGCGGTTCTGGCCCGTGGGCCCGTGGGCCCCCTCCCTTCCCCGTCGACCATGGGCCCCCCCTTTTCGGCGACGGCCTCGGCGGCAGTCTGCGTTGAAGGTTGGGCGGCTGCATGCTCGAAGAGCAGCAGGAGCAGGAGGGAGAGGAGGAAGGAGGAGTAGAAGGCTCTTGGCCGAGGGAGACTCTCCATATTGAACTGGCCCACGGCTGAGCCTCCCGCGTGTTTGCAACACCAGCTTGCCGCACACAGTTGTCCTTCTGCCCATCTGTCACTACGAAGGGCGGCGGTCGTGTTTCAGGCTCTCGTGAGCGAGAGCCTTACTGGCACAGGAGGGCCAGGGCTTGTCGGGCCCAGTACAGATTGCTTCTCCGTTTGGACAATGTTCGCCGGGCGGCAGAAAGTAGCTTGGCACCACATCAGAGGTCGTCTATGTCAGGCGCTGCCAATCGTAAATGGTCATGCTCTTGTGGCTCAAAGGCCCCGCTCCATCTGAAGTGGTGCAATCGCTGCGGAGAGCGCTGGAATGGGCAGCCCAGGATGTGTCTCCCCAGCCGCCGTGGCGGGCGAGGGGTCAGGGCCGAGGAATTCAGCACGGCGGCGCAGAAGGACGCGATCGCAACCGAAGAACATTTGACAGGGAGAAAGAAACTGATCGCTGCCACGCCGTCGGCGAGCCCCGCTCAGGCCAAGCAACATCCACAGTCCTGCCGCCGACAAGACACCAACACCCACCAGTCTTTTCAGAGCGCCAGAAAGAGATCGCACGACGTCGTTCAGCTGGTAGTTGCCGCCACAACAGCGGGCAAGGAGGACGAGGATGACTTGGTCGATATAACGGTTCTGAAATATTCCCTGATGCTGCTACAACTTGTTCACAGGAGGGTCTCGGAGACGAGGCAAACGTGCGACAATGCCAAGGAGAACTTCGAGGGCACCAGCAGTAAAACTCGAGAACTGGCAGATCAAGAAATCACCATCAAGGGAGAGGCTGTCCAGTTGGAGGAATGTCTTCATCATTTGGAGCCGGACCAGGCGATGGAGCAAGAAAGGATTGGTGCTGCATTGGACGGTCCTTGACGCATCCTGTTGTTGCGTCACCGTGTCTATATTGGTTCGGGGAAAGAGTCGCTTCAGCTCATGTTCCAGCGTGTGCATCAACAACAGCAGATGATGCTGAAATGACGGTGATGATGATGATGCTGATGTTGATGAGGATGATGATGATGATGATGCGGATGCTGATGCTGATGGTGCTGATGCAACAACAGCAGCATATCGAGAACATGGCCCCACATTTGTCAGATAATGAGTGGCATGATGACTGGCACTGGTGTGTTGGCTCGGCAGAAAGCTCCAGCTTATTCGGCGATGGAATTACTAAGCCACGAGTGAAGCAATCAGGGCCATTACCTTTGATTATTGTGGACCTTGCCCTACGCCAGCTGCGTCGCCAATACCGTCCCCAAAATATACGGTGACGGATTCCAGAGGCGTTGGTGGCAAGCACATGGAAGCAGGCTCGCTATGCCCGTTGTCTCCGACTCCGCCGAGGACTGCAAATTCCCAGGCGACGCTGGCTTTCTCGGACACTCAGGAGCAGCGCGGGAAGTTCGACTACCTCAACAGTTCGCAGGCCTTGAGAAATATGGATTGCACGAAGGAGGAGGACGACACTCCCGTTCCTGCGACGCCTGCTGGGGCGGGACTGCTATCGCCTGCCGTCGACATTCCAGTGGAAGCGGCTCCCTCGCCAACATCGCCAGCAGACGCAGCTGGAGAGGTCGCCTGGGTGGAGGGGGGGGAGTTCGACTGAGGGCTGGCATCGCGGCGGCGCTTCCAAAGGGCACGGCGCCTTGCGCTCCGACCGCGCCGAGATGGAAGGACCAAGAGACCCCAACGTAAGAGAACACAAGTGCACGTGCCTGGCGGGCGGCGGGGGCGTCCGAGTCACTCTGAGGCGCAATAGTTGATAACAGCTGCCCGAGGGGTCTTCGTCGTTTGGATCGCTCTCCTGTTTCCGCTTTGGCTTCTGCGCAAAGCAGCTGCCATCGCTGGTCCCAGGGTCGTGTGTTTCATCCCTCGGGCGACTGTTTCGCTTCCTCCTCCAATCGTTCTCCGCGCGAGGAGAGCGCGCGCGGCGAGAGTTCGCAGGCGCCCCCGGCTGCTGCGAGAGGGGGCGAGGGCGGCATTGCACGGATTAGCTGTTGGAACCCCAACAGCCAGCAGCAAGATGTCACAAGTCCTTTCGTGATTTCCTTTCTCCTCCTTCCATTTGAAATTGCAGAGCGGGTCGCGAGTGGCGCGGCCCCGAGGGCCGCAGCGCCCGACTGCAGTCCCAGCGCATGGGCGGCGAATGAACGTCGAGCTAGCAGCGCCGAGCGGCCTGCCGCCAGCAATGAGAAAACGCAGTGCGATCTCACGTCTCAAGTTCGAATTTTATGGACCAGTCGCAATTCTGAGCGCGCCCTGTACTGGGCCCCATGCCAGTTACTCATCGGCGAAAGGTATTGTGAAACAGAAGTGCACGGACGCCTCTGGCAGTGGAACGTTAATTTGGCCACGGCTTCACGCCCTCCTCCCTTCAGCGCGCAAGGGTAGCGCGCGCCCGGATGGAGGTCGCTCTGGGCTGGGGTGTCTTGGGGGAGCAGGTTTCGTTTGAAATGTGGGATCGAGATCTCATGATCCGCGTGTACCTGGGCGCGCCCGCCGCGGCGCTGGACCGCGAGCTGCCGCGGGACCTCGACGTGCCAGCTTCGCGAGCCTTCAGCCAGGTCCCATCAAGCACCCCCCCCTAACTGGCATGCCACTAGTGCAGCGCATATCTTTCCCAGCGAATCTTTTTCATGAAAGGGGGGCTCGTTGCCTGGTTATCCCATGTGGTTGGGGCCGCCACCGATGGGCATGTGCACCTGATCAGGTCTACGAGGCAAGACTGAGCGCCTCCTCGGCCCTGCATCTTGAGGTCGAGCCAGCCACTGGGACTGCCGTGGAGCTCCTGGGCGTCATTTGGAGTGCCGCGCGGATTCCCCCTCCGCGCCACTTCGTCGTCGCGCTGGTGTCCGATTCGAAATGCGCTCTCGGTGGCGCTCGCGTTTCCGCCGTTCCCAAGCGGGGCTATGAGCCGCGCGCCATCGCTGCTGATCTCTGGGGGCCGGCGGCGCAGAGGTTCAGTTTCCGGGGGCGCGCGTTGCATGCCATTGTTTGCGCCCCTGGGGCACTCTTGCCGAAAATGTGGCGAAAGCGTCAGCGTTTTCTACCATCTCGCCCACCCCGCGCCTCCTGCTTTGGTCGAGCTTATCCATGTCCGCGCCGTCGCTCGTCGGGGGTGGCCGGCGGCGGCGGAGGGCGATTTGCTTGCGCGCCCCAGGATGGTTGACGGCGCATGCATCTCTCATCCAAGTCTGCCCGTTGCGGTTTCCTTCCTTGGTCCCATCTCCGTTATTGTCGAGGGCTCGGCGGAATTCATTTTGCGCGCCGGGACATCGAACGCGCGGCGTTTTCGCGAGGTGTTTCGGAGGGGGCCCCGCGGGGCCGAGCCCATGAACCGCTTGGAAGTCCTCGAACAGCAGTTCTGGCAGGGAGGGCTTCATCCCGGGGCGCAAGGCAGCCAGGAACGGTAAAGGAAGCGCTTCGCGGGGGGCAACCTGATGAATGCCATTTCGAGTGGGCAGGAGGAGTTTGATACTGGCTGCGCGGCGCGGTTCAACATCCAGCGCCCCTGCGCAAGGAAATGCGGTCGCGAATTTCAGTTTGCCCGCGGGCGCTTCCGCGTCATCTATCGAGGACCTCGCGCGTGGCCGGTCGACGCTCCCGCCCCCCACTTCCGCCGCGCGCTGCTCGCGGCGCGCGATCCTCACCAGGATGGGCCCCTGAGGAGATGGACCAGTCCTGGCTCTAAAATATAAAATTTCGATTGGCACTGTTGCTGAAAGCGCCAG
This sequence comes from Prorocentrum cordatum, assembly GCA_963575745.1. Taxonomy (NCBI): domain Eukaryota; class Dinophyceae; order Prorocentrales; family Prorocentraceae; genus Prorocentrum; species Prorocentrum cordatum. The sequence continues at coordinate 536,973 of CAUYUJ010016527.1, read as the reverse complement.
GGCGGGCCCCGCGGCAACTCAGCGCGTCTGTCATTCCCCTGGAGCCCAAGAGGAATATTCAGTTTGAGAGCTGTACCGTCGCTGGCCTGCCGGCAGCCGGGCGCATTCTGACAACGTTCTCTCGGCTCGCATGGCGGGCGGCCCGCGGGCCAAATCGATCGCCTGCCAGCGTCTCCCCAGCCCCGCCCCCCGCTTCGTTTCAAGTTGGGGCGGCGCCCGACCTTGGGCACGCGCGGGAACGCGACGATCGCGACATGATCTGCTCGTTTCGCTCGGAAAGGGGGAGGGGGGCCGCGCTCTGCCCGCGCTCGCCCACGGCTCGAGAAGAACAAGTTTCGAGGTCTGAGCGCTGTGAACTTTGTCGAGCAAGCCTTGCTGTCGCCAGCCCCGCGCCGCGGGGGCGCGAGCTCAATCGTGCGCGAAATGGTCCGCAGTCAGGTGTGGGAGCGCGCCGCAGATGCATTTGCGTCCGATTAGGAAAGAACTGAGAGTGGGCCATCTGGCAAGTCCTTTGCCCCAGTGCGAGTGCGCGGGGCGATTCGGCGGGCCTTGGCCCTCGCTGAGCGCCGCGTGTGCAAAGGGACCTTCCTGTTCGGTTGTCTGGGGGCGGCCAGGTCTCCGGTCCGCCCGGCGCGCCCTCTTGCCGCGCGGCGACGACAAGATGCCGGATTTGGCCCGGCGAGTGGTCGAAATTCTAACGAGGCGTTTGGTCCCAAAGAAAAGGGCGCTGCTCCGGTGGCCAATGAGGCTGCGTCCGCTGGGAAATTCGATCCTGACTGCGGCGGGGGGCGCCGGCGCATTCGGGCCCAGTCTGCCACTCGCGCGCAGGGGGGGGGGGGGCGTCCATGACGAAGTGCTTCACAAGGAGTGCGACTTACAGAACCCAGGGGCGGCCCTGTGGATCCGCAGGACTGTAGACAACACCATGTCCGGGGCGGAGCTCGCCATGAGTTTTCAAAGTCGCCCCGGAAGCAACGTCCCAGGTCCTTACAGGCTCCATGGGGATCTGTCCGTTGTGGCCCCAGTAGAGGTGAGAGCGCCGTCTCACCCTTCGACGGTCGAAGCCAGTTGAGGCATGCGCGAGCCCGCGGATTGGAAGCGGGGCTTCACGGCTGCCTTCTACAATGGCAAGGCCGACAGCAGGTGCACAGAGAGTAAGCGTAGCGCGCATTTCCCCAACATCGTGTGCAAATTGCATCGAGGTTTTATGCGGTAGAGGCATTGGGCCCACATTGGCTTGCGCTTGATAGAGTCGCAGCGCATGGGGCTCTCTTGCAGGTCCGCGGACTTCGCTCGCGGCATGGTCAGTAGTGTTGTTGAAGCCCAGCTAGTCGCTAGGTTCTCGTCTTCTGTGTTGCAGGTGGACATTGTGGCTGATTCCTGCGAGGTTATCAAACGCTTTGTCGTGTCCCTCCCTCGTGGTCAGGATGATATCATGCAGCCTCTCGGCGTCACGGCGAGCCCGCCTGCTGCCGCGCGCGCGCCAGCGCTGGCGCACTTGCAGCAGAGGCCCATCCTGGAGCGACAGTTTGAAGACGAGCAGCCGGTCTAGCTCATTCGCGACGTCATGCAGGGCGGACGGCCTCTCCCTGGGGCCGATGGTTGAGTGAAACGGGTGCGATGCACGAGCCCTGGAAGCATGGGGGCCGCCGTTTTTTTTCTCCAACCATCCTGTGGTGTTGGGTCCTCGTTTTGAAGAGACGGTCCCCGCGTTCCTCTTCTCCTCTTCTCCTCTCCTCCTCCTCCCCCTCCTCCCCCCCTCCTCCTTCTTCCATGCGTTTCGCCCACGCAGTACAGCGTTTCGTGGCCCCATAGGGAGCTCCACCGACAATGGGACCGCCCGCATGCGTCCGCCACCGCCCAACACGGCCCTTGCTCCCTGCGTTTCACCCACCCAGTACAGCGTTTCGTGGCCCCATAGGCAACTCCACGGAAGGTCCCACTGGCACCGCCCGCGTGCGTCCGCCACCACCCAACACGGCCCTTGCTCCCTGCGTTTCCCCCACCCAGTACAGCGCTTCGTGGCCCCATAGGGGTGTTCCACCGAAGGTCCCAGTGGCACCGCCCGCACGCGTCCGCCACCACCCAGCTCAGCCCTTGCTCCCTGCGTTTCACCCAACCAGTACAGCGTTTCGTGGCCCATAGGGAACCCCACCGAAGGTCCCAGTGGCACCGCCCGCATGCGTCCGCCACCAGCCAGCACAACCCTTGCTCCCTGCGTTTCACCCACCCAGTACAGCGTCTCGTGGCCCCATAAAGGGGGCTCCACGCAAGGTCCCACTGGCACCGCCCGCATGCGTCCGCCACCACCCAGTACAGCCATTGCTCCTTTTGTTTCGCCCACCCAGTACACCGTTTCGCGGCCCCATAGGAGGTTCCACCGAAGGTCCCAGTGGCACCGCCCGCATGCGTCCGCCACCACCCAGCACAGCCCTTGCTCCCTGCGTTTCGCCCACCCAGTACAGCGCTTCGTGGCCCCATAGGGGGCTCCACCGAGGGTCCCAGTGGCGCCGCCCGCATGCGTCCGCCAGCACCCAGCACAGCCCTTGCTCCTTGCGTTTCACCCACCCAATACAGCGTTTCGTGGCCCCTTAAAGAGGGCTCCACCGAAGATTTCAGTGGCACCGCCCGCATGCGTCCGCCACCACCCAGCACAGCCATTGCTCCCTTTCTTTCACCCACCCAGTACAGCGTTTCGTGGCCCCATAGGGGTGTTCCACCGAAGGTCCCAGTGGCACCGCCCGCGTCCGCCACCACCCAGCACAGCCCTTGCTCCCTGCGTTTCACCCACCCAGTACAGCGTTCGTGGCCCCATAGGGAGCGCCACCGAAGAAGATATTCACAATTGCGGTCATCACAACAGCATATGATTGGATCTTTCGCTAGGCGAATTTTGTCAATGTGGCCTTCGCTCTCACGGTGAGGTCGATCGAAGGCAGGGCTAAAACGCATGGCATCGTCTGGGCTGGGCCCAAGGCCCCCTCCCCGATTGCGAGGTCCTCCTCTCCGCGGATGGGGGCTGGGACAGGCCGCGTGCGTCCGTGTCCTCTGTCGAGGATCTCCCAGCGATTGGTTTCGTGGCTCGGCCGTCTGAGCTTCAAGCCGCTGCGGCCGGCATTCTGGGCGTCTTGCTCGAGGGCGCTGCTGCCTTTCAGCGTTGAACAGCTGTCTCATTTCAATGGGTCCGCGAGCGCGGCGGTAGTCGCGGTGGGCCGCGACTTCTTATCCATTGTGCGCCCCCGCAAGATCCTCGGCGGCGCGCCGGTGGACGCCGGGGCGATGCGTTCCAAGATCGCGTGTCGGGCGCCGACAGTCGCGCCGTAGTTTCGGCGCGTTGCTAGGCCCGCCAGGAATCAGTTTTTCGTTTTCGCTTGTCCGCCAGACTGGCGAGGCCCACCTGTGTCCCAAGTTGCCTTCTACTGCCTCCACCTGGGGCCCCGCGTCGGGGAAGCTTCATGGCCGCGTCGAGATGCAGCATGCCATGGTGCATCGGCGTGTCCCAACCTCCACTTAGCAACTGTGCAGAGGTCAGTGTCAGTAGATGTAAAGTGCTGAATATGGCTCAGCGCAACTTTCTCAAGGTTGTTATGTCTGTGGCTCGGCTCAGGTGTCTTTGCAGGCTGCTGCGCAATGCCCCGCGCCATGCTGCGCGTCGCTCTTGAGCTCCTGTCTCCAGTCCCATCCCAAGCAGCGGCCGTCTCTTTTGCATGCGGATTGTGCCTGGTTCACGAAGTTTGCTTTCAAGTCGGAGGTTCGAGGAGAGGGGCCCGCTGGCGATTGGGTTCGGTTTGCTCGAGGTAGCGCCAAGGCCTCTCCGCGCTCGCGTTGCGCCGCGCGCCACTCGGGGCAGCTTCTTGCACGGTTGAGCTTGCTTGCGCGAGGTTCTCGACCTCAAGTTGCAAGGACATAGTGAAGGGACCGAGCTCGAGGATGATATGATTAGGCGTTCCCCTGGGCAGGGGCGGGCACTTTTGCTGCGCTTGCGTCTTCCATGCGCGCTCCAACAAAACCCCAGGCATGGACCTCGGGAAATTTAACAAGCAAAGCGGTGAAAATCAGCTTGCTCGCCCCCCCCCGCCGCACGGCGCGGCAGAGTTCGGGGCGCCGCGCAAGAGGCGGGGAGGTCAAGCTCTGGAGCGACCTCGACGCGGCCATCCAACAAAAATCGGGCTGCCCACTTGCCATGCCACTTTGCCGAAGTTCCTGCCCTCAAGATCGAAGGGCCCGCGATTGCCCCCCGCCCTCCTCCCCACCCCCTTCCGCGGACGGCTCGGCCTCCCTCGGGTCGCTCGATCTCCTCATGCACTCGATCCCGACCTTTCTTGCCTTCTGGTCCGTGTGTTTCCTTTGGCTGCCGCTCCCATCAGGTTTCAGTTGCACCTCCTTTCGAGGCCGCGTGGAGAAATGGGACTTCCCATGTTTCCTTGATTCTTACACGGCGGAGACAGGTTTCGGAATGTTCGTCATCTCGATGATGTCAACGACGCCATGCTCGGTGACTTGCCTAAGTCGGACTTAGGTGCGTCGCGAGGGCACAAGTGTAGGCATCGTTGCTGGTCCGCATTGTGGAATCTGTTCCAATGCAAGGCACAACACGTTGCCTGATCGACCTCGTCAACCATGGCTGGCTAGATCGCGTGAGTTTTCTTGGGGCTTGGAAGTGGCTCTAGAGTAAGGAGATGTATCAGGTCAGGTTGGGCAGCGTTCTTCTTCGCACCACCTTTTTTCTCCACGTTGCTTACTACGCGGCGGTCCCCATGATAATGGAACACCCCAGTACGAATGTGCACAGACCGCAGGCCCCCTCCTCGTGGTTGCTCCATCAAATGCAGGTGTCATGGGAAAGCGTCATTTTCGACCTGTGCATATTCGCCCGTCCCTGTTCCGTGTTGGTTACAAGACGGGAACTTCTTTGCTGATGGCGCACGGCAGATCGTTAGCGTGTTGGGATGCTTCCAGCCAGAATGCCGGCCTGTGTGACTCTAGCCACCATCGCGATAATTTGCAACGCATTGATAGCACCTGGGAATGATGCACCAGCAAGGCTAAACCTATCCTCCCGCCCTCCACCCCCTCCTTGCCTCCAGTCTCTTTGGGGAGATCCTCCAGAGGGATGGGTGAGGGGTGCGCCCTCGGGGGAGGGGAGGTGTGGAAATTCAGAGTTTTGTGGCCCCGTTCCATGTGACCCTTACATCCAGCGACGGAGGGGTGCTGATTGCATGCTGCACAACCCGGGCTGACCTATCGTCCCTTGCCTTTTCGCTCTTGCGTTTGCCGTCCTTCCTCTCCCTCTCTCTCTCACTCCTCGCTCCCCATATCCAGAACTGGCAGCGGACATTCTCATGATTTCGTCATCGTCCAACGAAGGGGAGGGGAAAACGGAGGAGGAGAGGAGGAGGAGGAGGAGGAGGAGGAGGAGGAGGAGGAGGAAAAAAGAGGAAGGAGGAAGGAGGAAGGAGAAAGCGAAGCAGGAGGAGCAACAACGGGGGCGGACGGCGGTCGCCCGTTGGCAGGCTGCCCTCCTGGCTCTTGAAGGAGGCCGGCGGCAACGACTTTGCGATGGGCTGCGGCCGCTTTTTCTGCGGCCTCGCCGCGGGCCCCCCGCCCCCGTTGCTTGCCAGCCGGCCCGCGCGCGGGCGTCTCAGGCTTCGGGCGTGGTGGCCTGCTCGGGTGGGTTCGGTCCCCCAAGCTGTGAGGGGCAACGTTCGGGGGAGGGGGGGGGAGGACAGGCTCCGGCGGGGGGGGCATTTTCTCATGGGGCAACGCTGGGGGGGGGTATGTTTTTGGTCAAGTTAGCCAGCTCGAGCGAGCCAGATGGCTCTGTCCACCCCCACCCGCCCTCCCATAACATAAGAAGCAAGTGCGTCGCGTCCGACGCCTGTCGCTCATCGTATATCGTGGGCGGCTAGACGTTCAGCGCGCGACATGAGCTGCGTCTTATTCTTGCCGCGTATCGAGCAACGTCGACGAGAAATTATCCCGGCAAAGCAACCTAACAGCGATGTGTAGGAGCATATCTGGAAGCATTCCCCTTAAGATTCACATGAGAATCCAGTTGTAGAATTCTGCTGTTCTCGCAGTCGCAGTCGCATTCGCGATGAAAGTCGCAGTGGCAACGGCAGTCGCAGTCACAGCCTCAGCCTCAGCCTGCCTCAGCCTCAGCCTCAGCCTGCCTCAGCCTCAGCCTCAGCCTGCTTCAGCCTCAGCCTCAGTCTGCCTTCAGCCTCGGCCTCAGCCTCAGCCTGCCTCAGCCTCAGCCTGCATCAGCCTCAGCCTCAGCCTCAGCCTGCCTCAGCCTCAGCCTGCCTCAGCCTCAGCCTCAGCCTGCCTCAGCCTCAGCCTCAGCCTGCTTCAGCCTCAGCCTCAGTCTGCCTTCAGCCTCGGCCTCAGCCTCAGCCTGCCTCAGCCTCAGCCTGCATCAGCCTCAGCCTCAGCCTCAGCCTGCCTCAGCATCAGCCTGCCTCAGCCTCAGCCTCAGCCTGCCTCAGCCTCAGCCTCAGCCTGCTTCAGCCTCAGCCTCAGTCTGCCTTCAGCCTCGGCCTCAGCCTCAGCCTGCCTCAGCCTCAGCCTGCATCAGCCTCAGCCTCAGCCTCAGCCTGCCTCAGCATCAGCCTCAGCCTCAGCCTCAGCCTCAGCCTCAGCCTGCCTCAGCCTCAGCCTCAGCCTGCTTCAGCCTCAGCCTCAGTCTGCCTTCAGCCTCGGCCTCAGCCTCAGCCTGCCTCAGCCTCAGCCTGCATCAGCCTCAGCCTCAGCCTCAGCCTCAGCCTCAGCATCAGCCTGCCTCAGCCTCAGCCTCAGCCTGCCTCAGCCTCAGCCTCAGCCTGCTCAGCCTCAGCCTCAGTCTGCCTTCAGCCTCGGCCTCAGCCTCAGCCTGCCTCAGCCTCAGCCTGCATCAGCCTCAGCCTCAGCCTCAGCCTGCCTCAGCATCAGCCTGCCTCAGCCTCAGCCTCAGCCTGCCTCAGCCTCAGCCTCAGCCTGCTTCAGCCTCAGCCTCAGTCTGCCTTCAGCCTCGGCCTCAGCCTCAGCCTGCCTCAGCCTCAGCCTGCATCAGCCTCAGCCTCAGCCTCAGCCTGCCTCAGCCTCAGCCTCAGCCTCAGCCTGCAGCCAGCCTGCCTCAGCCTCAGCCTCAGCCTGCCTCAGCCTCAGCCTGTGGCCCAGGAATTGAGTTTTGGGAACTCAAGAGCACGAAGTGGCCTACAGTTGGCTCCGGGCATTCAAAATGTGGCCCAGGAGTGGAGTTCTGGGAACTCGAAGACCACGAAGTAGCCTACAGTTGGCTCCGGGCATTCAGAATGTTGCCCGGGAATGGAGTTTTGGGAACTTGAAGAGCACGAAGTGGCCTACAGTTGGCTCCGGGCATTCAAAATGTGGCCCGGGAATGGAGTTCAGGGAAGTCGAAGAGCACGAAGTGGCTTACAGTTGGCTCCGGGCATCCAAAATGTGGCCCGGGAATGGAGTTCTGGGAAGACGAAGAGCACGAAGTGGCCTACAGTTGGCTCCGGGCATTCAAAATGTGGCCCGGGAATAGAGTTCTGGGAAATCGAAGAGCACGAATTGGCCTACAGTTGGCTCCGGGCATTCAAAATGTGGCCCGGGAATTGAGTTCTGGGAGCGCCAAGAGCGATTTTGCAAGGATGTCTAAGGCGATTTGGGTGGCGGCGGCAGAGCGCCGGCAGCCTCCCCGGGTCCCGCCCAGACCCCCCTGAGGAGTCATGATGCTCTCTCTTTTGAGACCATTAGAAACCTATCAGCAAGAGCTGTTAGGTAACAAGACCGCGCGCGATGTACGCCGCGCCCCGCTCCGGCCTCTTGTGTTGCACCGTCGGCGACAACATGTCCAGTGCGCGATGTACGCCGCGTCTCATTCCAGCCACGCGTGTTGCACCGCCAATCGTTTCGTTCCTGCCGCGCATGGAGGAGGAGGAGGAGGATGAGGAGGAGGAGGAGGAGGAGGAGGAGGAGGAGGAGGAGGAGGAGGAGGAGGAGGAGGAGGAGGAGGAGGAGGAGGAGGAGGAGGAGGAGGAGGAGGGAGGAGGAGGAGGAGGAGGAGGAGGAGTGATGATGATGAGGAGGAGGAGGAGGGGAGCGAAAGAGGGAGGGAGGGAGAAACTGAAGAGGAAGAGGAGGATGCCTCTTGGGAATTCGCGGGGCGTCCCATTCCCGCTACGCGATTCGCAGCGCCGACTCGGAGAAAGTATATGTTGGCAAGAAAAGCGTCGAGGTTGCTGTGTTTTTGGGCAGGTAGGACGGGGGGGCCCGCGTAGGGTTGGCCAGGCGTCCGCGCGCGATGTGCGCCGCGCCCCATTCCACCTACACTTATCGCAGCGTCGACGACAAGAAAGTCCATGTTGACGAGAAAAACGTTGACTCTGTTTTGTTCCCAACCATCCTGTGGTGTTGGGTCCTCGTTTTGAAGAGACGTCGCCCCGCGTTCCTCCTCTCCTCCTCCTCCTCCTCCTCCTCCTCCTCCTCATCCTCCTCCTCCTCCTCCTCCTCCTCCTCCTCCTCCTCCTCCTCCTCCTCCTCCTCCTCCTCCTCCCCTCCCTCCTTCTTCTTCCATGCGTTTCACCGACCCAGCGCAGCGCTTCGTGGCCCCATAGGTAGCTCCACCGAAGCCCCCAGTGGGACCGCCCGCGTGCGTCCCCCACACCCAATTTGGCATTTGCACCCACCCAGTACAGCGCTTCGTGGCCACATAAGGAGCTCCACCGAAGCCCCCAGTGGGACCGCCCGCATGCGCCCCCCCCACGCCCAATTTCGCATTTTCACCCACCCCGTACAACGCTTCGTGACCCCATAGGGAGCTCCACCGTAGCCCCCAGCGAGGCCGCCCACATGCGTCCCCCACACCCAATTTGGCATTTTTGCCCACCGAGTACAGCGTTTCGTGGCCCAACAAGGAGCCCCACCGAAGCCACCAATGGGACCGCCCGCATGCGTCCCCCCCACACCCAACTTGGCACTGCCACCCACCCAGCACAGCGCTTCGTGGCCCCATAAAGAGCCCCCCCGAAGCCCCCATTGGGACCGCCTGCATGCGCCCCCCACACCCAATTTGGCATTTTCACCGGCCCTGTACAGCGCTTCGTGGCCTCATAGGGAACCCCACCGAAGCCCCCAGTTGGACCGCCCGCATGCGTCCCCCACGCCCAATTTGGCATTTTTACCCACCCAGTACAACGCTTCGTGACCCCATGGGGAGCCCCTCTGAAGGTCCCAGTGGCACCGCCCACACGCGCCCCCCCCACATCCAATTTGGCATTTTCACCCACCCAGTACAGCGTTTCGTGGCCCAATTGGGAGCCGCACCGAAGCCCCCAGTGGGACCGCCCGCATGCGTCCCCCACACCAAATTTGGCATTGTCACCCATCCAGTACAGCGCTTCGTGGCCCCATAGGGAGCCCAACCGAAGCCGCCAGCGGGACCCTCCGCGTGCATCCCCCACACACGATTTGGCATTGCCACCCGCCCAGTACAACGTTCCGTGGCCCCATAGGGAGCTCCACCGAAGCCCCCAATGGCACCGCCCGCGTGCGCCCACCATCCCCAATTTGGCATTTTCACCCGCCCAGTACAACGCTTCGTGGCCCCACAGGGGGCTCCACCGAAGCCCCCAGTGGGACCGCCCGCGTGCGTCCCCCTCAGGGAGCTCCACCGAAGCCTCCAGTGGAACCGCCCGCATGCGTCCCCCACACCCAATTCGGCATTTTCACCGACCCAGTACAGCGCTTCGTGGCCCATAGGGGACCCCACCGAAGCCCCCAGTGGGGCCGCCCGCATGCGTCCCCCACACCCAATTTGGCATTTTCACCCACCCTTTACAACGCTTCGTGGCCCCATAGGGAGCCCCACCGAAGCCCCCAATGGGACCGCCCGCGTGCGTCCCAAACGCCTCATTTGTTTTTTTTCACCCACCCAGTGCAGCGCTTCGTGGCCTCATAGGCAGCTTCACCGACGGCCCCAGTGCCACCGTTCGCATGCGCTCCCCCCCGCCCAGCGTAGCGCTTCGTGGCCCCACAGGGAGCTTCACAGAAGAAGATATTCACAACTGCGGTACCCACAACTTCACATGGTTGGGTCCTTCGCCCGGATTTTTTTATGGGTGGGACGCGACCACCCGCTTAGGGTTATCCGAGCGATGTTCATTCCGTCCCGTTCCTGCTACACGATTCGCAACTCGACGACCTGTTGGCGAGGAACAAGTTGAGTTTGTTTTGTTTTTTTGACAGGGTGGTGTGGTTGCTATCGGCCGGCTAGGTGGGGATGTGGGAGTGTTTCATCATAGGAAGTAAGGATTTGTTGGCGTTTTCGTTAGTTCTCGGCGGCTTGCCAGCCTCAACTGCGCCTCGCCGAGAGCGTTCCGGGGGTGCCCGGATCGTCCCGAACTCGGGGGCCCCCAAACGGGGTGGTGACCACACTGTGCGGTGAGTCGGTGGGGATTCGGGGTCACCGCACGGTTTGGGGACTCGGGTCGTTCTCCGAGGACGTCTCGGGCGACTGGGGCCTCCTGGGTCCCAAAACCGTGCGGTGAAGGACCGTGCGGTGAGGTCTTGGGGGATTTCGAGGTCACCGCACGGTCCGTCACCGCACCGTTTCGGGACTCCAAACGAAGGCCGCCAGAGGCTTGAGTTATGACCCGAAGTCCACCAAGGGACAGGCTCAGCGGGGGGATGCAGCGACCCCCAGTCGCCTACTCATCGCCGATAGGGGTCCGATGCCCTCGCCCCGCCAAGGAACTTGCGGATTCGCTATCGAGGGATCGAGGGCCAAGTAGCGATGTATCGCCGATTCCGGGCCGACGCGTCCCCCCCTGGGCCGATGCCCCCTATCCCCCTCAGCCTCTGTGATGCAGGCCTCGGGCGCGGGGGCTGCTTCGTTCGATGGAGTTCGTTTTTCCACTGAACAGCTGATCTGCAGCCGGTGAGGGACCTGGGGCCCCCGAAATCGTTTGCCCATCATGGCCCCCCATCGTGGCCCACGTTTTCCCAGCCATCCTGTGGTGCTGGATCGTCGCGTTGAATCCGCAGCTCCCCGTGTCCTCCTCCTCTTTCCTCCTCCCAACCCTGCCTCTGCCCTCCGCATGTCCATGCCGGCACATGCCTCACACGCTTCGTGGCCCCATAGGGGGCTCCACCGAGGGCCCCAGTGGCAAAACCCGCATGGCGGCAACGCCCCATTTCAGGGGTGCGCCACGTGTCGTGGTTCCAGACGGAGTTCCACCAAGGGCCCTAGCGGTAAAGTCCGCATGGCGGCGCCGCCCCATTTCGGCGCCGCACCCTTAACGTGATTCGCAGCCCCATAGAGAGCTCCATCGAAGGCCCTACATGGCGGCATCGCTTCATTTCGGCGCACCTCTTACGTGCTTTGCGGCCCCATGGGCAGCTCCACCGAAGGCCACAGCGGTGAAGTCCGCGTGGCGGCACACCTTTCATACGTTTCGTGGCAACTACACCGAAGCTTGAGGTAGCACAGCCTGCATGGCGGCACCGTCACATCTTGGCGCACCCCTCACGCGCTTCGCGGCCCCATAAGATGCTCCACCGAAGGCCCTGGTGGCAAAGACCGCACGGCGGCCCCGCCCGATTTCCGCGAAACCCATTTTCGCTGCCCTATAGGGAGCTCCACCGAAGGCCTCAGTGGCAAAGTCCGCATAGCGACGCCCTCGCACGCTTCGTGGCCCCATAGGCAAGGAGCTCCACCGAAGGCCCTAGTAGCACAGTCCACATGGCGGCACCATCCATTTCGGCGCACCACTCACGCGTTTCGAGGCCCCATAAGGAGATTCACGGAAGACTCCTGTGGCAAATCCCGCATGGCGGCACAGCCTCATTTCGGCGCAGCCCTCGCGTGTTTGGCACTTTTAGGGAGCCCTACGAGAAGACCCCAGCGGTAAAGTCCGCATGCCGACCCCGCGCCATTTCGGCGCATCTCTCGCCCGCTTCGCGGCCCAATAGGGAGCTCCACGTAAGGCCTCAGCGGCAAATTCCGCACGCTGTTACCTCGTCAGTGTAGCACACCCTTCACACGATTCGGTTCCATCCTTTGTATCGTTTGCCTTGCGGTAATCACTCGTAGCTGCCGTCTGGGCCCCTTGCCAGGTGTTTGATTTCTAGCAGGGGGCGACGTCCGTTACCCGACCCCCTGCCCTCCCCGGGAACGGTCACGATCGCACGGGGGAGCGCCCTCCCTCCCCGTGCCCCCGTCCCCTCCCCCTCCTCGCGCCTCCCGTTCGCAGGCACGTGGCGGCGGTCGTCATGACGCGCATGCGAGCTCGCATGGGCGCCGCCGCCACCAACCCCGCCCCCCCTCCGTTAACGTGACCGCCCCCCTGCCCCCCATCCATCCCCCTCCTCCTTCTACTAGGGCAACGGACCTCACACCCTGGGAGCATCAATCATCCTGGCGAAGGTCCCAACCATATGCAGTTGTGGGTACCGTAATTGTGAATATCTGCTTCGGTGAAGCTCCCTATGGGGCCACGAAGCGCTGCACTGGGCGGGGGGGAACGCTGTACTGTGTGGGTGGTGTGCCGAATTGGGTTTCCGGGACGCATGCGGACGGTCCCACTGAGGGCTTCGGTGGAGCTCCCTATGGGGTCACGAAGCGCTCTACTGAGTGAGTGAAAATGCCAAATTGGGCTACTGGGACGCATGCGGACGGTCCCACTGGGGGCTTCGGTGGAGCCCCCTTATGGGGCCACGAAACGCTGCACTGCGCGGGTGAAAATGCCAAATTACATTTCCCGGACGCATGCGGACGGTGGCACTGGGGCCTTGGGTGGAGCCCTCTCTGGGGCCACGAAACGCTGTACTGGGTGAGTGAAAATGTCAAATTGGGCTTCCGGGGCGCATGCGGACGGGGGCATTGGGGCCTTCGGTGGAGCTAAACGCTGTACTGGGTGGGTGAAACGCAGGGAGGAGGGGGAGGAGGGCCACGAAACGCTGTACTGGGTGTGCGGGATGCATGCGGACGGTAGCGCTGGGACCTTCGGTGGGGCTCCGTGTGGAGCCACGAAACGATGTACTGGGTGTGCGGGACGCATGCGGACGGTAGCCTTGGGACCTTCGGTGGGGCTCCCTATGGGGCCACGAAACGTTGTACTGGGTGGGTGAAACGCAGGGAGGAGGGGGAGGAGGGCCACGAAACGCTGTACTGGGTGTGCGGGACGCATGCGGACGGTAGCACTGGGACCTTCGGTGGAGCTCCCTATGGGGCCACGAAGCGCTGTACCGGGTGTGCGGGGCGCATGCGGACGGTAGCACTGGGACCTTCGGTGGGGCTCCCTACGGGCCCACGAAACGATGTACTGGGTGTGCGGGACGCATGCGGACGGTAGCACTGGGACCTTCGGTGGGGCACGAAACGCTGTACTGGGTGGGTGGACCGCGGGGGGGAGGGGGAGGAGGGCCACGAAATGCTGTACTGGGTGTGCGGGACGCATGCGGACGGTAGCATTGGGACCTTCGGAGGAGCTCCCTAGGGGGCCATGTACTGGGTGTGCGGGACGCATGCGGACGGAAGCATTGGGACCTTCGGTGGGGCTCCCTATGGGGCCACGAAACGCTGTACTGGGTGTGCGGGACGCATTCGGACGGTAGGGAGGAGGGGGGGGGCACGAGAGGAGGAGAACGCGGGGACCGTCTCTTCAAAACGAGGACCCAACACCACAGGATGGTTGGGAAGAACGCTTCCTCATTGGCATAGGCTCTCGAATCTTGGCAGCCCCATGGAAAAGGGTCGATCGGCGACACGCACGAGACGCCCTTCGCCAGGGTGGCCTCTGGTGCGCTGCCCGGGTGAGCCGATCCCAATCACGCAGGCCGTTGCTGTCGCCTCGCACGCAGCGATCGGCAGGCCGCGCACCAAAGGTCGCTCCTGCCCAGGGTCGCTCTTGCCCGTATCCGAGCCGGGAGCTCGGGAAGGGCCTCGTCGCCACGAACAAGGCCACGACGACAGGGGGCCCTGGCACGACGGCCCCGGCCTCCGTCCGGCATTGATTCCATATGGTTCGCTTTCGTGTCGGGCCGCATTCCCATGTGAGTCTTTGTGGATTTTGGCTGCATGCCCAGAGGTGGTAAGTCTGAATGTTCTTCCCGCTATATCCACTTAAGGCTGATCTTTACAGGCTGAAGTTTTATGTGATCACACAGTTACGTTCGCCGTGCATTATTAGTGTTTCTGTTCGATCCACTCACCTCGACGTAGCCGAGCTAAACGTAGCTCGGTCGTAAAACACGGCCATGGCCGGGGTTGTGACTATGCCTCACGATGCAACGATATCACAATACATCGCTCTGTTAGTTGTGAAGAGGCAAGTTCGGCTGTTAAGCGGCACTTGCGCGGAATTCATCAGAATCGTGTGTTCCGTCGCATGTGCGGGCCGGGATATCAGCTGAGCGCTACGTTGACAGTTTGTTGATACTTCATACCGAAACTGCCAGCATGAATAAGGCCACGTGGCTGGCTCCACCGTGTAAATGCGAGGGCTGCAATGCACAGCGGTTTGTATGAGGCAGCTGGGGGCCGCCCGTGGTAAACATGTCTGTGCTTCCTGGATCTTCGATTGAATTCCATGAAGCTCGAGCTGGGCCTCGGAAACACTCCCTCTCTTCCTCCGTATAGTTTTTCCTCGAGGCGAAGCGTCTTCGTCTGGTTCTGCCATGCATGGAGTGCGTTCCATGCTGGCTCTGCTCTTGTCCCTCTTCCTGGCGACATGCTCTTCGGACAGCGCGCCGGGTGAGTTCCCAGATGGCCCGCCTGCTGAAGAGTGCAACGGTCCAGATTCCGAACAGCGCAAGCGGCCGAGCTGGCGCGTCGCACCGTACAGACCCGGCGCGCCGTCGATCTACGGAGGGCAGTACGTTGTCGAGGCGTTCGGTGAGCATTTCGATGGCCCAGTCGGGGGCGATGACTGGGACCTGCTCTGGACCCAGACTTTCCAGGTCGGTGAGCTCCTCCGGCGGGAGCTGCCCCCGAGGGCGGGCAGGCTGGTGAACCACTGCCGGTACTTCAAGGCCGCGGGCCAGAAGTGCCATTTCGCCGGGCACGTCAGGACCCGCAGAGGGCACCCGCACTCTGCCACCGCTGCCAGGACCATCCTGGGCCCCAGGACGGCCTGCAGACCCCAGGTGGCTTCGGCAAGGTGGGCGCGTGCACCATGCCTCTGAAGAGACATGGGCCACCGCGACCGAGAACACGTCGACAGGGCGCCGACCTCTGGGCGGTGACACGCCCGATCGTCACCCAGCACGTGGCGGCGCTCAGGCGTGCCACCGCCCAGGGGTCTGTCCTCGTCCGATGGGTGCTCGGTGGTGCTGGTCCATGTTTCTCCTCTGAATGCCAGGGCCCATGATATCCCTGGCCAGTCATGCTGGCGGTGTGAGAGCGCCTTTGCTCATCAGTCGGCGACTACAAAAGATATGGATACGTCGGAGTATGGTTTGCGATCGGCACCGTTGGGGCCTGGGGAGCACGACACTGTCCTCGTCGCGGCCTCCTCGGGGTGCGCCGGAGAGCTCTGTCAAGGTCCTCGCCCGCCCCACAGGGTGCCCCCAGGGTGCTGGTTGCAAACCGCACGCTTTGCAAGCCATACCCCGTTGGAGTTGCCGAATCAGGAGGGTTGCGGCCGCCCTGGCGCGGGACCCAGCCCAGGCCGCGCAGCTCCCAGTCTTGCGCGCGCACGTGCTCAACCACCCTGCGCAGGCCGCGCAGTGGCTGGCGGAGGTCCAGTCCGCCCCCGAGCCCGAGACGCCCGTCGAGTGGACCACGCGCCAGCAGTGACGGCGACTGACATTACCAGAATGGACCAAAATCCTATCCCTAGGATTAGCATCTCCTCATCTCGATGCCGATCTCAAGGATTCCCTCAGTTTTCGAGGGCGCATCCCGAGTGTCATCGCCTTGTGGCTTGCCGATCTTAGGGGTAGGGATAAGGTCGAGGCTGGTTTTGACAGCGCTGCCCGTCCGCAGAAGGCAGAAGGCATCTCCACACCAGCGGCGTGCCTCAGAGGAGAGCTCTCGTCGCCACGGCTGGACTCTCCTCGAAACTGTGGTCAGACTGCCCCCTGGAGAGGTCCAGGGAGTGCGTGGCGGTATCGGCATTCGTTTGTTGTTCCCCCTCCTGTTGGCCCACGCTGGTGGGGATGGGGATCGGTTGAACGATGCTCAATTGTTTCGCGTCGCGTGGGATCTCAGGGAGACCCGTGCCCACCCGCGCCGATCCTGGCCGGGCCGACCCTGAGCTCAGGACCAGTGTCACACCCTGCCCCAGAGTCCAGCAGTGGCGAAACGTCCTGGCTTGCCTACAGGCCCACCAAAGAAGCTTCTAGGAACTCCTTGTGGTCTGCACGAAGTTTTCTTCGAACATGTCCGGCT
Organism: Prorocentrum cordatum; assembly: GCA_963575745.1. Taxonomy (NCBI): domain Eukaryota; class Dinophyceae; order Prorocentrales; family Prorocentraceae; genus Prorocentrum; species Prorocentrum cordatum. The sequence goes on along the minus strand of CAUYUJ010016527.1, from coordinate 520,598 downwards.
GAGACCGTCATGTTTTAACACATCAGGATTCTGCTCTAAGAACGTCGTTCTTGTTTTTTGGGTCATTTTGGGGTTCGAAGAACATGTCGTGTTAGGCCTACAGGATTGCCGGGATGGTCGACCCTTGCTCAAGAGAAGGTCCCCTCGACCGGCGTCTCGACGAGCGGCCCTGGGTGGTCAAGAGGTGCGACGCGGGCCTGTCGCAAGGAGCCCCGGGGGGGCGCGCGGCCCGCAGCCCTGGCCCGAGCCCGTCGTCCACGCGGGCGCGGGCCCAGGCTCCAGGATCGAATCTCTCGAGGTTCGAAGCTCGAGCGCGGGCAGTGTGCACGTCCATACGTTGGCGTCTCGGATGTTCGGGCTCCCTTCATAGTATTCGAAGTTCGGGGAGCCATGGATCTGGATGCATCCTCTGGCCTCTGGAGAAGACAGGGTCTTATCCATAACGCTGCGGAGGTGGATATAATTCTTGCCCGCGTCGAGGTTCGAAGTCCATGAGCGTTGTATGTTGTTGTTGGTGGTGGTTGTGGTGGTGGTGGTGTTGTTTTGTTGTTGCTGTTGTTTTCTCTCTCTCTCTCTGGCGCTCTCTCTTGGAGGCTCCTGGAGGCTTCCCGTTGTCGCGGTTGGATTGTCCTCCGGAGTTCTCGCCCGGACGCAGCCCGGGATGGGTCTGGGTGTCGACGTTTGCCCCCAAAGCCCAAAGAGCGGTCGCGTCGTGAAGAGACCACGACCAGAAATGTTCAGTAGTTTTCGGGCTCCATCGGCCACTGGCAGGTGTCGTGAAACCTAGGTCGGGATGAGTACAGTGGGGGCCCATGCCAAGAAACACCCTGCTTGCCTCCAGGGTGCTCTGGGTTTCCCGGGTTTCGATGGTTCTGCCATGGACGACGCGACGTTCTCACACCAAAATCGATGGACCTCCTGGGGCCTCAGGGTTGGGTTTGTTGTGTAAGAATTCTCGTGGACTGGCCTCCACCGTAAGAGATCCTGGGAAAGGGTCTAGGACTCTGGGGGCCCACGCTGCGGACAGAGTCACCACGTCGGGTGTCTGGGCTGGCCGAAGCATTTCTTGCTGGTCTCGACGCAGTGTCCGGAAGGTGCCGTGGTCGGCGTCCGGGAGGGGCGCGCAGATGCCTGCCAGGGCTGCGGGCATGGAGGGGCCCCCAACCCTCAGGCTCCCCGCCCTCGCCGCCCCGAACGCCGCGGGCGTCGACGTTTGTGTCCGCGCGCGAGCGCAGACCTAGACAATCTCATGGGCGTCGCGAGACCCCAAAAAGGCATGGGACACCCTTGCGGCAGAGGACCCCGATCAGCCTTGCACAGTTGCACGAATGGGGGGCAACGATGGGCCGCCAATTTCTGGGGCCCAGCACCCCCAATTGGACGTTCGAAAAAGTGTAAAGAACTCTTCCAGACAAGCTGGTTGTCTGGCGCTTGGGGGCCGTTTTCCGGCCTGGGCCAGGCAAATTTAGGATGTTTCAGAACGCTCTGTTACGCTCTCAGGGCGTTCCATAACGTCCTGAAATGGCCGCGACGCCGATGCCAGATACGCCCTCCAGGCCTCCCAGTTTTCATCCGAATTCGAGTGCGTCATCATCCGAATGTGTATTCGTCCTGCCTTCGTCTTACCTGGGACCCGCAGTGAGAATGTTTCGCGGCGGAGGCCCCGTCCGACCTGGGGACGGGTGCTCCAGGGCCCACACGTCGTCAAGCAACAATTGTGTGGGCGGTGTCCGAGTGTGTGTTGTCCTGGGCCCGCGCGTCTTCCCAGGTAAGCCAGTTCGACGTGCACTGGTCTTTTCAGACCCCCTTGCGTGGTTCGACGTGCGGTATTTGGCGCCCTTCTGCCTAGTGCCCAGGGGCCCTAAAACACGTTTCAGGATGAACTGCTGGTCCTGGGAAGGGGGTCCAGGCAAATCACGACGTCCGGGTACGGGGGGGCACATGATTCTTCGCCATGGGTTCTTGACCCCATCCACCTCCCAGACAGGCAACTGTCTTGCGGACTCAAAAATAAGAGGTTGCCGTCTTTGTTCGCCCCAAGGCTAACCAACAGATGGCCATATGCACTACTACGTACCCGTGGGCAGTGTAAGAAGTTGGTTTCGAAAAATGGATGCGAATGCAATTCGGAGCCTCCTATCCCTATGGGATGCTCCCCACATCTTAAGTAAGGGTCTTGTTTTTTTTCGGGACACCCCGTGCAGGAAAGAACACCTCATCCCTCTCCTTTCCTCATCACCCTTTAATTACCGCCGCCACCATCCTCCTCCTCCTCATCATTATCATCATCAGCATCGTCATCATCATCACCATCGTCATCATCAGCAGCACCACCATCAGCATAACCAGTATCATCATCAGCAGCATCACCACCATCATAATCATCATCCTCATCATCATCATCATCACCATCATCATATTCACCATCACCAACATCCTCCTCCTCAGCTTCATCATCATCATCACCACCATCACCACCATCATCATCATCATCATCATCATCATCATCATCATCATCATCATCATCATCATCATCATCATCATCATCATCATCATCATCGCACGCACTCGCCCACACACTCGCACGCTCATGTTCAGTAAGTCTCGAGCGGGAGCCTCGTCTGTGAGTGAATCGCGAGGACGTCTCGAGCGGGCGCCCTTTCCTATGGGAACCCAACCTCCATGCTCGAATCCCGATGACGTCTCGAGCGGGAGCCTCGTTCCTGAGCAAGATGAGAGGGTGTCTCGGGCGTTCACTCGTTTGCGAGGGACCCGTGAGGAAGTCTCGAGCGGGAGGCCTTCCCTATGGGGTCACCGCCTCCCTGCCCGAACCCCAGGCGGCCATCGGAATACAGTGGGTATTCACACGTTTGCTGACTCCTGGAGACATGTATTCCTGCAAGGTCTCGAGAAGTATCCCCGTCCCTGAGCAAACTGAGAGGATGTCTCGAGGTCTCACTAGTGTGCCCCTTCCTATGTGGTCCCCACCTCCAGGCTCGAGTCCGAGGCGGCCATTGGCATACCATTTGAATACACAGGCTGGCTGACGCCTGGAGACCTGAATCCCGATGAAGTCTCGAGCAGGAAGTTTTTTCCCTGAGCAAACTGAGAAGATGCCCTGGGCGCTCTCTCGTTTGCGAGCGAGTCGCGAGGAAGTCTCGAGCGTGAGTCCTTCCCCATGGTGTCCCCACCTCCATGCTCGAGTGCGAGGCGGCCATCGGCATACCATGTAGAACATGTTTGGTGACACCTGGGAGCCCGAATCCCGAGGACGTCTCGAGCGGGAGCTTCTTTCCTGAGCAAACTGGGAGGATGTCTCGGGCGCTCGCTCATCTTGCAGGTGAGTCGTGAGGAAGTCTCGAGCGGGAGGCCTTCCCCATGGGGTCCCCACCTCCATGCTCGACTCCGAGGCGGCCACCAGAACACAGTGTGAAAACAGGTTTGGTGACACACGGGAGCCTGAATCCCGGGGACGTTCCGAGCGGGGGCTTCGTTTTCCTGAGCAGCTGAGAGGGTATCTCGGGCGGGAGCCTCGTCTGTGAGTGCACTGCGAGAAGGTCTCGAGCGGGAGCCCCCTTCCCTTTGGGATCCCCACCTCATAACCCGAGGCGGCCATCGGGATGCTGGGAGCCTGAATGCCGATGAAGTCCCGAGCAGGAAACTTCTTCCCTGAGCAAGATGGGAGGGTGTCGCGGGCGCTCACCCGTCTGCGAGTGATTCGCGAGGAAGTCTCGAGTGGGAGCCCCTTCCTATGGAGCCCCCGCTTCATGTTATTCATCCCAGGCGGCCATCGGAACACCATGTAGAAGCGCAGCTTCGATGACGCCCGGGAGTCTGAATCTTCTGAAAGTTTCGAGCTGGAGCGTCGTTCCTTTGTCGAGCGTCCTTTGTAGTCCGAGGCGGCCATCCTCAGTCTAGCTTGCAAGCGTTGGCATGGACCAGCAGATAGCAGACAGGAAGAGAGCCTCCGTAGTCACAAGACGACGAAGAGTTCTTCCAGATTGCAGTCAACCCGCATTGCAAGGATGAGCAACTTTCCAAGGTCACCCTTGCATTCTTCTCTATTCGGCCCATCTCTGGCCGCTTTCGCTGGCCGCGCCCCGCTCGCAAAGTGCCGACATGGCCTTTCAAGGCTCTTGCATCCTTATCGTGTGTCCTTATTGTACGGGCTGGCTGCAGCTTGGAAGATCCTCATGCGGGGTCCCACCGTTGGGGTATTTGTTCGGCGCGCGCTGCTTGCGCTTGCGGGCCCCGGGGCCTGAGAACTGCCCCAGGGAGTCCCACAAGAGGTGAAGAAGTGCCGGCAGCGATCCGTTTCCACGACGCGATGAGGTATGTGACTGGCCAAACCTTCGGACTCCCCTTCCAGACACTGTCCTGACTGCTCTTCCGTGGTGGCCTCCTGGCGGGAGGGCTCTGATGTATGGGTGTTCCTGGAGGACGAGTCCCACAGAGGGGAGGGGCGGGGAGCCCCAGACCGCCCGGTGTGGCAGCCGTTTCGCTTAAGACCTCGCCCCAACTTGTTTCGGAGTCGCGTTCTCGCCTGTGTATTGCTTTCTGCATGCCTGGCCCGGACGGCCACGGTCCTTTCTGCAGCATTGTTGCATTATGGTGCACATGGTCGCCCTCCTGCTCCTCGGCCCGCTTCCTCACCTTTGCTGCCAGTAGGGGTTTTCTGCTGGGGTAGATTCGAGCTGCTTCCAGCTATGGTAGCTAGGTCCCTCCCTGAGGCCATGTAAGCATCACCCTCTTCCAATCCTGAGATTCCATTTTACACAGCGTCGCGAAGGAATATCGACCAGAGCCATCGGAGCACTCGTTCTGCTGCAGTTCTCGAGCTGGATCTGCCCGCGAGGAGCCCCTCGGTACTGGGGTCGTCGGTTCGACTTGCAACAGCTGCAACGACTGTAAGGTGGTTGCAACCCATTTGCAAGGCACCTTCAGGTGGGTTGCAAGCCCGCTGGGCTGCCTGAGTTTGAGTAAGTCACGGACCCAACTTGGAGCACCTAGGCGGACTTGCAACCCACTTGCAGCTGTCTTGCAAATTCCGTGCAACCGTCTTGAAACTGTTGCAAGTCACAGCGATCACTGCAGTACAGGATCGGGGCCCATAGTGCCCGTCAGAATGTTTCATGGTGCTGGAGGTTGAGGGTCCTCCTATTCCTCCTCCTCTTCCTCGTCCTCCTCATTCTCTTCCTCCCCCTGTCATGTTTGGCGTTCTGTTTCGAGACATATGCCCCCAGACCTTTGGACCACTTCCCCAGGAATGGTGTTGCGTCCCGTCCCCGAGATGTCTTCTGACGGTACAGGGCTCGAAACTGGACCCCATGGAGGCCCTAAACGACGAGACCTTGGCCGTCTCGATGGCATTCGGAGGTCTTCACGTTCCTTGGAGGCACCCCGCAAGTCTTCGCGGAGATTTCGGAGGCAAAGACAAGGCCAAACACGCATCAAAAAAATCGGTCCTGGATCTTCGGAATTCCTTACTCCTCTTCCGCATCATCCTCCGAATTCTGCGGGGTCCAATCCGAAGTCAACGAGGTCGATTCGACTCGACCCCTCCTTCTGCTGCTGATCCTTCTCCTCCTCCTCCTCCTGGGCCTGGGCCCGTCCATGGGTCGATTGCCCTTGGATGGCCAGCGCTGTTCTGACCACCTGCTCGATCCTCAAGCCTCTTTCCTCCTCATCCTCCTCGTATTCCTCCTCGTCATTATCCTCCCACTCTTCCTCTCGGGCCCGAAGACGGGCTCGACCATGGGTTGGCTGCCCCCCCCCCCCAGGCCTCCGACGAACTGGCTTCTGTTTTCGGTCTGGTGGCCAGCGTCCCCGCTGCAGGAGTGGCGCTGCTCAGCGGCCGGGAGCTGCTCGCTGCCTCCGAGCGCTGGGCGAGCGGCCGGGAGGCCAAGTCGCCCTGGACGGTCGCGCAGGAGCTCCGCGTCGGCATCGTCGGCGTCGTCGTCGTCGTCACCACCGTCGTCGCCACAGTCTTCGCCGTCGTCGTTAGCGTCGTCGGCGGCGTCGTCGCCGTTGGTGCCGCCGCCGATCTTGTCGTCGTCGCCGTCGTCGTTGGCGCTCGCGGCTTTGTCGTCCCCGCTCCTTTGGTGGAGCTCAGGCCTCCTGAGGGCGCGCCAGCCGTCGTCCTCTCTCTCTCTCTCTCCCTCTCGCTCTCGTGCTTTCTCTCTCGGCCCGTTTTTGTTTCCAGTCGTTGCCTTCGCAGACCGCGCCAGAGGGCTGTCGGGTGGTGTCCCCACCCCTGCTTCTCACAAGTGGCACCTCCCGCCACAAGAGCTGGGCGCGGCGGGAGCGAGTAGCACGCGCGCCCGGACGGACATTCCGCCCGAACTGGTGCGATCTCTCCGGAGCGAGCGCTGGTCCTGGCAATCGTCAGGAAGCGGGCGACTGAGGGTCGGAACGTTCAGCGGAGTGCCAGATTCATTATGTCGGCGGGCGAGAGTTAGCTCGCCCGCCTCCAGGCGGTGTGGAAGGCGGGCTGCCCTTTGCTCCCAGAGGGAACGACTCCCTCTTTGGAGCGTGCCGGCACGGCGAGAGCTTCAAGGTGAGGCTCCCAGGGTCAACGCGCTCAAAATCAATGCGTGGAGCTCCCGGACGATTTCGGCGATTTGAGGCAAGATCTCGCTAGCACGCCCCGAGGGCGCTTGCGTGGGTGCCCGCTCGCACGCAGCGCTTATGGGCGCGCCCTGAGGGCGATTCTGTGCGTGCCCGCTCGCACGCGGCGCCTTCTGGCGCCCCGACGGCGATCTCGCGCGCGTGCCCGCTAGCACGCGGCGCACTCTAGTGCGCCTCGAGGGCTCCCTCGTGCGCGCCCGCTAGCACGCGGCACTGTCTGGCGCGTCCCGAGGGCTCTTCAGTGCATGCCCGCTCGCACGCGGCGCTTTCTGCTGACGCTTTCTGATGCACCCCCTTCCCATCCCGCGTGGCTTTCGCGTAGCGACTGCAGCTGACGTCTTCTCATGCAGCCCCCCCTCCCGCGTGGTGGTGGGGTAGGGAGGCGTCTGCATGTGGGACGCCGCGTCCGCATGGGCGCCCGCGCGCACCTCGCGCGTTTACTGTATGCGCGGCGCCGTTTTGCCTGGCGCCACAAGCCGATAACCTTGCAAACGCCGCTTGCCGAGAACGCTGCCGATGCTGCGCGTCCAGTCTTCCTGCGCGTTCGAGCGCTTTTCAGTCGCACGAGGGATCTGATTGACGCCGCGCGCCGACCTCAGCGCGAGATGTTGGATTAGCGCCACGCGCCGACCCCAGCGAAATGCATTGTGTTCCAACCGTGGGACGCGCGGGTCTTCCCCTGCGAGCGCGAGCGCTAACCATGCGAGCAGCGAAACTGCTTGGCGCCGCGTGCCGACTCCAGCGCGAACAACGCGGCTGCAGCTGACGTCTTCTCATGTTGCCCCCTCGCCCCCGCCCCGCGCGTAGTGGTGGCGGAACGATAAGCTTGGATTTGCGATGCCGCTGCGACGCATCCGCGGAGGCGCCCGCTCGCACCCGCCCGTTGCCAGCCGCGCAGCGAGGCGCCACATCACTTGGCGCTACGCGCTGACCACCGCGCGAACATCGTTTGCTGAGAATGCTGCCAACCCGCACGACGAGTCATCACGCGCGCGCAAAAGCGTTGGCCAGTCGCGTGGGGAATCGGATTGGCGCCGCGCGCCGCCCCCACCGCGATACATTGCGGTGCGCGCGTGCGAGCGCTATCCAGGGAAGCAGGGATGTTGCTTGGCGCCGAATCCCGAGCCCACAGCTTGATCGCTGAGCCAGTCGCCGACGCAGCGCACCAGCAGTCTGCATCGCGCCGCGGTCCGACCCGAGCGCGCACAACTTCTTCGCCGAAGTTGCGTTATTGTGCCACCACGCATGGCGCGACGCGCGCTTGACGCACGACCAACAAGTCTTCGCTCGACATGTCAATCGCGAAACAACGCTGCGATATTCTGGAGCGACCCCCCGCGGATGTTAGGCCAACGCGCTCCCCGTTGTAAAGGGGTTCCCGTAGGGGGTCGTAAGCGAGGAAGAAAGTTGTCCCTGGGGCGTAGCCGAAGCAGGGTAGGGGGGCTGGGTCACGGGCATCGCGTATCGCGCACAGGAGCATCCCCCGCGCACACAACCACGTTGTGGTGGGGCGGGATGCGCGCGCGCACCCCACAACAGCACTCGCTCTTTTTGTTGGTGTTTGTTTTGTTTTCTTTCTCTCTCTCTCTCTCTCTCTCTTTCTCTTACTCTCACTTGTGCTCCCCATCCTCACAGAGTCGGGGGTTGGGACGAGGAAGCATCCGTTCCAAAACATTCCGGGACGCTCTCAGAACGTTCCGGGCGCCTCGAGGTTTGATACATCTTTCAGAGCCGCCAGATTTCAGAGATCTTCGATCTATCTTCACCAATTTGTATCCTCGTTTTGGCTTCGTCTTACAGGAGTACCTGGAGCGGCCGTATATGGGCTTCGGCGGCAGCAAGTTCCACCTGCGCGTCTACGTGCTCGTGACGCGGCGAGCACGGGCCCACGCCACGTTAGCCAGATCCCAGACCCCATATACCCCTGTTCGGGAGCTGCTAAATGTGCCCCTGGCCCAAGGTGCCCCCAGCTTGTCGCTCAATGTTGGAGCCCCTGGGACCCTATGAGCCTCGTGAGGGGTGCTCTGGAATCCGTGGGGGCCTCCTTGGAAATCCTGGGGGCACTTTGGGCCAGGGGCGCTTCTAGCAACACCCGAGCTTTCCTTATTTTCCTGCCTTCCCCCCCCCTCCTCTTGCTACGGTAGGGTCGTGTCGTGTAAATTTAGAGAAGGGCGAGTTGAGACAACCTTCGCAAGGCCCCTTCGTCGCCACGTTTGGACGCATCTCGGAAACTTGGTACGCGTGGACCCCGGGAAGGGTCCCAGGACCGATTTCGACCTGCCGTTTTCTCAATTCGCCCTGCTCTGATAGACGCGGCTGCGACCGCAGCGCGGGCGTTCACGGTTGAACGCCGCCAGCGGCCCCGAATCGGCCGGCCTCGGACAATCAGCGTTGTCGGAGAGCGCCGATCGTTCAAAGTTGAGCGATCCACGCGGTGTCAGAGGTCAGTGCCGAAGTCGTAACGAGACAAGCTTGCCGCACTCCTGCCCTCACCCTCCCCCCGTCTTGCTCCCGGCACCACACGGACACACTTATACTTTATTCGATGTGCACGTCGGCCACGCAAGGGCGACGCGCACGCTCAGGGCTCTTGGCAGTACAATCTCCGTAGCGGCGTTTTCTGGCAAGACCGCCCGGCAAAATATATACTACTCCATGTGTGAACTAGATGCTCGTGCCGAACGTGCGCCTCCAACATCAACGCATTGTATTCGTACGCCCTTGTTCGTCCCATGCTACTCCTCCCTCGCCCCTCACAGAGGGAGGTGGGGCGGGGTGGGGCGGGGTGGGAGGGGGGGGGCGCTGGGACCTGCGGGCGCGCGGCAGTGGCCGCCCAGTCAGGTGGGCTCCCTCGCCGAGCGTCCTCGTCTTCGACGAAGGCCTGGTCTTCCGGAGCAGGGACCCGTATCAGCACGACAACCTGTCGGAGGGCCGCGATATCCATCCCGCGCCGCCGCGCAAGTCCGCCAAATCGGTGGGAAGTGGGAGTGCGCGGGCGGGGTGGTGGGGGGCTGGGGGGCGGACTTGGGCTGGCGACGAACAGGCCTGGGCGACGTCGCCTCCCATCAGTTTCCCTACCTCCTCCTCCTCCTCTTCCTTTCCCTCCTCTTCTTCTCCTCTTCTTCTCCTCCTCCTCTTTCTCCTCCTTCTCCTCCTCCTCCCCTCCTCCTCCTCCTCCTGCCCTCCTCCTCCTCCTCCTCCTCCTCCTCCTCCTTTCCCTCCTCTTCTTCTTCTTCTCCTCCTCCTCCTCCTCCTCCTACTCCTCCTTCTCCTCCTCCTCTCGGGTGCATAGGAGCGCTGGGGGAGGGGGGGGGACGGGGGCAGGGGCAGGGCAGGGGAGAAGGGGGGGGCAAAGGGGCCGCAGAGCCCATTGAGTGCCGAAAGCCCCCTCCCCCGCTCCGCGGCGCCGCCTGGTTCTCTGGCGCTCGCCGCGGCGCCCCGCCCGGCGGCCCGCCTCGGCCGGCGGCTCTTCTCGGCGATCGGCAGCAACGTCGAGGCCTTTTCGCACGCCACGCTGTGGGCGTCCCTCGACGCCAAGTCCGCGGCGCGCCAGGCGAAGGCCGCCATCGTGCAGCGGCCGGGTTCCGCCGAGGTGCGCGGGCGCATGGCCGCGGCCATCCGGGCCATCTTCGGGGAGGCGCTGGCGGAGTCGTTCGGGGACCCGGGCGAAACGGACCCGTCGCGGGTGGGCTTCGCCTGCTTCGACCTGTTCGGGCTGGACGTCATGTTCGACGAGGACCGAGGAAGCGAAAGCGGCATGAACATGTTAGCCAGCGTGGGACCGTTCGGCGCGTGTTCTAGCAATTTGTGTAATGCAGTCTTTATGGAGCAATCTGTGTGGTACCATCTACGTCGTGCAGCTTATGTTGTGCAACATATGTTGTTCATTCTATGTTGTATCATATAGGCTGCGCAATCCTGTGGAGCAATATTTGCGGTACAATATATGTGATGCGAACGATGTGGTGCGCAATATTTGTGGTGCTATCGGCGTGGTGCAATATGTGTGGTGCAGTCTATGCTGTGCAATTGACTACCCTGCACCGCGCTTGACCACTCCACTGCTCGCGCAAACATCCCACCCACCCACCCGCAACTTGGTTCGCAAAATCTCTTAAGACCGTGACGGTGGGTACCAAATGGCACTTGCCAACGACAGCGACGCCGACGACGACAGCGACAACGACGACGACGACGACGCCGCCGACAACGGCTACGACGACACCGGCGACGTCTCCAACGACTTCGACGACGCCGACAACAACGACGACGACGACACCGACGACACCGATGCCGACGCCGACGACGACGACGATGACAACGACGACGACGATGACGACGCCGCCGACAACGACTTCGACGACACCGACGACGTCTCCAACGACTTCGACGACGCCGACAACGACGACGACGACGACACCGACGACGACGACGACAACGAAGACGAAGACGACGATGACGCCGACGCCGACGACGACGACGAAGACGACGACGACGACGTCGCAAACGAAGACGACGACGAGGGAGGAGGGAGGACGACGACGGCGACAACGGCGACAACGACGACAACGACGAGGGAGGAGGGAGGACGGCGACGACGCGAACGACGAAGAAGGAGGAAGGACGGCGACGCCGACGACGACAACGACGAGGGAGGAGGGACGACGACGACGACAACGACGACGACGACGACGCGACGAAATAGGAGGGACGACGACGAGACGCCGACGACGGACGACGACGACGACGAGGGAGGAGGAGGAAGGACGACCACGGCGACAACGACGACGGAAACGACCACGACGCCAAAGAGGACGACGACGACGAACACGAGGAAAGACAGAGGACGACGTAGGCGACGACGACGACGACAACGACGCGGGAGGAGGGAGGACGGCGACGACGACGACGACGACGAAGAGCGCGCGCGCACGCTTTTGTTGAAAATCCGTGTTGCGAAACCTTGGGTTTTTGTAGGTTTTTTGGACGCGCGATTTCGAAATCCTTCCGAAACCGATGGGTTTTGAAGGATTTCGGCGTACGCGCGCGACGACGCGCACGTCTGCACTTCGTCCCATCTTTTGCAGAGGATTCTCGCGACGGCACACGCGCAAGGGCGTTCGACAGATTTCGACATGCGCGCGCGCGAAGCCCGTTTGGTAGCATTTTGTAAAAATCTTGGAGAGAGCGTGATCCACCGCCGCTTTACTATGGAAAATTGCCAACCTTTTCCTCCGGAACCCAGGGGTCTCCCCCCCCCCCCCCCCCTCCGAAAATCCCCCCCCCCCCGCCGGACCCCCCCCCCCCCCCCTCCTTCCCGGCAAAACCCTCCCCCTCCCCTAACCCCTCCCCCCCCCCCCCCCCTCCCCCTCGAAAACCGGGGGGGGTCACTACCGGTTCGAACCCCCACCCCCCCCCCCCCCCTCCGGATCCGGAAAACCGGGGGGGGTCACTACCGGTTGGAACCCCCCCCCCCCTCGAAAACCGGAGGGGGGTCACTACCGGTTCGACCCCCCCCCCACGCACCGCCAGCAAACGACTCCCGGTCCCTACCACCGCTCGCATCACATCCCCCACTGTTGTTCCCAGCACCACTGTCCTCACCACCACTGTCCCCACTGGTTCCACCACCGTCCCTATTGTCCCCACCAATGCCCCCACCACTGTCGCACTGTCCCCACTGTTCCCACAACTGTTCCCACCACGGTTCCACTCTCCCCACTGTCTCCACGGACCCAACCACTGCCTATCCCCACTGTCCCCACTGTCCCACTGACTCCTCCGCTGTCCCACTGAGCTGTCCCACTGTTTCCACCACTGTCCCCACTGTCCCCACCACTGTCCCCACTGCACCTCTGTCCCATTGTCCCACCGCCGTCCTCGCCACCGCCTTTACCAGTGTCCCCACCACCATTGTACCCTCCACTGCCCCAGTGTTTCCACCTCATTCCCACTGTCCCCACACCACTGTCCCCACCACCACCGTTCCCGCCACTGTCCACTGTCCCCCGTGTTCCCACCATTGTCCCCACCACTGTCCCCGCCACTGCCGTCCCCACCACTGTCCCACTGTCCCCCCACTGTCCCCACCACTGTCCCGCTGTCCCCTCACCACTGTCCCCACCAACACCGTCCCCACCACTGTCCGCACCCCCACTCGGTTTTCGAGGGGGGGGGGGGTTCGAACCGGTAGTGACCCCCCCCCTTTTCATGATGAGCTGGGGGGGGGGGGGAGGGGTTCGAACCGGTAGTGACCCCCCCCGGTTTTCCGGAAAGGGGGGGGGGGGGAGGGGTTCGAACCGGTAGTGACCCCCCCCCGGTTTTCCGCCAGCAGCGGTAGAACACGCTCTTTCAAATCTTGAGAGACCTATGGTTTTCTTAAGATTTCGCAGGAGCTTGCGCGGAAGCTTTTTTTGCAAATCAGTGTTGCGAAACCTTGTGTTTTTGTATGTTTTTTTTTTGGAAACTCGATTGCGAAATCCTTCCGGCACCGAAGGTTTTTGAAGGATTTCGGCATGCGCGCGCGACGACGCGCGCGTGTGCATTTCGACCCATTTGTTGCAAGGGATTCGCGAACAAGTGCTATGTTAGAGCAACAAATGTCACCGCATAGTGTGTTTTTTTTTTTTTACGAAGGGACCCTCAGGGTGGGGAAACGGGCCTGCCTGGGATGGTATGATTTCATATTTAGGATGGACTAGTGTGCAGTATATATATATGTATGTATATATATATATATATATATATATATATATATGTATCTGTATATGTATATATATATATATATGTGTGTGTGGGTGAAATTCTATTTTTCCAGGGGGAACCGATAAGTCCTGGGTGGGGGGGGGGAGGTAGAGTCTATTCTTTGTTTAGAAAGGAAAATCTACGTGGTGCAGTCGATATGGTACAGTTGATGCTTGTTCGCAGCGAATTGCCAACTCCACTGCTCACGCAATCATCCCCTCCTCCAACCCGCAACGAGGTTTACAAAACTCATGCGGCGGTGATCGCGATGAGTGCTTGGCATTGGCTGGCACATTGCTGTGGTCGTGGTGGCACATGCAGGCTCGCGCGCAAAGCGACCATATAGTCTGGCAAGACCGACGCGGCCGCTGTGGCGACAACCGCTGGGAACTTCCCAGCGCGTCTCGCAGGCTGCGTTGACGCGCATGCACTTCAGTGCGAGTCGGTGACTCGGGCGGGCGCGATATCATGGCGACATCGACAACAGCAGAGACGATGATGAGTGTAGCGATGCTGGTGGCGACGATGACGATGACGACGGCAAGGCCAATGTCGGCGCCGACGTTGATCACGCCGATAGCGACGATGTCGTCCACATGTCGGCGATGAAGGTTTTGCAGGGCTTTTGACAAGCGTGCGGGTCGTCCCCCCCCCCCCCTCAGCAAGCGCGCAAAAAAAGGCGTCTGAATGATCCTGACATGCGCGCGCGAAAGAAAATTGTTGCGTCGCATGTGCCGAAAATTCAGAAGGTCACATGTTTTCTTGTGTTGTTTTTTGTTGTTGGCGTCTCGGGGCACTCGATCTGGAAATCCCCACGGAATCCAAGGTTTAATAACAATCGCGGCATGCGCGGGCGACGCCGTGCGCGTGTGGACGCTATCAGACATCATGCGCAACTTGTTTAAACACATGTCTGAAAGCTGGCCGTTCTTGATAAACGAGTGCGCGCGCATAGTATTGTTTGGCAGGGATGATGGGGACGATCAAGGCCCCCCCTGGGGTGATACGACCCCATGCTTATAATGAACAATGGGCTGAATCGTATGTAGGCTGTACCATCCCAGAGAGAGGGTTACAGTTGGGGGGATTCTGATTTGTTGCTAGAACGGTGGCTGTACGCTGTGCAATTGATTTTGGGTTCGCGCGTGACCACCTTTCATGTTCGCCCACTCATCCCACCCACCCGCCCGCAAATTTGCAAATCCCCATGCGGCGACTGCGATGGCTGATTGGCGCTGGCTGGTGGATCGCTGTGGCCACGCTAACGCGCGCAGGCGCGCGCGCGCGCAGAGCGGCCAGCTAGTCTGGCGCGACTGGCGCGGCCGCGGTGGCGCTGACCACGGGGGACTTCAGCGCGTCTCGCATGCCGCGCTGACGCGCGGCCACATCAGTTCGAATCGGTGAATCGCGCTAGGCCCAGACGACGGGCGGCGACGGGGCGGCGACTCGACGGCCACCACAGCCGCCAAACCGACCGCCAGGCCCAGACGACGGGCGGCGACGAGGCGGCGATGGGCGGTGACGGCGACGACATAGCTGCCAAACCGACATTCAAGCCCAGACGACGGGCGGCGACGGGGGAGCGACGGCGAGATCACAGCCGCCAAACCGACATCCAGGCCCTGTTCTTCAGAAGAGATATGACAACTCACAAGTGCAAGCGCTGTTTCGGGAGTAAATGTTTTGCGCTCCGCGCGGATGTCCTGGATCGTCGCTGGGGCCCATTTGACGGCGCCTGTGACTCCGCACCTGGCGCGTTCCGCGAACCAGGGACGGGGTTCAGCGCAGATCCGAGAAGCCCGCGCGGACCTCCAATAGTTAATATTTATGTTGTTCTCTTCTTGTGCAGGAGCTGAGGCCTTTCGTCCTCGAAGTGAACCACGGCCCCAACTTGCAGGTCGACGACCGCGGGGAGGAGAGCGAGGGCTTGCTCGGCAGGGTGAAGGCCCCACTGGTGGCGCAGCTGGCGGCGTGGGCCGCGCTGCGCGCTCGAAGGGCTCTGGAGGGCGCTGCGGGCGAGCGGAGGACTCCTCTGCACGTGAGGGCGACCCTTCGCCGGAGCGACCTTCGGTGCGGGCTGGAACTGGCTGGGGGTCTGAGGTGGCCCAGCATTGGTTCTGGCCAGCAAGAAGGGGTGGGCGAGATCCTAGATTCTGAATGCGAGGAGGCTCTTTTACTTTTTCGGTCTCGGGGGGGCGTCTTCGAGCCCTGGGACTGCCAACAAAACGGATCTGGAGTGAAACGCTGCAGCACATGGACCCCGGGAGGGGTCCTGGGAGAGATGTTGGGCGGATTTGCCGGTGTCCCCTGTTCTTCACCGAGTTTCTGCGAGCCGGTCCACTTCAGGCTCCCCCGCCGCCGCCCACGGTGCAGGCCCGTTGGGCCGCCCCGTCGCTGGGCGCGACGAGATAGCAGCGGCTTGCGCGCTCGGATGTGCCCCCCCCCCCCCCCTCCCTTACGCGCCCCCTGCCCCCCGCCGAAGAGTTTCGCACCGAAGGCCGCTCGTGCAGCAGGGTCGTTCTTGCGGGTGGCCGGAGGACGGAAGACGAGGCGCTGCTGAGCTTCACGCGCGTCCTGTGAGCGCAGGGCGCGCGCCTGGCAGATCCCACGCGTGCGCAGGGCGGCAAGTCCTCGCGCGCCCGCCGTGGCTAGCACGCCGAGGGACAGATCGCGGCGGAGCCGGCGCGGCGTCGACGGCTTCGTCTCGGTGTTGTTTGGGGCGTTTCTGGAGGCTCTCGTCGTCGCGGCTGGACGCAGCTCGAAGAGCTGGCCCAGGTTCAAGCGGTGGCGAGGCGTCTTAGCTCGCCTATCGGCCCACCAAGCAATGGCATAAGAACCTTTCTGTGGTTTGCACGAGATTATCTTCGAGCATCTCTAGCTGAGACCGTCTTGTTGTAATACGTCGACCTTACGTTCTCAGAACAATGCTTTCGTTTCCTAGGAAGATCTCGTGGGGCCCATAGGAATGCAGGGACGGCCAGTCCCTGCTCGAAGATTGGACCGTTGGAGATGCCCAGGGACCGATTCAAAAAGCGCATGCTCGGGGCCGCCTCCGCCTGGCGGCGGGTGCTGCCCCAGAGTTGTGGAAGTCGATCAATGGAGAGGAAGCGTGCTGCCAAATAATTTCCAGATGTTTAAAACATGATTCAAGCATGTCGTAACCACGTTTTTTGTTTAAAAGGCATGGTTTAAACATTCTAAATATATTTTTGAACATTTTAAAGACATCTTCAACTCAATGATAGGATTGGTAGAGGGTCCATTGTCATGGCGTCCACATTCCCAGAGGGTGTCCCCGGCGCAAGGTGCCCCCAGGATTTCCGGGGAGCCCCCACGGCCTCCAGCGCGCCCCTCACGATGCCTTTCCGAACCCCCCCCCACGCTCCGAGGAGGAACAGGCACCCACACCGCTACAATTCCCTCGTCTCCATGGCTGGATTCTGCTCGACGTCCTGGTCAGAGCGCACCCCAGGAGAGGTCCGTGGAGCAGCGGCATGGGCAACCACCTCGTATGTTTCCCCACCCACGGCCTCCAGAGCACCCCTCCCGAGGCCCACGGGGCCGCAGTGGCTCCACAATGGAGCCCAGAGCGGGGGTCCTCCTGGGCCAGGGACACCCTCGGCGACACTCGAGCCGGCTCTGCCCCCGGCTCCTCGTGCTCGCTCTCGCCCTCTTCCAGGGGCTCCTCCGCCATCCCCCGTCGTTCTCTTCCTCGTTCCCGTCGTGGCCCTGCTCATCTCACCGGACGAGGGGCCATAGCTTGAGGTGAGGCGCTCCAGCCCCTGGGGCGGCGCCTGTCCCAGGGTCGCTGCGATCTCTTTACCCCCAGGGCGGCACGCGCATGGCGAGTTTCCAGCCGCCCTGGTATTCCGCCGTCCTGGCTCGAGTGCTCCTGGCTCTGGTCTGAGTCTAAGGCCCGATTTCTCCATACCGGACACAGAACCTCACCGTGATTGCCTCCCTCCCGCCGCCAGCGCAGGCTCGCCAGAGGCAATGACGACCAACCCGTTCAAGTTCAACAAGGAGGACCCGATGGGCGTGCAGTACGCGACCCTCTTCTACTTCCTGCTGCTGATCACGATCGTGCTGGCGTGGGCGTCGCAGCCAAAGGTCGAGAAGGCGCTGGGCGCCGAGGCGCGCCGTCTGAAGTGGCTCTACCTCGCCGTCTGGTACGTGTGCGTCGCGGGCGACTGGTTGCAGGGGCCCTACGTCTACGCGCTCTACGACGCCTACGGCTTCAGCCGCCACGAGATATCGCAGCTGTTTGTCGCCGGCTTCGGCTCCTCGATGTTTTTCGGGACTTTTGTCGGCTCCTTCGCGGACAAGATCGGGAGAAAGAGGGGCTGCCAGCTCTACTGCGTACTCTACATCGCGTCTTGCTGTACCAAGCACTTCGCCAACTACTGGGTCCTCATGGTCGGGCGCGTCACCGGCGGCATCGCCACCTCCCTGCTGTTCTCCGGGTTCGAGAGCTGGCTCGTGTCGGAGGCGTGCGAGAAGCGAAGGCTCGACAAGGACGCACTCGGGCACATCTTTGCCCTCATGTGGTTCGGCAACTCCCTGGTGGCCATCATCGCGGGGATCCTGGGCGACGTCACCGTGGGGTTCGGCGGCCTCACAAAGCTCGGCGAGACTGCCTTCCACGTGGGGGGCTTCTGCTCGCCCTTCGACCTTGCCATACTCTTGCTGGTGGTCGGCCTGCTTCTCATCAGCTTCCTATGGGAGGAGAACTACGGCACCTCGGAGGCCTCGCAGCCCGGCAGCGAGCAGGAGGGCCTTGCCAAGCAGGTGATGGACGGCGCCCAGGCCATCGCCAGCAGCAAGAAGTTGATGATCATCATGGGGATGGTGGCGTGCTTTGAGGGGTCCATGTACACATTCGTCTTCAACTGGACCCCGGCGCTGAGCAACAAGCTGTCCACGCCTGCCTTTGGCATGGTCTTTGCGAGCTTCATGATGGCGTACATGTGCGGCTCGTCCACCTTCGACATCCTCCGGGGCAGGGGCGCGTCGGCCATCCAGCTGGCGCAGTTGGCGTTCTTCCTCGGAGCCGCTGCGTTCCTCGTCGCCGGCATCGCGTTTATGGTCAGCCTGAGCGTGACGACCATGGGTCTGATCTACTCGGGCTTCATTCTCTTCGAGTTCTGCTGCGGGCTCTACTTCCCGTCCGTCTCCACCATCAAGGGCCAGGCCGTGCCGGAGAGCATCCGCAGCACCGTCTACAACATCTACCGCGTGCCCATGAACGCGATCGTGCTGGGCGTCCTGCTCGGGAACATCACGATGACCTCCGTGTTCGTCACCTGCTTCGTGCTGCTGACCTGGGCGGGGCTGTCCATCCGCGGCCTCAAGGAGGAGGGTGAGAAAGACCTCGGGGCGTTCGACGTTCTCACCGCGGGGCCCATCCTGGGGGGCGCGAAGGGCGACGTGGAGAGCTACGGCGCGGCCACCGCCACGGCTCAGTGAGAAGCCTGCGCCCTCGCCCCTGCCGCCGAGGGGCGCCGCAGGCTCCGCGGCGCTCCCATCGCAGAGGTTCCATGAGCAGCCCGATCGTCCAGTCTGCCTGGGTCCTCTGCTGCTTCTGCTCGGTGCACACCATGCGCTGCAGCGCGATCAGAGCACCCGACGTCTTGGTTAGGACGTCGGCGCGCCAGCAAAACAAGCGTCTGGCCGCCCCGAGACACGCATATCACCCGCGGCGGAGGGTGCTTGTTTTTTCACTGTGTGCTCGTCCGTCGGCGCGTCTTCTCCCATGTCGTGTCCCTCCTTCTCTCATGCATGCTGCTGCTTCTCTTCCTTCTCCTCCTTCTCCTCCTCCTCCTTCCTCCTCCTCCTCCTTCCTCCTCCTCCTCATCATCATCATCATCTGCTGCCGCCGTCGACATGGCCACACAGTCAATCTCCTCCTCGCCCCTGGCAAGGCGGGAAGGGCTCGTGCACGGACACTGCCAACATTGGCCTGGCCAGGATCGGACCCGGCACGGGGGTCGAGGCGGCCACCCCGTCACTGCAGGGCGGCTGCCGGGCTGCCGCCTCGCTGGCAAGTCCCCGTGCCGCCCCATACCCGGGAGCCCCGGGAGGCCATCCGGAGGCCTCTGGAGGCCCGAGATCGGCTACGCGTCAGAGCGGCCCTTAGCAAGAGTGACCTTTGGTGCTGGCCTGGAGGGGTGCCCCCAACTCAATCTTGCGTACCTAGATTCGGCTCCTCTGCGGCCTTCTCTAGAGCTGCGCACCAGATGTCACTCTCGCCCGGGGCCACACCTCCGTGTAGGAAGGGCCGGGCACACGGCGCAGAGCCCTCCCCGACGAGAAGCCCCACGAGGCCTTCTGGAGGCCTCTGCAGGCTCGAGGAGGATGGCCGGACACTCGACGTAGGCCCCCACACACACACACACACACACACACACACACACACACACACACACACACACACACACACACACACACACACACACACACACACACACACACACACACACACACACACACACACACAAAACGCGTCCAGACGGCTTCGCTCTGCGACCCCCGGGGGCCAGGGCCAGAGGGCAGCACTCCGCGCGCCTCCCTTCGCAGCCCTCCGCCGCGGCAGGCCGCAGCATCACACGGCCCGACCGCTTCCACGAGCTGCGCCCGAGCCTCGCGTGCATCCTCCGCAACATGGCGAGGGCCGGTGACGTGTCCGCCGTCCGGGGCTTGATGGAGGCCCGCCGCTTCGGACGACGAGGCCAAGGTCGTCTTCGTTTCGGAGTTTTGTGGGCGTCGCCAGGGGTTCTCGTCGCCACGGCTGGACGGAGCTCGAGAAATGGGCCATGGTGGAGCCCGAGAGGGGGCCAGGGGCCGGTGTTGACTATACTGTGCTGTAGTCAAGTGGGGGCTCCCTTCACGGCCTCATGGCCACCGAGTGCTGGCACGCATCGCACGCGGGCCTCCCGAGAGAGATCCCAGCAGTGAGCACTTCACGGGCCCAGCCGCGCCCAAAGTGTCAGGACGTCTCAGGTAGAACGCCCATATTGTTTTTTCGTTTGGGGGGGAGGGGGGGGCGCGTACCACTTCATAACCTCGATATCACCGCGTGCTACCAGGCATCCCGCTCGGGCCACCCAAGGAGAAGCCGCCCCGTGGTATTTCACGGACCCGCCCGCGCCCAGGCTGGTTGACTTGCCCGATAATGTGAGGGAGCGGGCCCCGCCTTACGGCCCGCAGCTTCAGTTTCTTTTTGCAGCACGTGGCATTCGCAGTCGGTCACACATTCAATTCCTCTGACAAGCGATCAGCCGCCGAAGGCGGTCGCAGTTGAACAGTGTTTTTTTTTCAAGACGGACCAACTTTGGAACGCCGTTCCGTTTTCTGCCGGGCCAAACTTTTTTATCAGGTATGCGTGCGAAGATACACAGCTTCATGTTTAGTAACGTCGGAACATAACAAGTCGATTGACACTTTCGGGCTGGCTACACATCTGGGGGCGTGGACGCTGCTATCCTTAGCGCGCCGCCACCGCGCTGCCACCGCACCTGCGGGCCTCCCAAGGGGGGCACGGGGATGTTTGCACGGGCCCCTCCGCGTCCAAATCTGTGGGGCATATGGGATAGAATGACGCCCTGGGGGGCACGAATATGTGTCTCGTCCGAGCCTCCCCGGCGGGGTCACACGGACGCGCTGTTCTCTTCGGAACCAGATGGCCATCGCGTTCCAGCAGGCATCGCACTCGGGCCTCCCAAGCGGGGTCAGAAAATGTTCGGTGGGCCAGCACCGAGTTATTTGCAGGGGCCGTTCAGAGTTGATCGAGCGCGGCGCACCAAGTTGACGGAATCCAGCATAGCCCTCCTCGTCCCCCTCCGAAGAGCGCTCCAGCAAAAGCAGCGGCATGCCCACCCGCTGTCTCCGAGGCCGCCTCGGGGCCTCGGGCTTCTCCTGAGACCCTCCTGGCACCCCAGGGACCTCCCAGGTGCTCCTGGGATGTTAGAGGTCTTCTGGCGCCCCCCCAGAAGCCAATCAGGGGCTGCCGTTTGCTGCCGTTGATGCCGACCTTCCCTGCTTGCTCCCTGCTTGACTGCTGCAGTTGCTGCCCCTCTCCCCCTCCCCCTCCTCCTCCTTACCCTTCTCTCCTCCTCCTCATCCTTCTTCTTCTTCTTCTTCTTCTTCTTCTTCTTCTTCTTTTTTTTGTGTTTGTTCTTCTTCTTCTTCTTCAGTGTGGACCCTGCCGCCCGTCGGCGCGTGGTGTCATCTTGCTGGCCGACAGAGCTGGACGCAGCGACACCCAGGGGCCTCGTGGGGGGCCTTGTGCGGGCCTCGGGGGGGGCGCCCCACGAGGCCCACAAGTTTGCCAAGGCCGGGCACGGCTTAGCCAGGCTCAGCAGGGCTAAGCAGAGCTTACCAGTCCATAGCAAGGCTTACCAAGAGTTAGCCGGACTTAGCAGGGCCCAGCAAGGCTTACCAAGGCTTACTGAAGCTGAGCAGGACGTAGCAGAGCATATCAGGTCTGAGCAAAACGTGGCACGGCTTATCCAAGCTTAGGGGCTTACCAATGTCCACCAGGGCTTCGCAAGGCTTCGCCGAGCCTCGCAGAGCTGAGCAACACTTGCCAGGGTTCAGCAGGGCTGACAAGATGATTGCAGGGCTTTGCACAGCTCGCTAGGGCTTAGCAACGGCTAGCAGTGCTCAGCAGGGCGTACCAGTACTTAACAGGACATTGCACAGCTTGATATGTCTTAGCAGGACTTAGCAGGCTCAGTGGGGCTTAACAAGGCTGACCAAGTCTGAGCACGGCTCAGCAAAGCACATCATGGCTTAAGGCTTCGCAAGAAGCAGCAGGGTTTCGCAAAGCTTGCCAAGGCTGAACAGGGCTCAGCAAGGCTGAGCGGGGCTTAGCAAGGCTTGCCACACTTAGCGAAACTCGCAAGGCTTACCAAGCTTAGCAAACATCAGCAGAGCGTAGCAAGGCATAGCAAAGCCTACCAGGACTATGCAATGCTTTACGAAACTTGCCAGGGCTTAGCAATGGTGGCCGGCAGGCCTCAGTGGGGTTTCACAAGGCCTACCAGGGCTGAGCAGGGCTGACCAACACTTAGCAATTTTTGCAAAGGGTTACGGGTTCTTAGCAGGGCTCAGCAGAGCTCAGCAGGGCCGAAGGCTTCGCAAGGGCTAGCAAGGCTGAGCAAAACTTCCCAAGGTTGAGCAAGGCTCAGCAAACAATAACAGGGCGTAACAACGCTTGCCAGGGCTGGGTAAGGCTCGGCAAGCGTAGCAGGGCTAAGCAAGGCTTATCTGTCTTGAACAGGGCTTAGTAAGGCTCCGTAAAGCTTAGAAGTCTTCAGTCGTCTTTACAAGGACTGAGCAGAGCACGGCAAGGCTTATCCAAGCTTAGGGGCTCACAAGGGTTTACCAAGGTTTAGCAAGGCTTAGCAAAGCATATCAGGGCACACCCTCACCACCAAGATACCTCCCTCAGGAAAGCTGAATATTCAAACAATGCCCCCCGAGCATGGCCCTCTAAATTCCACGCCCACGCCTGCTGGCAACGAGCTGGAATTTCGAGGACCATGCTCGGGGGGGAGAGCATTTTTCGGTCGATTGGCAGTTCTCCCAGCATCGTCCACAACAATTCTCATCTGCGTAACGATGCTGGCGAAGAGGATGAGGAGAATGAGGAGGAGGAAGAGGATTAGGAGACCATGAGGCGCAACAGCCTGCACGTCTCGTGAAGCAGACCGCATACTCCAAAATCCCCTGGCCTCCCGTGAGAGGCCAGGGGATTGTGGAGTATGCGGTCTGCTACGCAAGACGTGCAGGCTGTTGCGCTTCATGGTCTCCTAATCCTCTTCCTCCTCACTCTCCTCATCCTCGTCGCCAGCATCGTTACGCAGATGAGGGTTTTTGTGGACGATGCCTTCGCGACCTGCGAAGTTTTGGAGAACTGCCGATCGACCGAAACATGCTCTCCCCCCAACGTGATCCCCGAAACGCCAGCTCATTGCCAGCAGGCGTGGGCGCGGAATTTAGAGGGCCATGCTCGGGGGGACAGTGTTTAGATGTTCCGTTTTCCTGTGGGAGGTATCTTGGTGGTGAGGGTGTGCATCCGCACAGCCTTCGAAAGGTCAGCCTTGGTATGCTTTGCTAAGCCTTGGTCGGCCCTTGTGAGCCCGTAATATTGGATAAGCCTTGTCGTGCTCTGCTCAGTCCTTGTAAAGACGACTGAAGACTCCTAAGCTTTACGGAGCCTTACTAAGCCCTGCCCAAGACAGGTAAGCCTTGCATAGCCCTGCTAAGCTTGCTGAGCCTTACCCAGCCTTGGCAAACTCTGTTGAGCCCTGTTGTTCCTTTCTGTGCCTTGCTCAACCTCGGGAAGCTTTGCTCAGCCCTGCTAGCCCTTGCGAAGCCTTCAGCTCGGCTGAGCTCTGCCGAGCCTTGTTGAGACTTGTCAAGCTGTGCTAAGTCTTGGTAGCTGATTCTTGGTAAACCCTGCTAAACCCGACTGAGGCCTGCCACCCCCTGCTAGGCCTTGGCAAGTTTCGTAAAGCCCTGCCAAGTCTTGGTACGTCCTGCTGAGCCCTGGTAATCGTCGTTATGCCCTGGACTGCTACGCCGTCCACAGAATGGTCAGCCTTGCTAAGCCCAACTAAGCTTGGGAAGCCTTGCTAAGCCCCGTGCAGCCTTGTTGAGCCTTGCTCAGCCTTGGCGAACTGTGCTGAACCGTGCTGTTCCTTGTGAAGCCTTTAGACCTGGCTGAGCTTTGCTGGGCACTGCTCAGACCTAGTAAGCTTTGCTAAGCCTGCGTAAGCCCTGGCCAGGCCTTGGCAACCTTGCTAAGCCGCACTGAGCCTGCGAAGCGCTGGCAAGCTCTGCAAGACCTTACTCAGGCCTGGGACGCCTTTCTGGGCACTGCTTGCCACAGCTAACCCTTGGCCTGCTGTGCAAAATCCAACAACATCCTCTGAGCGCTGCTGAGCCCTGACAAGCCTTGTTCAGCCCTGGTAGGCCCTGCTAAGCCTGTTCGCAGCAGCCCGGGGTGGGAAGCCTGTAAGTTTGGATAAGCCTTGACATGTTCTGCTCAGCCTTTTGTAAGCTCCCCAAAGTCCTGTTGAGCCTTTGTAAGCCTTGAGAGCCCGTGAGAAGGCCAAGTCAGCTCTGTTAAGCCCTGCTAAGATTTGCTAAACATTGTTCCGCCGTAGCAAGCTTTAGTACTCCCCGCTAAGCGTTGCTGAGTATTGCTCAGCCTTGGCAAACTTTGCTCAGCCCTGCTTATCCTTGTGAAGCTTTAAGTATTGCTGTCTTGCTTGGCTTTGCTGAGCCCTGCTAAAGTTTGGAAAGCCCTCCGAAAAAAAAAGGCGGACGTCAACGTTTGGTGTTGCGCGGGGGCTGTCTCCCCCAAACAAAACCACAAGCTTGCAGGCGGACGTTTACATTTGGAAGAGGAGAAATCCCACTTTCACCTCTCTCTTACACGCACACATAAACGCGAACAGAAAACAGAGAGAAGAAACACACATCGAAGAGCGAAGAAATGATCCAACAGACCGCAGGCTCCACAATCTCCTGTCCTCCCCCACGGGGCATCGTTCGGAGCATAACCATAACATTCCAGAGCTCCGTGCGGATTTCTTGGATCTGCGGCTGGCCCCTTGCGGCGCCCCAAGCGCTACCCGTGGCGCGTTCCGCGCGCTAGGGAAAGGGGTCCAGCGCAGATCCAAGATATCTGCGCGAAGCTCTGACAGCTTACGTCTATGCCGTTTGCTGTTCCTCCAAGTGTCTCGCCCTGTGGTGCTGCAGCAATTGGCAGGCCTGAAGGGGAAAAAGGGAGTCCCCCCGTGCAGATCACCCCTGTGCGGGACCGCCAGCTGATGCTTGGCGACAAGGACGCCAACGGCCACGACGAGACCGCGCTGCACCTCGCAGCTCTGCACGGGTAGCCGCGATCGGCTGGGGCGCCCACGTGCCGCCCGGCCCCCCATCGGGAGGAGAGGGGCGACCCAGGCCTCCGACCGACCGCTGCCAAACCACACCCGGCGAAGGGGGCGGGAGATGTGGGGGGACGGGGGGGGAGGAGATCGCCATGCACTCAGAGGAGGAAGAGGTACCCACACCGCTACCCTTCCTTCGTTTTTCCCTTTTTTGACCTCCTGGGCGGCCCTCGTCGCCACCGCTGGAGTCGCCTCGAAACCCTGGTCAGAACGCACCCCGGGAGAGGCCCAGGGAGTGGCGGTATCGGTACCTGTTGGTTTCCCCAATTCAGCCGCGTGCGTACGCACATGAGCAGAGAAGGCAAAGCAGCGCGTCTGGCAGTATTGCCACGCTGCGCCTCCCCAGGGATCTGCCGGGGGGTGGCAGCAGTGTCTGTCCAAGTGATGTTACTTTGTGCACATGCATTGTGAGGGAACTGCATCGTGAGTTTGACTGCCGACTTCGGGCTCCCTGGAGCCCTCCCTGGGCCCCAGGGCCATCAGAGAGCAGACTGGGGTGAGAAGCTGCTTGGTCACGTGGATACTCCCTCACTGCCTACCAAATCACACCAGCCCAACCCGAAGGCACCAAGTTGCCCTTCGTTCCCAGGGGGGCGCATCCCAGGACATGTCGGGGAAAGCCACATAGAACCCGTACGCCCCCCAACCCGAAATTTCGAATTTCGAGTTGGGTTGGGTGGCAAGCCCATTCCCCAGAGCCGGCTTTTCGTCCCGAGCCGTTGCTTGACGGTCCCGAGGCCCTGCAAGGGCCCCCCAAAGGCTGGAAATGGAGAAACAGCTTCCCGTCGTTACCTTTTCATGACTCGAGGGGGTCTGGGACAGAAGTTGCATGGTCCCGTGGGTAAGGCACGAGGCCGAAAATGGAGAAAAAACATGCCGTCGTTACCTTTTCATGACTCGAGGGGTCTGGGAGAGAAGATGCATGGTCTCGTCGATCAATCCCCCCATGCAGGAGGGGGAGGCAGGGGGTGAGGAGCGGAAGCGAGCTCTGGCGAAGATGGGCCCTCCGCGGGCGCGGAGGCGCCGATGGAGAGGAAGAACAGGATAAGGACGAGGAGGAGGAGGAGGAGGAGGTGGAGTTGTGAGGGTGTCGAGGAGGGGGAGCTGTGAGGAGGGGGAGGAGGAGGAGGAGGAGGAGGAGGAGGAGGAGGAGGAGGAGGAGCTGTGAGGAGGAGAGGAGGAGGAGGAGGAGGAGGAGGAGGAGGAGCTGTGAGGAGGTGGAGGTGAGGAAAAGGAGATGGAGGGGGGAAGGGGGAGGAGGGACGGATAAAGTGCGGATGAGAGAGAGGGGGGGGTGGGGCAAGCTAGGCGCGCGCGCTCGCGCCTCATCTGGCATCCCACCCCTCCCTCCCATCCCATCCCATCCCATGGCGCTGATATTTTCTCATCTGCGGACGCGTGTCATAGCCGACCTGCGACTCCCACAGAAATGACACTGCGTGGTATGCGCAATCGGAGAAAGGGGAGCTGATTGCACAGGAGGAGGAGGAGGAGGAGGAGGAGGAGGAGGAGGAGGAGGAGGAGGAGGAGGAGGAGGTAGCGGGTTAGCAGCAGGATGAGCGGGTGGAAAATAATGAGGACGAGTAGCAGCAGCAGGAGCTAAAGCGGAAGGGGCGAGCAGGAGCAGGAGGAGGGGCATGAGAGGGAAGAGGCGGCGGATGGTATGGAACGGCGTGGAGGGAGGGAGGGGGGGAGGGGGAGCATCGGGAGGGGGAGAGGTGTTGGAGGGAGGAATGGAGGAGAGATGCAGGAGGCAGGGGATGGAGGGAGAACTGGGAAAGGGGGGAGTGGGCAGGTCTTTCTCGGTGCCTCGACCGCGGGCCCCTCCCCTCGGTCCTGGTTCCGGCACGCCGTGGCTGCCTCTGGGGCCTCCCAGTCTGCGGGGGGGGCCGGAGGATCACCAGGTCGCGGAGGTCCTGCTGGAGTTCGCCACCGATCCAGAGGCGCCTCGCCTCTGCGCTCGGGAGAGAGAGGAGAGAGAGAGAGAGAGAGAGAGAGAGAGACCGACTGCCCTTTCCCCCAACCGAGAAAGCGAGATTGAGAGAGGTAGAGGGGCAGAAAGAGAGAGATATAGAGAGTGAGGGAGAAAGAGAGGGAGAGGGAGAGGGAGAGACCACAGAAAGGAGAGAGAGGTGAGTTGGCAAAACGGGAACAACGATTGTGTGCAGTGCGATGCCACTGGAACTGATCAGTGGCACCGCGAGGCAGGCCGCCGAGTTGCCCTGTGCTGCCTCGCAGCAGCGACGACGACAACGATGACGAGGGCGAGGGGGGGAGAGGGGGGGGAGTCGAAGGGAGGCGGAGGGGGACGAGAAAAGGGAGGGGAGGGAGAAAGTCGAACCCTCCTCCGGCATCGCCCATCTCAAGCTGCGCCTTTCCCCCAGCTGCAGCCTCGCGAACATCTGGTGCCGAGGGGGCTCTGACAACAGGACCAGGGCAGAAGGCGCAGCTGAGTTAGCCAGGTCGATCGAGACAGCGGGCCTCGCCCTCTCCCAGCCCTCCCTCCCGTGAGAGCAGAGCCGGTGCTGGCGCAGCCGGACGTCTGATCCGGCGCTTGTTCCCGCCCCAGCGAACGGGAGGCGCCCACGCGCGGCGGGGCGGGGGAAGCACGAGCCGCGAACGGGCGGGAGCGGAACTTCGAGAAGACTCTTGAGCCCACTGCGGCGATAACGCCGTTCGTCCCTCTCTCGCACGGCCGGGCTCCCGATGAGAGTGGCGATAACAAGGTGTGCTGCGCGCTGGAGCAGGCGGCCCTGTAAGGAAGCTGGGGGGAACCTCAGGAGGCAGTGAAGAAGGCTTCTTTAGAAGCCGGGGGAACTTTTCGGCAGGCCCCTGGCTTCTAAGAACCCCCTCGGCTTTAGAAGGCCAACACCCTCGAGCCAATCCCTCACGCGTGCCGCCAATACAAGGGGGGAGGAAAAAAGTAAGGATTGGGAGAAACTTCTACTCGTCCAGCATCACCCGTCTCATGCTGCACCCTCCTCCCCCAAGCTCCAGCATCTACAAACCCATCCCCGAGGAGCTCTGGGAATGGGATTGTATAGCTATACAGCAGAGCAAAAAGGAAGAGGAGGAGGAGGAGGAGGAAGAGGAGGAGGAGGAGGAGGAGGAGGAGGAGAGGCGAAAGGACGAGATGGGCTGAGATGTCACATCACGGGACGGGACGGGGGGGGAAAGCGGAGGGGACGGATCGGGAGCGGCGCGGCGTGGAGGGCGGACGCGGTGGAGTTGCATGCGGCGGCGGCGGCAGCGGCCACCGGTGCCTCGGCGTGTGTTTGCTCTTCCGGCTCTGGCGCAGCACGGCAGGCGCACGTCGTGGCGGCGCGGCGTGCAACCCCAGATCGTCCCAGAGCAGTTCATGCGAGCTTTCTTCGAGCAGTTGAGTCGAGCCTCCCAGGAGCAGTTCATTCGAGCTTCTTGGAGCATTCGATCTTCCCTCCCAGGAGCAGTTAAATCGAACCCCCAAAACCGTTCAATCGAGCCCCCTTGGAGCAGTGAAACCGAGCGTCCCGGGAGCAGTTAGATCGAGCCCTCACGGCAATTGCATCAAGCTTCCTCGTAGCAGTCGAATCAAAGCCCGGAGCAGTTCACTCGTGCCCCCCAAGCGGGCCAGCGCGATGACATCGAGTCCGCGTGGAGCAGTTAAACAAAGCAGACCCGTTACATCGAACCCCCGGAGCGGCCAAGAGCAGCTACATCGAGCTTCCTTAGAGCAGTTAAGATCGAGACCCCCCCGGAGCAGTTCAATCGAGATTCCCCGTGGCAGTCAAATCGAACCCCCGTCATTAAACATTCCCACCACCGTCGTCAGCGTGTATCGTCGGCAACCCGTGAGCGCATCACCGGCATCGTCACAATCACAGTCATCGCAGGTGTCATCAGCTGGTTCTTCCCCCCCAAACCTCCGCGTCACCCGAAGGGTGGTTCGAGCCCCATGACTGGGCGCTTCTTGAGACTTCCTGGACGTCTGCTCAACAGCCCTGCCCTGACTTTGACGAGCCCCATCCTCTGTCAGGTGCGGCTCTGCCCCAAATAACGGCTTGCCGTCTGCACGGGGTGCCCCGCGTGGGGTGTGACTCTTCTGCCCTCCTTTGGCTCCTCGCCGCTGACCGCCTTTGTGCTGCAGGGCGCCCGGGCGATCTCCCAGAGAGCGCACGATCGCGAGAAAGCGCCTGTTTGGGCGAGGTCTCCTAGATGAGGTCAGAGTAGTATGGGGTCGGAGGATCGTGCCCCATCGCCGATGCATCGGCGATGCGGGTCGATGTGGGGCAATTTTCTCCGCGCCGACGTCGCCGATGTATCGCCGATGCATCGTTGATGCATCGAAGGCGGGGGAGGTGAAGGTAGAGGAGGATGAGACGGAGGAGATGGAGGCGGAGGTGCATGAGGATGGGGGGAGGAGGTGGAGGCGCGCAGGAGGTGGAGGTGGAGGAGGAGGAGGAGGAGGAGGAGGAGGAGGAGGAGGAGGAGGAGGAGGGGAGGAGGAGGAGGAGAGGAGGAGGAGGAGAGGAGGAGGCGGAGGAGGAGGAGAAGGGAGGAGGTTGAGGATCAGACGGATGAGGGGGATGGAAGCGCAGAGAGCGGATGGGCCTGCCTGCAGAGACAGACAAGCAGGGCCCGTAGGGAGGAGGCGAGACGCTCTTCAGGGCGAGTGCGCCGCGCGCGCGCCTGGTGCGCGCCCACGCCGGCAGCGGCTGCCTCAGCAGACAGCACGCACAGAGATGCTAGAGGAGGTGGTGCCGCGACCGAGGAGGAGGCGGGATTCCTCCTCCTCATCCTCCTCATCCGCCTCCCTCCCCCTCCTCCTCCTCCTCCTCCTCCTCCTCCTCCTCCTCCTCCTCCTCCTCCTCCTCCTCCTCCTCCTCCTCCTCCTCCTCCTCCTCTTGCGAAGTTGGCGAACCGCCCACAAGGGCATCGTGGAGTGAGAAGACGTCATGTTCACCAGACCGCTCATTGCCACTTGGCCTTGCCAATCTCATCAGGGATGCTCACTTTATGGCGGATCTCATGCGTATGTGGAAACTCTGCATCCACACAATTTGTCCAATAGTTTCCCTCCCAGCACGTAGGAGAAACGGCTTCATCGATCCAGAACATGGTGTCCAGGCGCGAACAGTGGTGGCCTCAATCTGATGTGCTGATTCTGAACGCTGACTGGGATGAGCTCAGGGTGCGCCTAGCTCGTGTACCTGCCTCGTGGTCTTGGCCTATTCTGAGGAGCTGGGGCAATGCCTGGATCACATCGTGGCGGATTCTTGGTGATAGAGGCGGACGCAACTGCAGTTTCTGATGTATGCATGAGAAAGATCGATTGAAGCATTATCTTGCTTGTCCTGTACTCTGGCGTGCCCTGCGGCGTGCCCTTCACATTCCAGTGGCAGACTTCCCTGTCCATCGGCTTGACAGACTGGGGCTGAGCCCTCCAGATCACGTTCGGGTCTTCGAATTCCTCGTCATGTACACGATGTACCACGCCCTCAGGCACTTCGACGTCGACTGCATTGGCTTCGACGAGCTCATTGAGCACATCAAGGCTTCGGAGAGAAGCCTGCGCCTCACGCGCCGCGGGCCCGCGACCGCCGCCGCCCCCACCGCAGCCTAAGCGAACAGCTCCGACCTGCTGCACCAATGCACGGCGCCCTCCTCCTCCTCCTCCTCTTCTTGCTCCTCTTCTCGCTCCTCCTCCTCCTCCTCATCCTCCTCCCCCCTCCTCCTCCTTCTCCTCCTCCTCCTCCTCCTCCTCCTCCTCCTCCTCCTCCTCCTCCTCCTCCTCCTCTTAGAGATGCGCAGACCCCGACGTCGTGATCTGTCCAATCACTCCAAACGGTGTGGTTTTCGCTAGGGTGTGGTCTGCGATCTGCTCCATTGGGGCTTGGAGGGCACCGCGCTGCTCTCATCGGGCCTCCTCGGGGCGCTGCGGGGAACTCTGTCGAGGTCATCACCCGCCCCCCAGGGTCTGGGTGGCAGACCATACCATATGCAAACCACTTTCTTCGGAGTCGTCGATTTGTGTCGCAACATGGACACCCGAAGGTCTGGACCACCTTCCTTGGGCCGGCTTTCCACTCCGAGCCCTTTTCTGCCAGACCTGGGGCCTGGTGATGATATCTCCACAGCCCGAGACCAGCACGGCCACCCCCGCGTCGTGCTTTTGTTCGGAATGCTGGATGCCTGGGGAGAACGACGAGATGGATGGGGAGGACACAGGAGGAGGAGGAGGAGGAGGAGGAGGAGGAGGAGGAGGAGGAGGAGCAGGAGCAGGAGCAGGAGCAGGAGGAGGAGGAGGAGGAGGAGGAGGAGGATTAACACTGAGAGTGGGACACCTCGTTGGATAGCGCCCTCGGGGTAGGCAAGAGGCAACAAGGGGGATGAGGAGGAAGGGGAGGAGGAGGAGGAGAGGGAGGAGGATGGGCACGGAAGTGGTGGACAAGGAGGAGGAGGAGGAAGAGAGAGGAGGGGAATAATGAAGAGGCGGAGGAGGACGTGTAGGAGGCGGAGGAGGGGGAAAAGGAGGAGGGAGGAACAGCAGGGAGCAGAGTGAAGGCCGTCCAGCTCGCCGTGGACGGCACGGGCCAGATGGCCCTGCACTGCGCGGCCTCGCGCGGCCACGAGGCGACCGTGCGTGCGGGCCTCAGAGAGCGGGGGAGGGGCGGGAGGCGCCTGGCCTGGCTCAGCGCGCCTGCTCCTCCATTCGAAGAATCGATTAGACGTACGATGGACCCTTCGCCGTAGTGACCTTGAGTGCGGACCCATTGGGGCCCTTCGATCACCAAACGCGATGCGATGGTACCGTCTTGCGCGCTTGTGTTTGGTTCCCCCATGGCCCCGCAAAAGCCGCGCACCAAAGGTCACTCCAACCCAGGGTCACTCTTGCGTGTAGCCGAAGGAAACGATAAGATGGCGCCGTCCATTTTGTTGGCGTCAAAAGGGCTCTGTATTCGAGCGGCGGTCATGTCCAACACGGGGTCGCATCAGCCCCGTTGGGTTTCGGGGCCAACAAGGGCTCCCGAGGGCTCCCCCCGAAGGCTGTCGAGATGGAGCACACGACATGCCCGCCAACACGGGCGCGTGACTGCCGCAAGTTGGCAACGCTACAACATGGACGTGGCCACATGGATTATAGCTTGTGGGTTTGCGGCGAGTTCCGTTTCCATGCGAATTCGACGCGCTCCATCGCCGAATCAGGCGGAAGTGGCGCCATGTTTGGGGGGGGGTGTTTCCCCCGAGTCGTGGGTGTGTCGAGCACGCGCCAGATCCACGGATCCGTGATCCGTGTCAGCGTGCGTTCAGTCCCTGCTCTCGACATCAGGGTAACGTGTCCTGGAGGAGCTGTCTCCTGGAGACTTGTCGCCGTTCTCGGAGCCCCAGGGCCCTCACCCGACCCCGGGGCCCGCACATAGGTAGACCGTATCGGCACAGAGGGCATCGCTCCAACACTAAAGCAGACTGTATGAGCACGAACGCAGATCGTATAGGAGCACTGACCAGAAAGGCCGCTCCCGTGCGTCATGTGTGCTCCCGTGTGCCCGGTATGTGTGGTCCCGGGTATCTTGTGTGCTCCCGTGTGTCTTGCGTGTGCTCGCGTGGGGGTAGAGAGCTGGTCTCCGTGGGAACGCCCCAGGGTTTTCATCCCCGTTGCTTTCATAGCGATGCTTTTTCCCCGAGGTCCATCGGCTCGAACAGAGTGAGGCGGCCGGCCTGTATGTGTTCCGTCGTTTGGAGGCCTCGGGGGCCAGTTCCGGGCCCCAGGACTCTCCAGAAGCGAGTCGGGACGAGACGCTGGCCCCAGGGAGAGGGCTTCTGGAGGCCCCAGGGGGCCACGTCTCGAACAAAGTCAGACGTCGGATGCCTGGGTCCATTCTTTTCCCTTCGTATTGCGGCTCCTCACTTGTTTCCTGCACGTCCTTGTCCCGCTGCTCCTTGCGCCCCTCTCTCCATGCCATCCTGCTCTCTGTTTGTCCTCACTGTTCCTTCTCCTTGCCCCTCTTCTCTTTCTCTTCATCCTGGTTATCCTCCTCCTTTTCCATGTTCCTCCTCCTCCTCCGCCTCCTCTCCTTCTCTTGCTCCTCCTTCTCCTCCTCCTCCTCCTCCTCTTCCTCCTCATCCTCCTTTTCGTGCTCCTCCTCTTCCTCCTCCTCCTCCTCCTCCTCCCCCTCCTTCTTCTCCTTTGTTTCTCCTCCCCCTATCCTTATTCCTTATTCGAATATACTCCTACTCCCCCCTCAGGCCGGCAGATAGGGGCCCCATCCGGGTGGTCCCATCCTAACCTGTAAAAAACAATACAAAATCAACATGTTTCTTATTTTTTCCTCTCGACATGGACGTCCTGTCGTCCACGGCGATAATCCATTGCAAAAAATACCACAAAGAGCACACGCGCGCGTTCATGTCAGAATCCTACCGAACACCGTGTGTTTGCAAGCATTTCAACATAACAACATCAAAAACCCAATGCTTTTTTACAAAAATCTACACATTTCCTGCCCGGGCTCTCTTGTTGAAATCATAGGAAAACCATAGGAATCTTAAGAATTCGGTCAAATCCAGCGATTTCACGTCATCGCGCGGTGCACTCGCGATGCTCTGTCATGCACCCAGGCCGCGAATCTTGTGCAAAAAATACCACGCGGGCGACATGCGCGCGCGTCGCCGCGAGCGCATGCTCAAATCCTTCTAGAGTCGTCGCCGTCATTGGCACCGTCGCATGGACGTCCTGTCGTCCACGTCGCAAAATGCATGGCAGGAATGGGACCCGGCTTACCGGGCCGTTCTCGACACGGCCACCTCTGGCTTCCTGCGGTGTACCGGGCCATTCTCGACTCGTCTGGCAATGCGTGCGCGGCATTCAACACGCGCTCGCCAGTTCCCGTCGGCAACCGCCATCGCGGCCGCATCAGCTGTACCAAACCGGCTGGCCGGTGTGACTTCGGCCCCCAGTTGTGCCAGCTTTGCTTCTTATGTTGTGGGAGGGCGGGTGGGACTGGGCATGCCATGCTTGACTCGCTCGAGCTGGCTAGCTTGACTCCTACTCCTACTCTACTCCTACTCCTACTCCTACTCCTACTCCTACTCCTACTCCTACTCCTATCCTTATTCCTTATTAGAATATACTCCTACTCCCCCCTCAGGCCGGCCATTAGGGGCCGCATCCGGGTGGTCCCATCCTAACCTGTAAAAAACAATACAAAATCAACATTTTCTTATTTTTTCCTCTCGACATGGACGTCCTGTCGTCCACGGCGATAATCCATTGCAAAAAATACCACAAAGAGCACACGCGCGCGTTCATGTCAGAATCCTACCGAACACCGTGTGTTTGCAAGCATTTCAACATAAAAACATCAAAAACCCAATGCTTTTTCACAAAAATTGTACAAATTTCCCGCCCGGGCTCTCTTGCTGAAATCATAGGAAAACCATAGGAATCTTAAGAATTCTGTCAAATCCAGCGATTTCACGTCATCGCGCGGTGCACTCGCGATGCTCTGTCATGCACCCAGGCCGCGAATCCTGTGCAAAAAATACCACAAAGAGCACACTCGCGCGTTCATGTCAGAATCCTACCGAACACCGTGTGTTTGCAAGCATTTCAACATAAAAACATCAAAAACCCAATGCTTTTTCACAAAAATGCTTTGGGGTGTCCTGTCAGACCGTCGGGCTTCCTCCGGCCACCTCTGGCTTCCTGCGGTGTACCGGGCCATTCTCGACTCGTCTGGCAATGCGTGCGCGGCATTCAACACGCGCTCGCCAGTTCCCGTCGGCAACCGCCATCGCGGCCGCATCAGCTGTACCAAACCGGCTGGCCGGTGTGACTTCGGCCCCCAGTTGTGCCAGCTTTGCTTCTTATGTTGTGGGAGGGCGGGCGGGACTGGGCATGCCATGCTTGACTCGCTCGAGCTGGCTAGCTTGACTCCTACTCCTACTCCTACTCCTACTCCTACTCCTATTTCTACTACTCCTACTCCTCCCAGCTGCCCCTCTCTCCCTCTGTCCCTCGCAAGCGCCATAATGCTAAGAGCATTTCCAGAAGAGCTTGATGCCCTGATCCATTATCCTCGTCCTCTCCTCCTCCGCCTCCTCCTCCTCCTCCGGCTCCTCCTTCTACTGCTCGATGCCCTGATCCGTTCTCCTCTTCCTCCTCCTCCTCCTCCTGCTCCTGTTACTCCTCCCCCCCCAAGGCTCTGAAGGGGCCATGCGGCTCATTCGCCCCCGCTCCATTTCTCTGGCCCTTCCCCCCTCCCCCCCCTTCCTCCTATGCCCCCGTCCTCCCCTGCGCACTCCCATGCCCCCCCCACCGCGGTGGCGGACGCGGCGAGCAGCGCTCTGCAAGCGTCACCCCGGTACCGCGCGCCCGAGGCGGCGCGCAGGGCGCGCCTCCCGTGCGCGAGGCCTCCGCCCCCCCCCCCCCCCCCCTGGACGAGGTGGCCTGTCCGCAGCCCGTCGCTTTGCTCCAGCCTGCCTCAGCCCCCCTCCACCCCGCCCTCGCTGGAGGGTTTCTCCGAAGGGCTTAGACGACCCGTTCTCCGCCTCCTCCTCCTCCTCCTCCTCCTCCTCCTCCTCGTCCTCCTCTCCTCTCCTCCTCCTCCTCCTCCTCCTCCTCCTCCTCCTCCTCCTCCTCCTCCTTCTCCTCCTCCTCCTCCTCCTCCTCCTCCTCCTCCTCCTCCTCCTCCTCCTCCTCCTCCTCCTCCTCCTCTTCCTCCTGGCATGGCTGGCGGCGCATTGAGGTTCCCACAGCTAGCGTGGAGTCGAAACTGTGTACTACTTTGGGGGCGGACGGGGGCTCCCGCAGCTTGCGGGCAGTCGGATTTGTGTACGATTATGTTTTGGTGCTTCTCGGCGAACACGCGTGCGTCTTCTGGGCGAACAGTCGGAGGTCCTCAACTACCAAACAGTGCTGCGCCTCCGAAGGCCTCCTGAGGCCTTCGGAGAAAATAAATCGCACCCCATTCGCAAGCCTCAGCTATCTCACGTGACGGGATTGCTCGTGTGTACTCAGCTGTGGCGAAGGAGCTGACTTATTCATCATCCTTCGGCAACTGTTATCCCACTTGGTGGGCTTGCCCGCGTCTGTGCGAGCAGGCCCCCCCTGTCAACCGTAGGTTTGGCATTGACCGTGGCAACCTGAACGGTCGCTGTCCAACTGGCTTCGCCCTTAACTTCCTGTCGGGTGAGTTGTGAGGGAAGCGCTCACATACGGCCCTGGACGTTTCCCATGAGAGTACTTTTTACACCGCACACATAATGCTCAGGCGAGGGGTTTCCCCCCCGATTCTGCGACACCCCCCTCGCAGCATGCCGCAGCTTTTTGGGGGGGCCCAAAAAGGCTGGCAGAAAAGAATAGCATGGGAAACTTTGAGCCCCCATGGCGCACCAGTACAGCCCAACTGGCTGTCCTGCCGAAGTATGGTTGAAACCAAGTCAGGGCGCACTGGCTTCTGCCATACTCGCGACTGTAAGGATGAGACCTACAAGAGTCCTTGAAAATATCCCTCCTGCAGGGGCAAGCTGCTTTAGGCAGTGGGTTGCAGAACGAAGCACTTCTGAAGGTCGCCTTATCCTTAAAGATGGGTTCAGGTGCCCTGAAAGCCTACAGTGTACTCGGCAGTCCTCCTCCTACTCCTCCTCCTCCTCCCCCTCCTCCTCCTCCTCCCTCCTCCTCCTCCCTCCTCCTCCTACTCCTCCTCCTCCTCCTCCTCCTCCTCCTCTCTCCTCTCCTTCCTCCTCCTCTCTCCTCCTCTCTCCTCCTCCCTCCTCTCCTCCTCCTCCTCTCCTCCCTCCTCCCCCTCCCCTCCTCCTCCCCCCTCCCCTCTTCCACCTCCTCCTCCTCCTCCTCCTCCTCCTCCTCCTCCTCCTCCTCCTCCTCCTCCTCCTCTTCCTCGGGTCGCATACGGCCCCGGGGGAAACCGTGCACCTCCTGCCCTCGGAGGGTTCCCGCGAGGTCGCGTGTGGGGTTGGCTGGTGCACCGTGTAAGTGGTCGGGTTCTTACGTTTCTTGCCCCATTGTCGGGGGGTTGTTTTTGGTGTGTCTTGTGATGACGACCCAGCCTCCCGCGAGTGCGCCTGCGTCAAATGCAGCCTCTGATGAGGTCTGCGGTCTGCGGAGGGCTCCCAGCTTGCAGTCGGGCCGCTGAAGAAGGAACCCTTTTCGTTGGGGAGGGGCTCAGTGTTCGTTCATTGTTTTACAGTTTGTCTTAGGTTGTCCTTAGGTTCCAATGGGGAAATTGAAGTTTACCTTAATGAAAAGGAACCTCGTTCCTTATGCAGGGCCCTTTCTGACAGCGCTTCGACTGTAGCTCGCCCACCATGTCTTTCATTTCGAGGCGCTGCCGCTCAGCCTCGTGCCCTCGTGTGCTGCCCCGATTCGCCATCGAGGGCCTATCGCAGATCTGATAGCGATGCATCGCCGATTCCAAGTCAATGTGTCACCCCCCCCTGAGCTGGTCCCCCTATGTCGTTCCCCCTCAATCTCCTAGGTGACCCTCAGGAGCGGGAAGATGACGACGATTCGCGCATCTCGGTGCGGGCCAGAGTGACTGCCGTTCCACTAGGGGAGCGTCGCCAGGGCGCGAGAGCGCGAAGATACACACGCGTTGCGTATCGCGGGGCGTGATGCGCGAAGGCAGGTGACCCAGAATCCTCCTCCTCTTTTTGCCGGCACAGACTCTCCAGATGACGCCAAAATTGAAGAGCCGACGGCTACGCGCCGCATTGGGCTTGTTCGACAGGGCCCGCAGCTATCTCGTTGGGTTGTAAGCGAGTGCCCCACAAGTTGTACATCGGGAGCAATTGAACGAAAATTAGAACCTGGAAGAGAGACGAACATGGAGAGGAGGAGGAGGAACGAATAGCCAGAAGAGAACATCGGGACAGTGTCGCTCGAAGATTCTAGGCCTTGTTCCAATCCTCGCAATCCTCTGCGATATTTTGCATGGCAGCGAGCCCCATCTGGCAGACAGCCACCTGAGCTCCCCTCTGCGTGCTGGGGACGCGTCAGCCGAGAAGGTAGCGGTAGCGTGGCGTAGCGTCTAGCTGGGTTACTCTGTTGGCATCAACGGGTACGACCCACAGCCAGCAAGCGGTCCGATGAAGTCTCGACCAGCACGAGGTGACGCGGAGTCTGGTCGGGAATTGCTTGCGGCGCGCCTTGCGTGCCCCATCGCCGTCGGCAAACGGCCTCTTGCCCCTTCCCCTCCTCCGCCTCTTCGTCTTCCTCATTATCCTCCCCCTCGTGTTTACTTGCCCTCGCCACTGCCATTGCCATTGGTTTTGCTCTCGCTTCCTTTACTCCCAGCGTGTTGCTGACAGATTTGATTCTCAATGTGCTGTGCAGTGTTTCGAAGGCAGGTATAGGGCCTTCAGCAGGAGGTCAGCGGCCCTGAGGTCTCACTTCGTGTAGGTGTTCAACATCGAAGAGCTTCCGTCGTGGTGGGGTGTCTTCTCTTCGCATTGAAGTGTTGTCCCCGTTGCAAGGGTCTCGGGGGGAGTGTAAGCCGCAGGCTTGCGGTTCCCTCCCTCCCTTCGTTTGACAAGCTCGTCTGAGCACAGGAGTGTCTCTCCGCCGACGCCCCAGCGGCCCGGCTATGCTGCTTCGCCGCTTCGGGCAGGCAGACCTTCATTTACTAACGGGTGGTCCTGCATCGATAAGGTTCGCGCGGGGTCCAGTTGCATGTCTCAGCTGGGATGTTCACCCGTTAGCGCCCCCACCTTACATTACCTCATGTTTTCTTTTGGCAAGCGCAGGGTGCGCACACCCGTAGCGCCATTCTCTTCATGCGCCTCTTTCCGGCGGGTGGCGCCACCCCCAAACAAAAACCGAGGCGCGCTCGTCGCGCACACGTCGCAGAAGGGCACGCTGATTATGTCCGTGGACAGGCGGCGACCTCGGGGGGGATGGCGCCCCTCACCAACCCGGCGGCCGAGCGTCGCCGTTGTCGCCACCGTCCCCAGCTGAAGGAACAAACAGTTGCATAAACAGGAGCACTCGGAGGCCCGCGCGAGTGACTTTAGTCGGCGCTGGGCCCCCCTGGCGGCGCCTCCGGCGTCGCCCTTGGCGCATTCCGCGCGCCAGGGAGGGGGGTCCGGCGCCGATCCAAGAAATCCGCGCGGGGCTCCGGAAGTCGATGTTCACGCAACTGTTCCCAACCATCCTGTGGTATTGGGTCTTCGTTTTGAAGAGACAGCGCCCCGCGTTCTCTTCCTCCTCCGTCCTTCTCCTTTTCCTCCTCTTCCTCCTCCTCATCCTGTTCCTCCTCCTCCTCCTCCTCCTCCTCCTCCTCCTCCTCCTCCTCCTCCTCACTCTCCTCCTCCTCCTCCTCCTCCTCCTCCTCCTCCTCCTCCCCCCTCCTCCCTCCTTCCACGATCCGCATTCTCATCCTCATCCTCATAACCATCATCATCATCATCATCATCATCATCATCATCATCATCATCATCATCATCCTCATCATCATCATCATCATCATCGTCATCATCATCATCATCACCATCACCATCACCATCACCATCACCATCATCATCATCATCATCATCATCATCATCATCATCATCATCATCATCATCATCATCATCATCATCATGGTCGTCGTCGTCATCATCATCATCATCATCATCATCGTCATCAGCATCAGCATCGACATTGTCATCATCATCATCATCATCATCATCATCAACATCATCAACATCAACATCATCATCACCCTCGCAATCATCATCGCCATTCTCGTCATCATCGTCATCATCGTCATCTTCACCACCATCGTAATCATTATCACTGTTAACGTCCCGATCATCGCCACTCGTGTCGGCGCACTCCTCACATGCTTCATGGGCCCACAGTGTGCTTCACCGAAGGCCCCAGTCGCGGTGTTCGCATGCCGTCTCCCCCACCCAATACAGCGCCCCGTGGCCCCAAAGGGGCTCCACCGAAGGCCCAGTGGCGGCGTCCGCATGTGTCTCCCCCACTCAGTACAGCGCTTCGTGGCCCCATGGGGAGCTCCACCGAAGGCCCAGTGGCGGCGTCCGCATGCGTCTCCCCTACTCAGTACATTGCTTCGTGGCCCCATCGGGAGCTCCACCGAAGGCCCCACTGGCGGTGTTCGCATGCGTCTCCCCCACCCAGCACAGCGCTTCGTGGCCCCATCGGGAGCTCCACCGAAGGCCCCAGTGGCGGTATTCGCATGCGTTTCCCCCACTCAGTACAGCGCTTCGTGGCCCCATCGGGAGCTCCACCGAAGGCCCCAGTGGCTGCCCCGCCCCATTGCGGCGCACCCGTCGCACGTCTCGCAGCCCCATAGTGGGTTCCACAAAAAACCCCAGTGGCAACGCCCACATGGCGGCCCCGCCCCATATTGGCACACCCCCGCCTGTTTCATGGCACCATGAGGAGATCCCCCGAAGGCGATACCCGCAACGATCGTTCTCACAACTGTATATTGTTGGGTCCTTCGCCTGGCTAATTTTTGTCCCTCGATTTGTCGCCTTCGTCCCCAGCGCTCGGGCGGGCTGGGGGGGTGCAAGGGCGCAGGTGCTCCGATCCATGATCCTTTTCCAATGGCGCAAAGGGCTCAGCGCCGCTGTGCGCAAAACGCCACGCGCTGCTCTCGCATCGATCGCCATGGTGCTCCGATCCGAGCTGCGGCATCCCGCCGCAGCATCGCCAGCACAAACAGCTGCCTCGGTATTCACGTAGCGGAGGCAAGCGCTGACGGGTGTCAGCCAGTCCCCTCTGGCTGACCCGCGATCGGGGGCCAATGGGGGCCGATTCCCGCTTTCCGCCGCTGACCCAGGTGTGGGGGGGCTGCTAAGCGGCCGGCCAGACTTCGCGGCAGGGCCCTGTCCGACCCAGGTCTGTGCTGGCCCAGGCTGGTGCGTCCCCGCCTGTTGCCGCCGTCTCCAACGCTCGGGCGGGGCTGGCACCGGGATGGATCGTTCCAGCGCGTACCTGGACGCCCTCATAGCGTGCTGAAGCGCTCTGGATCGTCCGAGGCGCCCCAGACATCCTCCAGAACCGCCAGTTCTCCAATGCTCGCGCGGGACTGGCACTGGGATGAATCGTTCAAGGGCGCTTGTGCACGCTCTAAGAGCGCTCTGGAGCGCTCTGGAATGGCCGCGGCGCCCGATACGTCTCACAGAACCCCCCATTTGTCCCTGCCCGGCGTCGCGGCGCTGGAGGTGCGTCTCTCTCGGGGGTCAGGGTCGGGCGGGGCAAGGGCGAGGAGAAATCCGTGCCAGAGCGGCACGGTACACCCTCAGAGCGTTCCAGAACGCTCTGAGAAGGCCGCGGCGCCCGAGACATCCTCCAGAGCCGCCGGATTTCAGAGCTTCTCGATTTCTTTTCACACGATTTGATCCTCGTCCTGGCTTCGTCTTAGGACCTTATCTGCCTCGTTACGCCCGTCTCGATACGCAACACGTGCCGTGCTCAACACGTCCGTGTGAACACGTTGCGTGCTGGCTCAGCGTATTGGCCCACGTTTTGGCGAACGTATCGCGCCAGATCTGCGTGTTCAGTCTACGTGTGGAGCTCCGTATCCATACGCCACGCGTTGCGCGTTGCGCATCGGGGCAGCTCAGCTTAGGGCGTGTCGCGGCGCCGGAGGTGTCTCTCTCTCTCTCTCTCTCTGCCAGGGGCAACGATAGGGTGGGGATAGGCATAGATGGGGATGCATCGACCCCCAATCGCCCACTGATCGCCGATAGGGGCCCGATAGCCCCCCTCTGCCCGAGGGTGTGGATTCACGATCGCAGGGCTGTCGCCGCTCTCTCGGCGATGCCTCGCCGATCCCAGGTCGATGCACCCCCCCTCATATGCCAGATGCCAGAGTCCCCCTCCTCTTCCTCCTCCTCGTCGTCCTCCTCCTCCTCCTCCTCCTTCTCCTCCTCCTCCTCGTCGTCCTCCTCCTCCTCCTCCTCCCCCCCCCCCCTGACCGTGGCCCCTCACTCTTTCTCTTTCCCTCTCCCGGGGCAGGGGCGGCGCGCCGAGGACGCAGGAGAAGTCCACGGCCCTCCACCTGGCGGCGCGGGGCGGCCACGCCAAGGCGGGAGAGGGCGGAGGGCCACGGGGCCATGCCTTTTCGGCGGTCTCGGCGGCTGCTCCCCCTCCGCTCTCCGCTCTCCACGCGCCCCCCGTCCCCCTGTAAAAACGGTTTGTTGAAGGCAGACCTGCCTTCAAAAAATCGGTCTACTCTGCAAGAACGGTTTTTGGAAGGCAGATCTGCCTCCAAAAAACCGTTCTTACAGAGTAGTTCATCCAGAATCTCTAATCTCTAACGGGCAATGTCGGCCACGCGCAGAGGGAGGTGAGGGGGGAGGGGGTGGGGGGAGGCCTCTCGGGAGCACTCCTGCTTCTCAGAAGGCGCGGGCCTTGTCTGTGGGTGCAGGGCTGGCGCCTTGAAGCCTTCCCCCCGCGCGCCGCCAGCGGTGGCCCCCAAGGTTCGGTGTTGGGCTGAGCTCACCCGTCGGGGCTCTCCGTTCGTTCGGGTTCGCTTCGCGACTGGTCTCACTCACTCCCCCCCCCCCCGCTCGCTCGCCTGCCTTCCCCGCCTTCCCTCCGCCCCCCATCGAGGGCCGAGGTGGCTGGGGGGAGCTCCCTGGCGGGAGCCTCGGGGGTGGTGGGCCTTTCTCTCCTCTCCTCGCTTCCCCCGCTCCCACGCACGCTGTGCTTCGCAAAACGTCCTGCATGACGTCCCCGCCTTCCCTCCCCTTCTCTTCCCCCTGTCGCATGTCCCATTCTGTCCGTGTGAGGGAATGCGGCTCTTCTCTTTCTTTCTTTCTTTTTTTTTTTTTCTCTCTCTCTCTCTCTCTCTAGACCTCTCTCTCTCTCTCTCCTTATCCTTTGTTTTTGTTTGTTTTCTCTCCCTCTCCCTCTCTCTCTCTCTGTCTCTCTCTCTCTCTCTCTGTCTCTCTCTCTCTCTCTCCCTCTCCCTCTCCCTCCCCCCCCCCCGACTGCGTCCTGGTCGCAAAACGTTCAACGACCCCCCCCCCGCCTTCCCTCCCCTTCTCTTCCCCCCTTCGCACGTCCCAATATATCCATGTGAATGATGCTCTGTTCACTCTCTCTCTCTCTCTCTCTCTCTCTCTCTCCCCCCCCCGACGGCGTCCTGGACGTGTGTGCCGCCCTCTCCATGCACTGCTGTTTTACACGGGATGCCGTTATCTGATATGTTCGTAGTTTGGCATCGTTCGAGTGGCACCTCTGACCACCAAGCAAACACGGCCGAAGTCCACACATGCACGGGGAAGGGACGTCCCAGCGATGACGAGCTGATCTGATCGTCGTTTTTCTCCCTCGGGGAACTTCCTTCGGTGTCTCAAAGTGTTGGTAGTCCCCAAACGTGGTGGTGACAACACCTGGCGGTGAGTCTCGGGTGATTTGGTGTCACCACCCGGTTTGGGGACTCGTGCGGTTTTCCGAGGATGTCCCGAACGTTGGTGGGTCCAGGAGTCCGCTGCGGCAGGAGCACCACTGAGTGGTGCTCCTGCCGCAGCGCGGGCCCTCGTCTCAGAATCGGCGCGCTGCCCTCGTCGTCCAGCGTGGCGCTCTCGCCCCAGCGCGGGCCGCTTTTCTGGATCCGGGTTCTTCCTCGCCGTTGTCGCCCCCCTCCTCCTCCTCCCCCTCCTTCTCCTTCCCCCTCCTCCTCCTCCTCCTCCTC
The DNA here is from genome assembly GCA_963575745.1 of Prorocentrum cordatum. Classification (NCBI taxonomy): domain Eukaryota; class Dinophyceae; order Prorocentrales; family Prorocentraceae; genus Prorocentrum; species Prorocentrum cordatum. The sequence continues at coordinate 476,614 of CAUYUJ010016527.1, read as the reverse complement.
CTCCTCCTCCTCCTCCTCCTCCTCCTCCTCCTCCATTCCTTTTCCTTATACATACTTTCTCCCTGTCGCACCCCGAAGCCAGTTTTTAGGGCGGGCCGGGCGTTTCGCCTGAGACTTCCTCACCATTTATGACTCTGGAGCTTGAAACTTGGCAACAGTTTCACAGATGGAGGGCGGGTCGTTTTCAAAATGTGGCTCTCGCCCTCGCGAGGCGCACATTCTTTAAAAAAACATTTGCAAGAGCTTCACGGATTAAGGGCTGGTCGTTTTCAATATGTGGTTTTCGCCTTAGCGCGGCGTGCACTCGTGTTAACAATCTGCAAGGATTTCACGGATTGAGGCCGAGTGGTTTCTAAAATGTGGTTCTCGCCTTGGCGCGGCGCACATTCGTTCAACAAAGATTGCAAGAGCTTCACGGGTTGAGGGCGGCTCCTTTTCAGAATGTTGTTCTTGCTTTAGCGTCGAACACATTTGTTTTAAACAATGGCAAGAGCTTCACGGATCGAGGGCGGATCCTTTTCAAATTGTGGTTCTCCCGTCAACGCCGCGCACATTCGTTTACACATTTTCAAGAGTGTCACGGGTTCCCATCATCAATGTACCAGAAATTGTGTTTGGACGGATTCAGGATTATGCGTGTGCAACGGTTACAGTGGTTCTCTGTGTTGAAGCCCTAGGAATGGCGTTCTGGCATGATTCAGGATCGTCAAGACGAGAAAGGCAGGTTGATCCGTGGCGTTGGAATCCCGAGAACAATGTTTCGGCATGCTTCAGGGTTTTCAAACGGGTGTCTTCCAACGAGGCAGCGTCATCAATGGAACTGAACCGTTGCAGGGGCCTATGTAGAGGGAGCTTGGAGTGAGGGTTTACTCCAACATCGTTGATGATTCTTGGACTTACACTGGTCCTCCTCCTCCTCCCCCTCCTCCTCCTCCCCCCCTCCTCCTCCCCCTCCTCCTCCTCCTCCTCCTCCTCCTCCTCTTTCTCCTCCTCCTCCTCCTCCTCCACTTCCTCCACCTTCCCCCTACCCTACTCCTCATCCTCCTCCTTCTCATCCGCCACCTCCTCCAACGTACGCAGCCCCCCTTCCCCGACTGCGCATAAGACGATTGTGTCTTTTCGGAGGCTCCAGGTCCGCTATGACGCCCGTCGGCGGCTAGGGGGAAACACTCAGCGCAATGGGACGGGATCGGTGGGAGGGATACGATGTTAGATGCGGCGCAAGCGCGCCTAGCCTGTCCATGTCGCCTCTCCTTTCCCTCCCCCTCTTTAGTCTCCTTGTCCCTTCCATCTCCTCCTGCCCCCCCGTTGCTGCCAGTTCCTCTCCTTCATTTCTCCCTCCCTCGCTCTCGAGGAAGGCTGAAACAATTGCACGTTGGCTCATGGACTCGTTGCACCACATACATCGTAAACGAGAGCTGCGCCACACATCATGCAACCCATAGATTTCCCCACGCATGCTCGTTGTCTAGCTGGGAATCCGAATCCACCCTAAGTATCAAACAATATCATGCCAGCCAGCGCCGGTATCTGCCACGCCGGTCCCCGTCCTTGTCAAATCATAGCATGCGTTGCGCATACGTTGATCTACGAATAGCGTCTTCTATGGGTCCAATACAAAACATACGATAAGGGGCACATGCGCATGCTGCTGCGCGCGCATGCCAAAGTTATCCATCAGGGCTTCGCTCATTGCCGCTGGCCCCCCTCTCTCGAAGAATGGGGCATGTCAAAGCAGGCTTACACAGCAAAGCTGAACAATATTTCTCGAATTCTGACGCTTCGCATAGGGAGCTTGTTGACGATCATGGCGTCGGCACGCGATCATCGCGTCATTAGTCATTTATTGAATCGCTTCGCTCATTCCGCCGGCCCATTTCGCATGACTGAGCCTCTTGGGGCCGCTGGGGGGCCTCTTCAGCGTCGCTTGGGGGCCTCCTGAGGGCCTCTTGGGGGCTTTTGGGGCCTCTCAGGGGCCTCTTGAGGCCTCCTGGGGGCTTCTTAAGACCGAGGGCTCGAAGTTTTGTTTTGTGTTCCCCCTTTTGGGCATCGCTTGGGGCCATCTGGGGCCTCTCTGAGCCCCCTCTTGGGCCGTCTTGGATGCCTCTGGGGCCGTCTTGGAGCCCTCTTGGGCCATCTTGGGGCCTTTGTGGGACCTTCTTGGGCCCTCTTGGGGCGATCTTGGGGGCCTCCCTCTTGGGCCGTCTTGGGGCGTCGGGAAGCCGAAAAGATGGACACGCCAAAATCTGGCCAAAACCTAAGGAAAAGTAATGAATTTTGCCTCTTGGGGCACTCTGGGGAGAGCTCTTGGAGGCCTCTTGGGGCGTCTGGGGGCCATCTTGGCCGTCTTGGAACGATCGTGTGGCATCTCGGAGCACTCTTGAACCATCTTGGAGGGCTCTTGGCGGCCTCGTGGCCCTTCTTGAGGCTCTCTGGAGGGCCACGGGGGCGGCGCCCAGGAGGAAAACCATCTCTGATCCGACCCTGCCGGGGATCGCCCGGGGTACTTTTCGTCCGGGGACCCCCAGGGGCCGCCCCGCGCGCGCGAAGTAGAAGTATTATGTAGCAGTTACCGGAGATCTTAGCACGCCTCTGGCCCGTTGGGCCGGCGAATTATGGATCGTAGCCTCGGGGACGCGAATGCAGCATCATTTACAAAAGGATCGTGGCCCCGGGGACGCGAATCTTTGTACTTTACAACGGACCGTGGCCTCGGTGACGCAAATATGATGCGATTTATGAGGATGATGGCTTCGAGGACGCAAATGGTGCAATTGACCCCCCAAAATAGAGCCATGGCCTCGGTGACGCGAACATTGTTTAAATTACGGGGGATCGTAGCCTCGATGGTGCAACTATTGAGCAATAAAAGAAATCATGGTCTCGAGGACGTGGGTATTTGTTAATTTGTTAGGATTGGAGGATTCGAAAATGGCGTAACTAACGAAGGATCGTGGCCTCAGGGGGCGTGAATACTGATTAGTCTACGGGGGATCGTTGGCTCGGTGTCGCAAATCTTGCGCACCTTACAAGGGCTGGTGGCCTCGAGGGCGCGAACACCGAATAATTTGCAAGGGTAATGGCTTTGAGGACGCACTCGTGGCGCAACTGACAAGGGATCGTGGCGTCGGGAGCGCGAATGTTGTGTAATCTGCGGTGGATCGTGGCTTCGGGAATGCAAGCATTCCTTTTTGTGCACGGGGGGCGCCGCCTCAGGGGCGCGGCGAATACGTAATCTATGGTGGGGGTATCGGTGACGCAACAAAATAATTTACCAAAAAGCATATGGTCTGGCGGGCGCAAATTTTGCATACGGGACTCATCCCAGCATTGCGCCATTGAAACAAAAAGGGTCACCTCCTCTCCCTGTAATGAGCTGGGTACCCTAGGCCGGATTGCATACTTTACAAAAGGATTCTGGTTTCGACGATGCACATCTGATGGGATTTACCAGGGATCGTGGCCTCGGAGACGCGAAGATTGTATAATGTGCAGGAAATGGCGGTCTCGGATCGCGAGTATTGCATATTTATGTATGGTTGATGGCCCCGGGGAGGTAGGCACCGAATAATTTACGAGGGTGTATGGCTTCGGGTACGTGAGTTTGCCTTCTTTACACAGCTTATGGTTTCGAGGACCTAAACACAGCGTACTTTACAATATTATGGCCCCGGTGACGAGAATATGATATACTATAATGTGCGCGGAGTTCTGGTCTCGGGCAAGCGAACATCGCATGATGTGTGATGTTTGTTCCCCATATTCAAAGGATGGGGTTCTTGTGATTCTCTGACCGCGCCGGACCCAAACCCCTCCCCTCCTCCCTCTATGCACTAGACGAGAGTATGATGTGAATACGATGGTGATGGTGAATGATAGATGAGTATGATGATGATGACGATGACGATGACGATGACGATGACGATGATGATGATGATGATGATGATGATGACGATGATTATGATGATGATGACGATGATGATGATGATGACGATGATGATGATGATGATGATGATGATGATGATGATGATGATGATGATGATGATGATGACGATGAGCAGATGATGAAGATGTCTCGATCGGTTTGCTGGTTTTAGCACTCCTAAGGGGGGGCGCCATGGGGTATTGCACGGCCTCCGTTCGCGCCTAGATCGCGGGGATGTCTCAGGCGGTTTGCCTGTTTGCATGCTCAACATCTTCCGTTTTCAGAGCAGATTTTGAGGATGTCTCGTGCGAGACGCCTCCTAAGGGGAGGCCGCGGGTATTGCACGGCCCCCGTTTGCGCCCAGATTGCGGGGATGTCTCAGGCAGTTTGCTTGTTTGCATGCTCAACATCGTTAGTTTTCGGAGCAGATTTCGAGGATGTCTCGTGCGAGGCGCTGATTGTCGCACTCCAAGGGGCCCAGATTGCGAGGATGTCTCGAGCGGTTTGCCTGTTTCGGTGGCCGGACTCGTGTGCGCTCAGAGCAGATTCTGAGGATGTCTCGAGCGGCTTGCTTGTTTTAGCCCTCCTAAGGAGGGGGCGCCAGGGGTGTTGCACGGTTTCCGTTCGCGCCCAGATTGCGGGGGTGCCCAGAGCGGTTTGCGTGTTTCTTGACCCAGTATCCTCTACTTTCGGAGCAGGCTTGGAGGATGTCTCGTGCGAGGCGCTGGTTGTCGCACCCTAGGGGGCCTAGATTGCGAGGTTGTTTCGAGCGGTTTGCTTGTTTTGGTGGCCAGACTTATCGAGTGCAGGCGCTGGCATTCGCACCCCAGGGGGCTTCGATTGCGAGGATGTCTCGAGCGGTTTGCTTGTTTTGGCGGCCAGAATCGTGGGCGGATCCTCCCCAGGAGGCCCGCTCAAGGAGACTCCAGGAGGCCCCAGGAAGCCACAGGAGGCCCCAGGAGGTTTCAGGAGGCAACAGGAAGCTCCAAGAGGTCCCAGGATGCTCCAAAGAGGTTCCAGGAGCACCCAGGAAGCTTCAACAGTCTTGAGGACCCCCCAGGAAGCCCCAGGATGCTCCAGGAAGCCACAGGAAGCCCCAGAATGCCACAAGAGGCTCCACCCGAGAAGCTCCAGGAAGCCCCAGGAAGTTCCAGGAGGTCCCGGGAAACCACAGGAAGCGCCAGGATGCCCCAGAAGGCCCCAGGAGGCCCCACTAGGCCCCAGGAGGCCCAAGGAGCGGCGCCACTCCTATGTGTTTTACTGATGCTCCTATAGATCAGGCCTCCCTTGGGGCACAATCCTTTGTGTTGTACGTATGTTCCTATATGTTGTCCTTCTCGTGTGGCTCCAATCCTATGTGTGGTACGTATGCTCCTATAGATTAGGCGTGCCGTGGGGCACGAATCCTTTGTGTTGTACGTATGTTCCTATAGAGTGTCTTTCCCTTGTGGTTCCAATCCGAAGTGTTTTACATATGTTCCTGGAGATTGGGCCTCTCCTGGGGCACGAATCCTCCCCAGGAGGCTCCAGGAAGGCCAAGGCGGCCCCAGAAGGTCCCAGGATACTTCAGGAAGCCACAGGAAGCCCCAAGAGGTACCAGGAGGCTCCAAGAGGCCCGAGGAAGCCCCAGGAAACGCCAGGAAGGACCCAGGAGGTCTCAGGAGGTTCAGTCCCCAGGAAGCGCCGGGAAGGTCCAGGGAAGCCCCAAGAGGCTTCAGGAAGGCCTCAGGAAGCCCCAGGAGGCTCAAGGAGGAGCAGTCCCCAAGAGGCCCCAGGAGGCCCGAGGAGGCCCCAAGAGGCCCCAGGAGACTCCAGGAAGCCGCAGGAGGCCCCAGGAGTTCCAAGAGGCTCAAGGAAGCCCCAGGAAACCCCAGAAAGCCCCAAGAGGCCCCTGGAGGCCCGAGGAGCCCCAGGAGATTTGAGGAAAGCCCAGGAAGCCCCAAGAGACCCCTGGAGGATTCAGACACGCTCAGCCATGCTCAGGCCACTGACGCGTAGACGCTCTCACCCTAAGCTTAGCCATGCGCAGGCTCACGCGCATAGACTCACTCGTACTACTGGGGCTCGTACACACTCAAAGTCATTCACAGATAGACTCTCTCCCAATCTGTCGATATCCAAGCTCGTTTATATTCGAAGTTTCTTGCGCCAAGACATCCACGGCGGATATGCGAACGCAAAGACATGCACAGATGGTGAGCTCCACGCAGTGAATATTTTTTGTTGCGTCGGGCGTCGCCAGTCTCATGTATTTTCACCTGCCCACGACTCCAGCAGGAATTCTGAGACCCCCAGCAGGGCGTGGTGCAGGGTCGTTTGGGGCTCCCCCCCTCCCCTCGAGCGGACTCTAACAGTTTCCAGTAGGGAGCAGAAATCAGAACCGTCACACTGGAAACTGGAACTGGCGTTTAAGTCGGGTGTGTCACTCTACAGGGGGAATATCCGAAACTAGTCAAAAAATAAGCTGGGGACGATATTTCTAGTATGTTTCGATCTTTTGGGATATTGTTTAAAAGTTGTTCGTCCAACATCCGCCTGTAGGGGGACATGCCCGACCTAAAACTGGCGCAGGGAGCAGCAAGCCTAAGCCGCGCAGCCTGGTGGCCCCACAGGGAGGCCGGCGGATCACAAAACCCGTCAGTTCTGCAGCCATGTCAAGACACAGTTATCGAACCACGGTCCGCATCGGTTCGTTTCTTTGACCGAGTGCCAGAGTCCTTCGCGCGCGCTCGCTGGACTCATTACGTGACCCTCGGTGCTCAGCCACTCTGTCAAATGAGACCATGCGGGCCACATGCGCGCGCATGTCGCAATCTGTCAATCACGGTCGCGCCCCTCCGTCTCTGTCAAACTGTACAGTGCGGGCTACACGCGCGCGCGCGCCTCCGCGCGCAAGCACACCGCAACCCTTACAAAACAAGAGGTTGCACGAGTATTTCAACGCAGCTATGTTCAAACACATACGAAGCAAAACGGACTTCCAACACACGTATGGCAGGAATTCTGAATTTCAGCGGGACCGCACTTCCTCATCACCCGCACCAGCACAATCGTTACCATCATTGTCAGCTTTACCGTTGCCATCGCCATCGTCATCATTATCACCATCGTCGTTGTCGTCTCCGCCGCCAGCACTCGTCATCGTCGATGCCGCCGCCCTCGTCTAATGTCCGTGCGCGCGCGCACTTGCTCATCGTTCTCACCAGCACTATCGTCGTGATCATCGCCAGTGTCATCCTTGCCACCGTCGTTGCAAGCATTATCAGCTCCATCACCATCACCATCATCGTCGTCGACATCGTTCCCACCGCCAACACGAACATAATCATCGTCATTGCCACTATCACCGCCCAGCTGAGCGTTGTCAGCAAATTGTTTGCACGCTCGTTGGAGATGGTCACAAGTGGACGCGGTCAAGATTCATGGCACTCTCCCATTCCCCCTCCACCTCATCAGTGTCGCCCTCGTCGCCGTCGCCCACGTCGCCGCCACTGCCGCCGTCGTCGCCTTCGTCGCCCCCAGCCATCTAGCGTCGTGTGATTTGTCAGCACGGCTCCCCGGGAGTCTGGACCTTTTCCCCGGGCACCGATTCCCATCCCAGGCAGCCTCCTAGAACACGGGGCGGCTCCGCGAGGGAGGGCCGCCTCACCTCCCCCCACAACGCCGAAGACTGCCAGAAACATCCCGTCATGCGAGGGGGGCGTTCGTTGAGGAATGTGCCCACGAGGCGTCAGACCGTGGAGGGTTCCTGATCCGACGAGGGCGGCGGTGATGTCCATGGCCCAGCCTCGGTTGCTGTTCCACCAGCTTTCAGACCCTGGATCCCTTGTCCAAGGATTCGTGCAGCTTCCTCACCGTATCATTGTTCGCGGCGCGAGGGTGTTGGCGCCGCTGCCGCCTTTCGCCGCTCGCCTCCGCGGCCGGCACGGGGCGCCCGACCGCGCCGCCCGACGCCCGCCAGGTGTGCCGTGCTCTGCTCGAGCTCGCCCCCTGCCCGGCGGCGCTGTGCACAGCGTCCGACACTTGCGGCCTGACCGCGCTGCACCTGGCCGCGCGGGGCGGGCACCGCGAGGCACCCTGTCCCCCTGGGCAGCGGCGGCGGCGGCAGCCGCCCGGTGCGGGCAGCAGCGGCGAAGCGGCGCTGGCCAGGGAGGATCGAGGATCGAGGATCGAGCGGCGGCCAGGGGGGAAGGAGCTGGGTCGAGAACCGAGGATCGAAGAGCGAGTTGGAGAGTCGAGCGACGGCCAGGGGAGGGCAGCCGGGCTGCTCTGGGCCTCCCAGACGGAGTCCGAGCAGATGGGCTCGGAGGGTCGCGCCGCATCGTCGATGCATCGGCGATGCGCGGCACGATGTGGAGCCCGATTTTGTCCATGCCGGCCTTGCGGAGGCATGGCCGACGTCGCCGATGAATCGCCGAGGCATCGGCAGTGCATTGGCGATTCACGCGGCACGATCCCTCGACCCCATCTGCTCTGATCCCATTTGGGAGGCCTCCAGCTTCGAGCCTCGAGGGTTCGAGGCCTTTGGGCCCTCTGGGGGGTCTTCTCGTCGCCACGGCCAGATACGCCCTGAGATTTGGTCAGAACGCACTCCGGGAGAGGTCTGGGGGTCGACCCCTGGACCCCAGACAGCCAACGTCTGGAACATCAGAGCGCAGGTGTTTCGTCATGCGCGGCCTGCTGGGGCCCTCGCCAGGCCTCGGCATTGTCAAGAACGACTCGGGGTGAAAAGCGGGCCTCAGGGAAGGGGTCGAGTGTTGGGGGGGCCATCGAGCCACCAGAGGTCTGGAGTCGGGAGGATCGGATTTGGGGGACGAAGGGAGCAGCAGTTCCTGTCCATGTTGGAAGAGGGCTTCTTGTCGGCATCGCCGCGGACGTTGTCAATCTAGGGGGAGCGTGGCCTGCCCAACACATGCCGCTGCAAGTTTGGGGCAAGACTTGCTGAACATCCCCAGTTCCCGCCGATTTCGGAGGAAGAGGAAGAGGGCGACGACAATAGGACGACGAAACAAATTGAAGGGGACGGAAGAGGAGGAGGAGGAGGAGGAGGAGGAGGATGAGGAGGAGGAGGAGGAGGAGGACAACGACGCGAAGGATTGGCAGAGGGAAGTCAGAGGAGGAAGAAGAGGGATGCGTCTGAAGCGTCCCAAGCGGATTCGAGAGCAGGGCTGTGATCTGAGGAGGGAGAAGACGGAGGAGGGCAGACGGGAGATGGGGGAGGGATGCGGGAGGGAGGCGGAGGAGGGGAGACCGAGACAGAAGGGCGGAAAACCGGCGGTGGGGGTGAGCGCGCAGGTGGCCTGCGCGCTGCTGGAGCCTCGGATTGGCGGAGAGATCGGCGGAGAGGTCCTGCTCAAGGCCAAGAACAGGTACCACCAGCGGACCGCACGCTGCCTTGCGGCGGCCGCGCGGTCGCCTTGGCTCACGCATGTCTGCGCACGAGCACACTTACGTGCACAATACACACATACACACATAGACCATACATATATATACATATATATATATATATAAACATATAGATAAATACAAGATTGCATTGGCGCTTCGCGCCATGCACTTGGGTCCTTCAGGTTCGGCATGCAGACAGGAAGACAAGAGGGTAAGCCTGAGCATTTAGCGACAACTCGTTGCTGCCTTTTCTGGCATCGTCGTTGTACTAGTGATGCCCGTTATCCTTCCCTCATGTGTCTTTTTCCTCTTCCTCATTCCGGCCCTACCCTGCGATTTCGCCACCATCATCAGCTCTTTTTGTTAAGGCTCATCCTAGGAGAGCCTCTTGCAAGTCTCACGCAGGTTTTTCCCCACCCGACAGGTTGGAGTTGTTAGATTTCAAGAACAGGCCTCCCGGCCAACCCCACCCTGCCTACCGCGGCCGCCAGACCCCAAGTCGTCCTGATAATCCCAAGTATCCTGGGTGTCCCGTCTCGCGCCCGACCAACCCCATTCTGCATACCGCGGCCGCCAGACCCCAAGTTGTCCCGATGATCACCGAGTATCCCGGGTGTCCCGCCTCTCGCCCTCGCCGAACACGACAAAACACAACATTACAGGACAGAACATGACAGAGCGGAACAGAGCATGACAGAGCATGACAGAACATAACACATCAACATCATGACAACGTAGAGCAGAGCATACTTTCACATAACATATCAGACCATAACATGTCAGAACAGAAGACGACATAAGACCACACGACATAACATAACCGAGCATAACATAGCACACATTGACATAACATATCAGACCATGACACAGCATCGCATAACACACCACAACACCACAGCAGAGCACAGCGACGACGAACACGACAGAACACAACATGACACAACACACCACGACACACATAACATAACACGATCATGACAGACCATGGCAGAACATAACATAGCAATGCCACGGCAAATAGAGCAAACCAGAACACCACACTACATAACATAGCAGAACATAACATAACAGAAAACGACGGACGCAACACACCATACAGAGCCGAACATAACATAACACGCCTTGGCATAACACATCATATCATGACATAGCGTCGCGGAACATGTCATAACACGATAGCAGAGCACAGCGACGACGAATCCAACAGAACACAACATGACAACACACGAGCACGACATATTATAACACGAACATGATAGAACATGGCAGAACATAATATAGCAACGCCATGGCAAAATAGGGCATGCCATATAACCACAGAACATACCATAGTACATCATGACAGGACAGAAGACTCACAGACCACAACACTCACATAACACAACATAACATAGTAGAACCGAGCATAACATAATACACCTGCACAGAACATATTAAGTCGTGGCACAGCACCACAGGGCACATCATAAGACCACAGCAGCTCATTGCGATGAAGACGACAACAATACACAACATGACACAGCATAACATGACAGACCATACCACGAGCATGGCAGAGCATGCCAGAACATAACATAGCAACGCCATGACACAATAGGGCATAGCATAACATCTTCGAACATGCCAGACCAGAACATGACCGAGCAGAAGACGGCAGAGCACACCGTAACATAACATAAGCGAGCATATCATAACACACCTTGACATAATATCATATGCCATTACACAGCATCACATACCATATCATAACACGACAGCAGAGCATAACGACACGTACTAGCAGATCATATCATCACATATGATACAGAGCCGAGCCGTATCACATCGCATACAATAGCAGAACGTGACATATCAGAACAAGTCAAAACACAGCATAACATAGCATAGCCGATCATACCATAACACACCATGCCATAATATGGCATATCACATCATGACGGCATCACATGACATCTCATAAAACGACAGCAACGCATAGCGAAACATACTAGCAGATCAGACCATACGATATTCTACGGAGCCGAGCTGTCAACAGCATCACTGAATATAGCATCGTATAACAGAAATGTGTATACCATACCATGCCACAACACAATGCCGAAGAGCAGATCATATCATAATATTTCAATACACATAGTGACAAATATGATCACACCAAATCATCTTTAACCATAATGGGGATCCATAAGTGAAGAGGACATCATAGCAGACGATGCATCTAACGTCACAAGCGTCACGACGTCAAACCGGCCCGTCGAGAACAGAACAGGACGTAATAGAGCATAACATGAAATAGCGTGAGTACACGGAACACGGTTGAACCGTTTTTGAATCCAGAAACGGCATTGTCGATTAGGCGACCGCGCCCCGTCCGGAACAAACGCTTAAGGTTTCGGTGGGGATCGCTCGAAGCAGAATAATTATGGGCTTGTTGGGGCCTTTTGGAAGCCTCCTGGGTTCCTTTTGGGGGGGGGGGGCACTGGGGGCTTCCCCAGGCCACCCTGATTCCAACCGCGGTCTCCCTGAACGACCAGGTCACGATTTGGAATGATTCGAGAGGAGTCTTAGGGACCATCTTGGGCCATCATGGGGCTCTCTTCGGGCCATCTTGGGGCCCTGTTGGGCCGTCTTGGGGCTCCTCTTGGACTGCCTGGAAGCCCTCTTGGTTAAATTTGGGGCGATGCTCTGGCCTCCTCGGCAGTCTCGGACGCCCGGAAGAACGAAGTGAGCATTCCCAAAAATCATGCGGAAACCATCGGAAATCAATGTCTCTTGCGTTTCGAATGCCTCTTGGGGGTCTTCTTTGGGTCGTCTTCGGGCGTCTGGTGGGTGTCTGGGGGCCCTGCGGGCTCTCGCGGGGCCGTCCGGCCGCCTGGGCCCAGCAGGGGCTTCAGGAGCCCCGGAAAGCAACGGGGGTCGTTTGCAAGGGCGTCCAGAGTGCCCCCGGGGCCAAGGATCCGGAGGGGTCCCGTTTAGGGGGGTGGGCGTTCGCAGGGTCCCAGATTTCAGCGCTATAAAAAAGGGAATGTGTGCATATACATAAATGTATACATACATACATACATACATACATACATACATGCATGCATGCATGCATGCATGCATGCATGCATGCATGCATACCTACATACATACATACATACATACATACATACATACATACATACATACATACATACATACATACATACATACATGTATACATACATACATGCATACATACATACATACATACATACAAACATGCATGCATGCATACATACATACATACACACATACATACATACATACATACACATAACTTCATACGGTCACGAACGTTTGCTTAGCGTGTCGCGCCGCCCGTTCTGCCTCTCCCTGCCCGCACCGCTTGAGGGGAGATCTCCTCATCACAGGGCGCTCCTGGAACTCCCATCACGGCGTGGATCCTCGGCACACCTCGGCTTGCGCCCTCGACCGATCGTCTGGAGGAGATTTCTTCGCCCCCCGGCTGACGCCTACGTACGTGCCCGACCCTTGTCCGTCATCCAGAGGCTGCGTGCTGAGATGGGCAACGTGGAAGGACGATGTACGGTAGGTTCGCGTCGTGTCGACCCGCGGCGACCCCGCCGCTGGCGTTCAACGTTGAACGCTGCTGGCCGCTGGCGACCCAGAATCGGTCGATGCTGAACGATCTGACGTTCGGACACGGCCGATCGTTCAAGGTGGAAGGATCCCCGCGGTGTCAGAAACCAGCGCCGAAGTCGGCACGACACGAACCTGCCGTAACAAAATGGACCGATCCACACCGAGGGCGTGGCGGCCGCCTCTGTGCTCCGAGCGGCAGCCCTCGGTGGCGGCCGCCTGCGGCGGCCCGCAGTGGCCCTCTGCGGCCCCCCCCTCGCGCTCGCCCCGAGAGAGGACCGCACTACACCTCGCGGCGGCGGATGGCCACCAGGCGGTGACGCGTGAGCTGCTGGACCGCGCCGCAGACAAGCAGGCCGCAGCCGCACGGGGAGCTGGCGATGGCGACGGCGATAACGACGGCGACGACGACGGCGATGGCGAAGACGGCGGTGGCGGCGGTCGGCGGTAGCCGACGATAGCGGCGCTCGGCGGCGACAGCGACGACGGCGACGATGGCGCGGGCGGAGCCGGCGGGTAGAACAGAATTTCAGCGCAATGGGACGGGACGGGCCGGAGGGGGTAGGGCGCGCCCAGCTTCCCTTTGGGCCGGTCTCGCGCGTAGCCGCGCCGTTTTTGCCGCTCGCGTCGTCGCTGTCTGCGTCCAGCCCTCCTCGGCATCGGCGTCGGCGGCGGCGCGGCCATCCTCTCCGCCGCCGCCGTCGGCGGTGGCTTTGGCGTTGGCGCCGTGGCGCCGGCGATCTGCTCGCAGCGGCGGAGCGGGCCCCGCAGGCGCTGCTGACGGCGACGGACGAGCTCGGGCAGACTGCCGCGCGCCCAGCGCGCGCGCGCGATGGCCGGCCACAGGGGCGCGCCCCGCGGGCGAGGTCCGCCGAGGGACTTGCCGACGGACGGCGACGGGCCGCCCGCGGGGCCGCGGGCGGCGCGGCCCAAGGCGGCAGCGGCGAGCGACCGCGGCGGCGACGAGTGCACCGAGCGGCTGGTGGGTTCGGGGGGGGAAGGCATCGATCCCCGAAACGCCCACTGATCGCCGACAGGGGCCTGGTAGCTTTGGCCCTATCGGCGAAGTGTCGCCGATTCCAGCTCGACGTTTCCCCCCCTGGGCCAGTTCTTTCTTGTCGGTGCCCCTCAGACAGACAAGTGCGGGCCGCGTGTGGGGAGAGGATGGCGCGGACGACGGCGCCAGCGGCGAACGATGGCGGTGAAGACGAGTCCGCCGAGCGACTGACCGACGGACGACGACGGGCCAGCAGAAAGAGGATGGCGCGGACGAGGATGGGGATGGGGGAGACGCACAGATAGGAAGAGAAACGACTCTTGCTAAACAAGAGGGGGTGACAGAGACAGACAGCGAGAGTAGCCAGCCCAGGACGGAGCAGAAGCTCCGTTCGGCACAGGTCTGGTACCCTCGCAGCAGTTGCCCCTGCTACACGACGGGGTCACCAGAGCTCTGCACTCGACGGCCTCCCCAGTCTTAAACGAACGACAGTATTCACGCAGCGCCGCACATTCGCGGCTCGCGCGCGCCCGCTCCACGGAGAGGGAAGGGGGAAGTAGTGCGGGTTGAAGAGTGAGGGAGAAGGAGAGGCCAGGCGGGGGGGAGGAGGGGCAGGAGGACAGGGGACGTGGGAAACAGGGAGCAGAAGGATGGCGAGGATGGTGCGGTAGTGGGGGTCGGGGAGGGGTGAGAAGGGAGGCGGAGGAAGAAGCAGGAGGGAGAGAGCGGCAGGAGTTGAGAGTGGAGAGGGGGGAAGAGGGCGAGGGGGAGGAAACGGGGGCGGAGGAGGGTGAGGAAGGATTTTGAGGAGGAGGGGGAAAAGGAGGAGGAGGAGGAGGAGGAGGAAGAGGAGGAGGAGGAGGAGAAGGAGGAGGAGGGGGAGGGGGATATGACGGAGAAGGATGAGGGACCACCATAGCATCGCCCCTTCTTCATCCACCGCCTTCCCCTCCACACGGTTGTCCTTCATGATCCACCCCCTCTTCGGGTGAAGCGATAACGCATCCAGCACCTGGAAGCGTTATCCTGGCACCCTGAGGAGGAGGAGAGGAAGAGGAGGAGGAGGAGGAGGAGGTGGAGGAGGAGGAGGTGGAGGAGGAGGAGGAGGAGGAGTTGCAGGGAATACATTGTTTTTGTAATGCGGTGCGGTGCTAAAGATATCGCTCTGCTCAATCCGCCTCCGCGACCTATTTTTTTGATGTTCGTTTCGGTGCTAACGAGAACACAGGGGAGTTTCTTCATAGCTTCATGAGGTTATCCCTTCTCCTCGTTTCCCCTCACGAACAACGACGAGTTCGACCACGACGACGATCATTACGACGACGGCGACGGCGAGGATGAAGACGACGACGACGACGCGAAGGCGACGAAGGAGCCGACGACAACGACGACCATGACGGGGCTTACGCCGACGGCTACGCTTACGCCGACGCCAACAACGGACGATGACCACGGACGACGCCGACGCCTACGACGACGCCGACGCCTACGCCTACGACGACGACGACGACGACGACGACGACGACGACGACGACGACGACGACGACGACGACGACCACAACGCCGATGCCGACGCCAACGCCGACGCCGATGACCGACGAGGCCAGGCGACGGCGACGACGCTGGCGTGACGGCTGGCGACGACGAGCGACGCCCAGCAGCGAGAACCTCGCGAGGCTGGCAGGGAGAACCGGGCCCTCCGCTCGCCCGCCGGGGGGCCCTGCCCGTCCTCAGTTCGCGCGCCGACCGGGGCGCTGGTGGCCCGCCGGCTGCAAGCATCTCTTTGTCTCCTTCCGCTCCCCACGAGGGGCGAGCGTGTCCATATGAGGCGTTCCAAAAAGGCCCTTGCCTTCGAGGATCGAAGGGGTTGCCATCCCTTCCGCGGCGGAAGGCGGCGGAAGTAGAACGAGGCCGCCTCCGCCGGCGGAAGCAAAAGCCGGCCTCCCAAGAGATGACAACCTTTTGGGGTTCAGGGTTTCAGGAACCCGCCACGTCCATATCCACGCCGTCGCGATCCCACGGGTACGCGATCCCACGTACCCTGACCGTGAAAGCCTGGCGGCCACAGCGCACGCACTGCACCCCCTGCGATACGCAAGCCTGGTAGACGTGGTGGGTGCATCGTCCCTCTCTCTCTCTCTCTCTCTCTCCTTAGTATCGCTCGGACGTGTGCAGTGTTCCCTGGCGAGAACCATCGAGGAGCATTTTGAGTCATCTTGCGGAATATACACGCGCGAAGCCGAAGAATGCACGGGGAATGGACGTCCCAGCGATGGCGAGTCTCTCTTTTTGTTTGTGTTCTCTCTCTCTCTCTCTCCAGACTGAGGACCTCCCTTGCGGAGGGGCGAGGCGCTACGCTGGGGATAGGAACATGCCTTTCAGCCCGCAGCCTCCCGACCATTCACCCCAGCCCGAACCTCCGAGGCCATCGCTGCCCCTGCGTTTCGGCGCCTGGGGGGTGGGGGAGGGGGCCCTCTCGGGCCCCGCGGGCCATCGAAAACGGATCTGGGACGAGAGCTGCCCGTGGGGAAGTCCGGCCGAGAGGCCGTGGGGCCGCGGCCCGAAAAGCTCGCGGCCCCGTGGAGGCGCCTCGTCGCCGCCGAGGCGCCCTCCGTGTGTGCCCGGCGGCGCGTGCTCGGCGTCTGCCGATGCCCTGCCCGTGATCCTCAGGGCGCGGGCTGGCCCGGGGTCGGGCCTGTCCCTCCACAGGAGGAGTATCCCAAAACAGTCAAAGGTAGTCTGGGAACGATTCTTTTTTATGACTTTTGACTCTGGGGGGGTATTTGTCTTGACAGTTTTTAGCTGTTCGCCCAGAATCCGCCTGTAGGAGGACGTGTGTTAGCCCAGTGTGTGTGTGTGTGTGTGTGTGTGTGGGTGGACGTGTGTCATCTCCACCGGTCTCAGGCAGCCTCTATCTTGGCGGCTACAATGGGTGTGGTTGCGCCGGGGTGCGCTTTGCGATCTGCGCCGCTGGGGCTTAGAGTTCACCGCGTTGCGCCAAAGGTTTGGTGAGCCCTCGTCGGGGCACGGCAGAGATCTCTGTCGAGATCCTCGCCCGCCCCGCCAGGCGCGGGTTGCAAACAAAACCCTTTGCAAACCACACTACTTGGAGGTGCTGTCTATCGGCTGTGATAGCCCAGTATGTGACTGTTCTGCTCAGCTCCACCGACCGCAGGTTACGTTGCATCTGCGGGGGACCTCGATTGACCGCAAAATTGGTGTCTTTACTTACGCTCGACCCGGGCTTGATGCGGACTCGACGCGGATTTGGAGCGGATTCGACACGGACTCGACGCGGATTCGACGCGGATTCGATGAGGCCGACATGGGTTCGATTTGGACTCAACGCGGATTAGTCGTTCTTGAAAACATTCTGGGCGTTTGTTCATAGTTTGCAGTTTTTGTTGTCTTGTCAGTCGTCGACGTGGACCTCAAACCGATGAAAACACGGAGCCACGAAACTATAAACAAATGTTTCGCGGCGAACGCTTTCAAACTAATCACGAACAACGATGGTGTCAAAGCTTAAAGCGGTATGAACATGTACTCTTGCAAATTGTACACAACCACGTGCTTGCGAGCACCGGAACATGCACCCGCAATGTTGTGTATTGTATTCTATGAGGAAGGGAGCAAAATGCAGCAGCAGCAGTCAGAACAGCGGAGAAGAGGAGATGGGAGGACAGGAAGTCAAGGGCCAGACAATCTATTGGCCACGCGGCCGGGACAGCGGAGAAGAGGAGAGGAAGAGGAAAGGAAGTGGAGGGTTGCGCCGATACAGAGGAGGGGGAAATGCTGACCAATCTGCCATCTCAGGGAGTGGAGTTGCAAACGTTTCGAAAAGGTATTGCAAACGTATGGAAAAGGATCCCAAACGAGCAACTTCGACCGTTGGCCCAGGGGAGGTGGATATGGTGAAGATTTGCTCGCTGCCCGCTGCAACGTGCAGCCCGTCCTTTCAGCAGTTCCTCCTGCCGACTCCTAATTGTCTGTTAGTCGGCGCCAGTAGACGACCATGCAAACACAGCGTTGCGAGATAGACCTGCAAAAGTGACTCGTAGAGCTTTCCAGAGAGCGGAGCCGCGAAGCTTAAGAGTAATACGGGATGTTTTCTGGGCTGGCTGGCTCGGGAAGCCTGGACGGAAGAATGTCTGGCATTTGCCCTGTTGAAAATTACGTTGGAAGTTATCTGGCCATTCGCTTGGCCCTCAAATAAGTTTCCCAGGCAGCTTCGATATCACTCCTGCTCGCCACCTTAATGTCAAATCGATCGGAGCGTTTTGAAGGGCGAACAGTGTCCTAGAAGCAACTCGCCTTCGAATCGTTGTCTGTGAACATTCGATTGGCAGGCTTGATCTCGTTATTTGAAAGAGCGTGTTCTACCGCTGCTGGCGGAAAACCGGGGGGGGTCACTACCGGTTCGAACCCCTCCCCCCCCCCCCTCCGGAAAACCGGGGGGGGGTCACTACCGGTTCGAACCCCTCCCCCCCCCCCCCAGCTCATCATGAAAAGGGGGGGGGTCACTACCGGTTCGAACCCCCCCCCCCCCTCGAAAACCGAGTGGGGGTGCGGACAGTGGTGGGGACGGTGTTGGTGGGGACAGTGGTGAGGGGACAGCGGGACAGTGGTGGGGACAGTGGGGGGACAGTGGGACAGTGGTGGGGACGGTAGTGGTGGGGACAGTGGTGGGGACAATGGTGGGAACAGGGGGGACAGTGGACAGTGGTGGGAACGGTGGTGGTGGGGACAGTGGTGTGGGGACAGTGGGAATGAGGTGGAAACACTGGGACAGTGGAGGGTACAATGGTGGTGGGGACACTGGTAAAGGCGGTGGCGAGGACGGCGGTGGGACAATGGGACAGAGGTACAGTGGGGACAGTGGTGGGGACAGTGGGGACAGTGGTGGAAACAGTGGGACAGCTCAGTGGGACAGCGGAGGAGTCAGTGGGACAGTGGGGACAGTGGGGATAGGCAGTGGTTGGGTCCGTGGAGACAGTGGGGAGAGTGGAACCGTGGTGGGAACAGTTGTGGGAACAGTGGGGACAGTGCGACAGTGGTGGGGGCATTGGTGGGGACAATAGGGACGGTGGTGGAACCAGTGGGGACAGTGGTGGTGAGGACAGTGGTGCTGGGAACAACAGTGGGGGATGTGATGCGAGCGGTGGTAGGGACCGGGAGTCGTTTGCTGGCGGTGCGTGGGGGGGGGGTCGAACCGGTAGTGACCCCCCTCCGGTTTTCGAGGGGGGGGGGGGTTCCAACCGGTAGTGACCCCCCCCGGTTTTCCGGATCCGGAGGGGGGGGGGTGGGAGGGGTTCGAACCGGTAGTGACCCCCCCCGGTTTTCGAGGGGGAGGGGGGGGGGGGGGAGGGAGGGGGGGGGGGGGAGGGGTTCCGGCAGGGGGGGGGGGATTTTCGGAGGGGGGGGGGGAGACCCCCGGGTTCCAGAGGAAAAGGTTGGCAATTTTCCACAGTAAAGCGGCGGTGGATCACGCTCTCTCCGTTATTTGGAGCAGTTACAAGGTTCTCAACTGCGCCAATGAATTCCGCAGCCTCGAGAGCATTATTTCACTCGAGAGATCTGGGGTCGGTCTGTTACTCGAGCTATCTTCCAAAAGCTAGTTCCTCTATGCAACAGCTTTTGCTCGATCGAATAGTTTGCGGCCGTAATCTCGAGAACGAGATGAAGCTCAGAGCTCGGCCTGTTCGGGCACGGGGGTGCGACCAGTGGTTTCGTTGTTCTGCTCCCGTAGACCAGAATTCGGTCTGCTGCTCGAGCTATGATCGAACAACTAGTCTCACTCTGCAACTGCTCTGTTGATAAACGTGATGTTTCTGCTGCGTATCGAGATATAGAGCAGCTGCAGAGCTCTCGATTGCACCAAAGGGTGCAGCACCCTCGAACGCATTAGTCGAGAGCCTTGAGAGACCTGCGATAGGTCTGCGACTCCAGTTCTCTGCAGACGACTAGTATCATCATTCAAGCGCTTTGCTCCATCGAATAGTTTTTGGCCTGGATCTCGAGATTTACAGTGACATGAAGGTTGTTCCTCTTCACGCAGACGGGTACGACCAGTAGCTCGCTTTTCTGCTCTCAGAAATCTGAGTTCGCCTCGTCACTCGAGCTATCATCGAAAAACTAGTCTCATTCTGCAGCTGTTCTGCTGTTTTGCACGGTTGTTCTGCAACATTTCGGGATTCACAGCAGCTACAGGGCTCTCGGGTGCAGCAGCCGACCCAGCAGCGTCGAAAGCACCAGTTCCGAGCCTCGAAAGGCTTGATTCAGCGCAACTATCCTAAGGCGTCTGCGCCCCGGCAGAAGCTCTACGACTCCACCGGCGGTGCGCGCCGACGCGACCAACAACGGTCTGTCCTGCGTTGGCGCGCTGGCTGCCGACGCTTCGCGCCGCGCCGGCTGCGATATTCGTCTTCATTCTTCGCCCTGCCGAGCTTCACACTTTGCTTTGCCAAACGGGCCCTCTTGGGGGACAGAAAACTTCGGATGCAACTCCTGGGAGGTCAAATTCTGATTTTGCCCTGGTCCGAAATCTGGCCTATTCCCGCTCAATCCCGCTCAATTTGGCGCAATCCCGCTTCATCCGCGGCCCAATCCGGCGTAGCAGCCCCCCAGTGGAGCTCAATCCTCCTCATTCTTTCCGGCCCAGACCTCCCAGCAGCTGCCCCCGAGACAGAAACTATCAGCACCCCGCCTGCGCAGCGCTGCAGGGCCTCGGAGGGCCAGCACGCGCTGCCAGCGCGCAAGCCTGAGGACCGTCGCGTGGGCGCGTCGGCCGCCGAGGCCCTGCACCTCGCGGCGGAGGGCGGCCACGGTGGCACCGCCTCCTCGCTGCTCGAGCAGGCGCCGCCAGCTGCTCCAGCGCGGCCCCCCCGGCGAGGAGAGGCGGCGGCGACGGCGGCGGCGAGGCGCGGCGAGGGGGGCGAGGCGCGGCGAGGGAGGGTCGAGGTTTTTCGCCTCCGCCTCCTCCGCCTCCTCCTCCTCCGCCTCCTCCTCCTCCTTCCCCTCCTCCTCCTCCTCCTTCCCCTCCTCCTCCCCAGTTCCCCCGAAGTCGGGAATGTTCTTCCCTCGGCGTGATTGAATTCAGCCATGCGCCCAGGCTCGCTCTTGGTCACCGCCCTTTTCACAATCTAGATTCCAGAATCTCCTTCTCCTCCTCCTCCTCGTCGTCGTCCTCCTCCTCTTCCTCCTCGATCTGGAGCATCGCCACTGCATTGGCGATGCATCGGCGATGCGGCGCGATCCTCCGACACCATCTACTTGGACCCCATCTCGGCGGCCTTTAGAATGGCGACAGCCCAAGCATCCGCGATGTCCTGATGTGTTCAATCCCAGGTCCAAGGGGGCCCCGATCCTGCATGGCCAGCTTCCCACCCGGAGTCGTTTCTTGACGGTCCTTGGGGCCTAGCGGGGGTCACTGAGTGGTTGCTGAAAACGGCGAAAAAACCTCAGCCTCGATTTTCTGCAAGGCGTTGCACGTACGGGAATGACGGCAGCCACGGCGACGGGGCGATGCCATATGGCGGCGGCGGCGAGCGGCGGCGGCGGCGGCGACGGCGACCGACGCCAGTGGCGCCAGCGACACCTGGCCAGGGACTGGCGCCAGTGGCGGCGAGCGGCGCCGACGTCGATTGACGGCCACGATGGCGGCGAGCGACGGCGGCCGCGGCTGGGGGCGGCGAGCGGCGCTTCGGCGGCGGGCGGCGACCGACGTCAGCGGCCCTTGCGACCCGTCGTCGTCCGTCGTCATCGTCGTCGTCAGTCGTCAGTCGTCAGTCGTCCGTCGTCGTCGTCGTCGTCGTCGTCGTCGTCGTCGTCGTCGTCGTCGTCGTCGTCGTCGTCGTCGTCGTCGTCGTCGTCGTCGTCGTCATCGTCGTCGTCGTCGTCGTCGTCGTCGTCGTCGTCGTCGTCGTCGTCGTCCTCCGTCGACCCCGGCGAGGCCCCCGACGCGGGGGAGCTGCTCGCCATCCGTGAGCGCCTCAGCGGCCAGACGGCGCTCCACGCGGCCGCCGCGTCGGCCCGCCCCGCCCGCCCCGCCCTGTGGAGCCGCCGCCCAGGTGCAGGAGGCCTCCTCCTCCTCCTCCTCCTCCTCCTCGTCCTCGTCCTCCTCCTCCTCCTCCTCCTCCTCCTCCTCCTCCTCCTCCTCCTCCAAGGCCAAATACGGTTGGGCCGAGGTACAAGATCGAGGCCGGCTCGGGGAGGGTACCCTCGTGTTTTTTTGTTTCGGGTTTGTTGGATTGCTCTTGCGCATCTTATGGAGGGTACCCATCGAAGGTTCTGCGTGTTCTGGCCGACGGAGGGTCTCATGCTCAGAGGCCCCCAAGAGGGCCCCAGGAGTAATGTACCAGCGGCCGTTGGGTTGGTACATAACTCCTGGGGCCTTCTTGGGGCCCTCTTGGAGCCCTCTTGGAGCCTTCTTGGGGCCCTCTTAGGGCCATCTTGGGGCCATCTTACGGACGGCGACGACAACGACAACGACAACGACGACGACGACGACGACGACCACGACGATGGTGGCGACGACGACGTCGACGACGACGACGACGACGACGACGACAACGACGACCACGACGACGACGACGCGCCCGAAATCAGCCGACACAGCGACCCAACAGTTAAACCGACAAAGTGTCCTTCTTTTGCCCGCAGCGGCTCCGAGACAGCCTGCAGGGCAGCCTTTTTGTGGCCGCAGCGGCTCTGAGAAGCCTGCAATTCAGCGCGGGTTCGTCTGCGGACGCCTCTGCCACCCCAGGAAAAGCATATCATCCCGAGGCCCCGGTGCTTTTTTTCCGGCCCGCCCTTTCAAGGCCCCACGGCCGGCTCCTGGGTCGAGGAAGAAGAGGAGCAGGAGGACGAGGACGTTGATCAAGACGAAAACGAGGAGAAGGAGGAGCAGGAGGACGAGGAGGTTGAGCAAGGGGGCAAGGACGAAATGAGAGGCCTTAAGCGGCTCCGAAAACCCTGCAGCTCAGCGCGGTCTGGCCTCGGAGCCGCTTTGGGCCTCTCATTCCGTCCTTGACCCCTTGCTCCACCTCCTCGTCCTCCTGCTCCTCTGGTTCCTCTTGATCACCTCCTCGCCCTCCTGCCCCTCCTCCTCCTCGACCCGAAAGCTGGCCGTGGGGCCTTAAGAGGGCGGCCCCACAAAAAATCACCGGGCCTCGGGGTGATATGTTTTTCCTGGGGGGGCAAGGGCGTCCGCAGACGAGCCCGCGCTGAGCTGCAAGCTTCTCGGAGCCGCTTCGGGCTTCTGATTCCGTCCTTTCCCGTTGCTTTTCCTCTTGGACTGTTTCCTCGCCCTTTGGGGCCCTTTTGGGGCCATCTTGAAGTCAGCTTGGGCCGTCTTGGGACCGTCTTGTGGACATCTTGGGCCGTCGGACAGCCGAAAAAGAAAACGCGCCCAAATTATTCAACAATTGAAGGGAATACAACCCTTTGGGCATTTCGGGCTCTCCTGGAAGTCCTCTTGAAGACTTCCTAGACTGTCTAGGAGGCCCCTTGGATCCCCCTGGGGCCCTCTGGGGCTGTCTTGGGCCATCCTGGGGCTATGTTGAATCGTATCGTTGCCATCTTGGACGTTTTGGAGCCGTCTTGAAGGCCATCGTGGGCGCCGTGGAGTTCTCGTGGGCCGTCTTGGATGCGCCTTGGGGGCCTCTTGGACCGTCTGGAGGCCGTCATGGGGCCGTCTTGGAGGCCTCTTGGGCGCTCTTGGGGCCACCTTGGGGGTCTCTTCGGCGGCATTGGGCCGTCGGCAGGCCGAAAACGTCAAAATCCGTCAAGAGCCCACGGGAAATCAGCCGTCTTTGCCTCTTCGGGCCTTCTTGCAGGTCCCCCTGGAGGCTTCTTGGACTGCATTGGAAGCCTCTTAGGGGCCTTTGGGGCCGTCCTGGGCCATCTTGGGGCCATCTTGGAACGCCTCGGGTGCATCTTGGGCCGTCTTGGAGACATATTGGGGCCGTCTTGGGTTCTCTTGGGGCAATCCTAGCCGCCTTGGAGGCATCTTGGTGGCCATCTTGGGCCATTTTGGCCGTCTTGGTGGCGATGTGGGCCACGCCTTCTGGTCCTTCCGAGGGGCAGGCGGTCTGGGCCGAAGGCCACTGGGAAGGGTTTGAAAATAACAAGAGCAGCAAAATGTCTGGCACGCCGTCCACCCCTGTGGCAAGCACAGGGGGCGGCGGATCCAAGACGCCTACGGCGAATCACCGCCGCCCCCAGCCTTTTTGAGAAGCGCCTATGTGGCCAAACGTTGGGCCCCAACTTGGCCAAGCTATCTGATTATGTATTCCCCCAGCCGCTCCGGAAACTCTTCGGGGAACATTTGGGGGAGGCTGAGGGGGAGGATCAGGAGAGGGAGGAGGAGGAGGAGGAGGAGGAGGAGGAGGAGGAGGAGGAGAAGGAGGAGGAGGAGGAGGCCTCTTGGGAGCCTCTTGGGGCACTCTTGTGGGGCCTCCTGGGGGCTTCCCGGGGGCCTCTTGGAAGCCTCTTGGGGGCCTCCTTAGGCCTCTTGGGGGCCTTGGGGGCGTCTTGGGGGCTTCTCCTTGGTCGTCTTAAAGCGTTCCTGGCCCGTCTGACGGGTCTGACGCCGTCGGAAGCCGTCTTGGGGGCCTCTCTGAACCGATGTGGGGTCCTCTTGAGGCGTTTCAGGGCCGTCTGAGAGGCCATCTTGGGCGTCTTAGAGGCCTCTTGGGGAGAGGGGGAGGAGGAGGAGGAGGAGGAGGAGGAGGAGGAGGAGGAGGAGGAGGAAGAGGAGGAAGAGGAAGAGGAGGACTGGGAAAAGCAGGCGAAGAGGGAGTAGGAAGAGAAACAGGGAGGAGGACCAGGAGAAGGAGCAGGGGGTAGCAGCGACGAGACACAGTCGGACAACGAGAGACAAAGTCGGAGCAACCCCCAACCCCCAGAGTCTGGGGGCGCCCCAGAGTCTGAACAGCACCTGTTTTCATATTTGTTGGCTCAACAATTCGAAGAGGCAGGTTTCTTGTTCTGTTTGGTTCAATTATTCGAAGGGGCGAGGATGCGAAACTATATTTGTCGCGCTGGAAGAGGAGGCGGACCAGTGCAAACCCACGACTTATCAACGATGTTGGATTCCACCCTCCCTCCAAGCTCCTCTCCATAGGCCTCTTTACAAGGGTTCATTTCCACAGGGAAGTGCGCAGTTGGGGACAGCCGTGTGAAAATCTTGACGCGTGCCAAACCATTCTCAGACCTTCAACGCGACGAGTCAACCTGACTGTTGCGTCTTGACGATCCTGAATCGTGCCAGAGCACCCTTCTTGGGACTTCAACACCCCGAACCAACGTAGTTGTTGCACCCTGACGATCCAGAATCGCTCCAGAACACCACTTCTGGAATGTTAGCCATGCGATCCTTTGGAACTGCTGCAGTTTCTTAAGACGAATGTGGGCGGCGCTGAGGCGAGAGCCACATTTTGAAAGCGGCCCGCTCTCAATCCGTGGGAAATTTACAAACTTTACCAAGAATGTGCGCGGCGCTAGGTGGAGAGCCACGTTTTGAAAACGACCCGCCGTCAATCCGCGAAATCTTGCAAATTCCTGGAACGAATGTGCGCGGCGCTGAGGCGAGAGCCTCATTTGTAAAACGAAGCGCCCTCAATCCGTGAAGCCACTGCAAATTTCTAGAACGAATGTGCGCGGCGCTGGGGCGAGAGCCGCATTTTGAAAACGGCCCGCTTTCCATTTGCGAAGCTGTGTTCAGTTTTGAAGCTTCAGGCTTGAAGATGGTCAGGGAGTCTCTGGCGAAACGCCTGGCCCGCCCTTCCGACTGGCCTCGGGTGGCGACAGGGAGTTGTTCACAAGGAAGAGGAAGGGAGGAGGAGAAGCAGGAGGACCAGGAGCAGGAGCAGAAGCAGGAGCGCAGGAGGAGGAGGACCCCCCGAGCCGGCGCGCGCGCGCGAGGGACACCCTGCCGCTGCCCATGCCGTCCGCGCCCTGCTGGAGTATACCCCGGACCGCGCTCCCACGGCCCCCCCTCCTCTGGCTCTTGGGTCGCTCACTCGGCCTCCGCGGCGCAGCGCTGCACAGTCTGCAGCATCGGCCTTCGCCCCTCTCGATCGGGGTGGCGGCAGCGGGTCTGGCTTCGCGATCTCTTCCCGTTTGGCTCGTCGGAGTGCAGAGGCCTGCCCGCCCTGCTCTGCCCAACGGCGGGCGAGGGGGGGGGGGGGCATTCCCTCAGTTTTCGCGGGCGCACCCCTAAACTTGTCATCGTCTGCTGGCTCTTGTCAATCTTAGTGATAGGGATACGTTCGAGGCCGGTCAATACAGCCGTTCAGCGTATTGGATAAGTAGCAAGCTTTTCGTACAGTTTTCGGTTCGGAGCCCCGCCTCGGGCCCCGGGGCCGTCACGAAGCTACTCGGGATGGGAAGCCAGCCCTAAGGGAAAGCGTCGGGGATTCCGGAGACCCTGTAACGGACTGAAGTCGAGACATCGGATGTCGTTTGGGGAGGGGTGCTCCGGGGGTCCACGCTGCGAGCAAAAACAACGTCCAGGGTGCGATGAGTCGCCCCCAGGTCCCACCCCCCCCCCCAGAAATTGATTGTGTGCCGAAAGCAACGACTCGAGGGTGCGCTGCCAGGGTTCTGTCCAGACGCGTCCCTACCGAGGATGGGCGCCGCCAGTCTTGTATGTCCGAAAGTCCCCTTTGGCTTCGGACAGGTAGTGGGGTCGTCACGCTTCCGTTTGGAGGAGGGAAGAGGGATTGCTTCTTGGGCTGGCTGCTATAAGTCAGAGCTTAGCATACTAGTAGCACGTCACAACATGAATGCTGCACAGGCGATTCGGCGCAGACGTAAAAGATCGCGAGATGTCCCCCTATTGGAATCAATGAAATTCGGCGATTGCCAAAGCGTGGGTCGCTACACATGGGCAACACACACAGTCGCAAGCGGTAGCAGCTCGCATACATGAGAGCTGATAGGGGGATCTGCAGAGCTGAAAGGGGGAGGGAGGAGGACGGAGCGGAGGAGCAACAAGAGATGAGGAGAAGGAGGAAGAAAAGGAGGGAGGAGTATGACGAGGAGGAGCAGCAGTTGCTCGAGACGAGAGGGGCGACACTATAAGAGAGAGAGAGAGAGGGATGGAGAGCCGTGTATATACATGTGTGTATACACATATACATATACATACACTTATACAGAATGTGCACATACAGGCACAGAGAGGGAGAGAGAGAGAGAGAGAGAGCGAGAGAGCGAGATAGTGGGAGAGAGATGGAGAGATGGAGAGAGAGAGAGAGAGCGAGGGAAAGAGAGAGAGAGAGGGAGAGATCGAGATAGAGGGAGAGAGAGAGAGAGAGATAGAGACACCAACACTTATACATGCAGCACCAGGGAGAAGGAGAGCGAGAGAGAGAGAGGGAGAGCGATATAGCGATAGAGCAACAACATGTTGAATGTAATTACCTATGTATGTAGAGAGGGGGAGGGGGCACGATTTTCTGATATGGCGAAGTTGATGCGTTCTGTCAAATGGATTATGGGGAGATTCAGGTGGTCGTCATCCGCGCCCGCTTCACGTGTGGGAGCGAGGGAGGGGAAGGGCGGCGAGGGAAAATGCGACGACGAGGACAAGGAGTTCGAAGTTCTTCAACACTCATCCCAGATCCTCAGGGTTCTAGGCATGCCCTCGGAGGTTCCTGGACGCTTTCGAAGGTTTGGGAGGTCCCCGTCTTGCCTCGGGGAAATTGCGAGTGGAAACGGGCGAAAGGAGGAAGGGAGGGTAGGGTCCACGTCAATCCGAGTGATTCGATTCAACGTCGATTCTGGCCGTCTCGATCCGATCCGATTCCGATGCTCCGTCGACCCGACGCGGCCTGGTGCTTGCATGACGCTGCTGTGCATTCTGGCGCGGCCGATCTGATCCGATTCCGACCCCGTGCCAGCTCGACCCTTTCTGACGCACATTTCGATCCGATCCGATTTCCAGATTCGATGTTGACAGATCCTGCCATGGGGGGTAGAAAGTCTTCGGAAGATTTAGACGGTCCTCGGAGTACACACCCTTGGCGCCCCCCAAAAGTTGGGGGCGTCTTTTTCCATTTTCAGGATTTCGGCTTTCGGGCAACCAAACAGGAAAAAAGGCAGCCCAAAACAGAAACAAAACGGCAGTACAAAAGGGATTCGAACTGCAACCAGCGCGAACGACATTCCCCACAGCGGGAAAAGACCCACCCCAGCACGGAGAACAATCAGATTCGATCTTGAGAATTGGAAAAGCCGCACCCAACGGTTTTAACATCGTCTAAGTCCCCTCCCCCTACCGAGAGGAGAGAGGAGAGAGGAGAGGGTAGTTCGGTGGGTATTCGGCAGTCACGGAGTGCACAGACACACACACACACGTTCCGACCGCCCGGCCATCTGCACCCGCTCTCCCTCGGGGGAGGCTGGGGGTGGGTCGACGACGACGACGACGACGACGACGACGACGACGACGACGGGTAATGGGTATTCAGCGTGTGGTTGCAGACGGGGTGGGGGTTTGCGAAGGTTGGATCTCTGGGTGCCCGTTTCCGACACGGGGGCTTCCGACGGGAACGACGACCCGAGCCGCGGCGAGACTGCGGGCTACCAAAGACAGGCTCCGGAGCTCCAGGAGCCCGCACGGCATTGCTCGGGGGAGGTGCGGGAGAGACTCGCCCCTCCTCTGCCCCACAGACCCAGAGCAGCGGGCCGCGGCGAATCAGGAAGCAGTCCCGCGGGATGGGGTCTGGAGCACTGGTGGGGGGCTGCAGCCCCGGAGCAGGCACGAGGCCCGCCAGCCATAGGGAGCGGAGCGGAAAAAGCGGATCGGAGGACGCGTACTGCGGTGGGGGCGGTCCCATGGGGGGGCCGCGAGGGCTGCAGAAAAGGGGCCCTACAGGCCCCCATCAAAGGCACCTTCCTTCCCCACCTCCATGTGTCGCCCCCCCGTGCAAATCCGCGCCCATGTGAGAGGAACGAAGAACGACAGATGCATAAAAAACTCAGAGGTCCGCGCGGATTTCTCGGATCGGTGCTGGACCCCCCTCCCTGGCGCTCCAGGGGCGGCACCGGATGCGCCGCCAGGGGGGTCCAGCGCGGATCCGAGAAATCCGCGCGGACCTCACGTAGCACCCCGCAGATGCGGATAAGAGTGAGGGGGCGGCGGGGACGTCGGCAGTTGGCGAGACTGGGGAGAAGCCCGCCGCAGGCGCCAAAGTTTCACAAATTGTACAACGAGCCCGCCGCAGGCGCTGATTTTTTCGTTAAACCAATGTGGGTAGGTCGCGGGTGGGTCGCGGGTGGGTCCCAAATGGGTCGCTGTTGGGTGGCGTGTGGGTCGCGGGTGGGTCGCGGGTGTGGAGGGCGAAAAATCCACCCCATCATAAGAATCACCCCGACAAGCGAAGCCGTTTAGTAAACGCACACAAGGAATGAATCGAACAGGGCAGGGCTGTTTAGTAAACGCCCAGGGCCGTTTAGTAAACGTCAATTGTCGGGTCCGGGTGTTTTTTCCTCCCTTGAGGGTGGGTCGCGGGGTGGGTCGCGGGTGGGTCGCGGGGTGGGTCGCGGGGTGGGTCGCGGGGTGGGTCGCGGGGTGGGTCGCGGGGTGGGTCGCGGGGTGGAGTCGCGGGGTGGGTCGCGGGGTGGGTCGCGGGGTGGGTCGCGGGTGGGTCGCGGGTGGGACGACGACGACAACAAACAACAACAACAACAACAACAACAACAACAACAACAACAACAACAACAACAACAACAACAACAACAACCACAACAACAACAACAACAACAACAACAACAATTACTAGCACGTGGGGACACTCCGTTCTCACCAGTGCCAGGGTTTTCATAGGAGGCGGGCAATACCCCCACTTTGTGGGGGGGCCGGTTCAAGCTCTACCAAATTTCCAAACGACTCTTCGCCACCACCCACACCCAGCTTCCCGCCCTATGACGTTCGGACACTTCACTTCGTGGCATGCGGACGACCGTGGCTACTATTCAGGGCCCCGCGGCCGACGACGACGGCGTGCGCGCGCGAAGAAAAAACGAATGTGTCCCGCATGGTATTATTTGACAGGGATGATGGCCCTGGCAGGTGCGCAACCGTTGTTGCAGAAGTTCGAAAAAGTTGCTCGCAAAAGCCCGTTTGACAGAAATGATTAAAAAGTGTTGGGTTTCCTACGAATCCGCAAGAGCGCGCGGGATGAAATTTTGACATTTTTTTGTGAAAAACCATTGGTTTTTTGATGTTTTTGTGTTAAAATCGCTACGAAAACTAAGGTTTTGGAAGGATTTCGTCTTGCGCGCGCGAATGTCCACTTCACCTTATTTTTTTGCAAGGGATTCTTGAAGTTTGGTTATGTTAGAACAAGAAATGTCCACTTTAGCTTATTTTTTGCAAGGGAAAACGGGGGACAACAAAACAACCGGATCCGGACACCCACGTTTTGCCTGAGACTTCCTCACGAAAATGATGAAAATGCGGCTGCGGCCTAGGCGCGGCGAGGGGGCCGCGCACCAGGGGCCCCAACAATAATTATTCTTTAGAATAAATAATGTTCAACAGCAATCATTTTAAGACTTTGCTCGAGTGTCCAATAACGCGTATTTCCCAAACCCTCGATACCCGCCCTCTTCGTCTTCGATCGAACCCCTTTGGGGGGTATACCTTTCTTCCCTGCAGGCCGGGCCCCGGCAAGCGGCGGGGCGGCCGCGGACCGTCGGCCTGGCCAGCGGCAGCGCTGATCGGCGGGGCGGCCGCGGACCGTCGACCCGACCCCAAGAGGGACGGACAGGGGACCGACCACGACGACGACGACTACGACGACGACGACGACGACGTCGAAGACGACGGCGACGACGACGACGACGGCGACGACGAGCGAAAGCGAGAGCGAGAGAGAACGACAGCAGGGCCACGAAGGGCACGAAGTAGGCCACGAAGGGCGACAGCGGGGACACGAAGAGCGCGAACGAGCGGGGGCCACGAAGAGCGCGAACGAGCGGGGGCCACGAAGGGCCACGAAGGAATGCGTATGGGGCCACGAAGAGCGCGAACGAGCGGGGGCCACGAAGGGCAGATAATGCGCGGCCACAGAAGGCAACTATGGGGCCACTGAGGGTAGCAACTGGGCCACGTAGGACAGTGAGGGGGACACAAATGGCGACAGCGGGGCCACGAAGGGCATGCACATGGGGCCACAACGGGCGCGACTCCTGGGTGCCTGGGTGTCGGGAGCGCGGCGCCTGGGCAAATTGCAGGAAATCCCAACGCAAGGTTACCCTTCAGTAAGTTGCAAGCAAGTCTCCAGCGAGAGCGCGACTCCAGGAGAGCGATTCCTTAATAAATTCTAAGGACGTCCCAAGCGGGAGCGCGATTCCTGAATCAAATGCGAGGAAGTCTCGGGCGGGAGCGGGGGTCCTGGCTAAATGTTAAGGAAGTCTCAGGCGGGAGCCGTTGTTGTTGTAACCCGGGGGCCCGGGGCCAGTTTGAGCAGGAATATTTTCACTGCCAAAAAACAGGGTGCGAGCGTCGAGGGGCACACTTTGATTGAGCAAAAACAGCATGCACGGGTGGGGGGATCAACAACAATTATTCTTCAGAAATGAGAGTTCAACAGCAACAACAGCAGCAACAACAATAACAACAACAAAAACAAACACAACAACAACAACAACAACAACAACAACAACAACAACAACAATCACTTTACCCGAACGCTCAGTGTTCTCACCAGTGCCAGGGTTTTCATGCGACGCCAGCCAATACCCCCACTTTGTGGGGGGGCCGGTTCAAGCTCTACCAAATTTCCAAACGACTCTTCGCCACCACCCACACCCAGCTTCCCGCCCTATGACGTTCGGACACTTCACTTCGTGGCCTGCGGACGACCGTGGCTACTACACTGGCGCATGGGTACAGTGACTTGTTGTGGTAACATTTTCTGGACGCTAGCTTAGTATACGACTTTTCCCCCTGTTCCAACACTGGACACCTATACTGGTTTTTGGAAAAACCATTGTTTTTTTTTAGGATTCGGACAGCGCGCGCGGGTAGAAATTTTGAAAAGTCGTGCAGGTGTTTTTCGAGGACCTACGGTGCGATTCGTGTGATTTTATGATGCGCGGTGCTAAAATTCTTAAGAAGCCCAATGGTTTTTGGAGATTTCGGCGTGCGCGCGCGAAGAAAAAACGAATGTGTCCCGCATGGTATTATTTGACAGGGATGATGGCCCTGGCAGGTGCGCAACCGTTGTCGCAGAAGTTCGAAAAAGTTGCTCGCAAAAGCCCGTTTGACAGAAATGTTTAAAAAGTGTTGGGTTTCCTACGAATCCGCAAGAGCGCGCGGGATGAGATTTTGACATTTTTTTGTTGAAAAACCATTGGTTTTTTGATGTTTTTATGTTAAAATCGCTCCGAACACTAAGCTTTTGGAAGGATTTCGTCTTGCGCGCGCGAATGTCCACTTTACCTTATTTTTTGCAAGGGATTCTTGAAATTTGATTATATTAGAACAAGAAATGTCATTTTATAGTGTTTTTTGCAAGGGAAAGCGGGGGGGAACAAAACAACCGGATCCGGTACTAATCCACTTTTCTGAAGCTTTCGCGAAAAAATAATGAAAATGTAGCTGCGGCCTAGGTTTTGGAGGGGGGTCGTGTACCAGGGGTCCCAACAATAATTATTCTTTAGAAGTAATAATGTTCAACAACAGCAACAGCAACAGCAACAGCAACAGCAACAACAACAACAACAGCAACAACAGTCATCATAATACTGTTCGCTCTTACTTGCCCGTGTGCTTTTTTAAAAAACAAAAAAACGAGTTCCCCACACCCTCGATACCTTTTTTGTCTTCGATCACACCCCCTTTGGGGGGATTCTGTCTCTGTGCGGGGGGCGGCGGGTTTAGGCAGGCGGGCAAACATGAACGGGCGGACAATCTTTCGTTGGCGCACATGTGCCCGCCATTGGAATTTGTGTGGGCCCTGCAAAAGAGAAGGGGGGAACGAGGGAACGTGGGAGGAAGGGAAAGGGATGGACAAAGGAAGAGGGAAAACGCCAGGAGAGAAGGAGCGAAGAGGGGGGCGGTTGATTAGAGGCAGAGAGAGAGAGAGAGAGAGACAGAGAGCGAGAGAAAGCCAGATACGGTAAGTAGAGAAAGAGAGAGAGAGAGAGAGAGAGAGAAGGAGGGGAGAAAGAGAGAGAGAGAGAGAGAGAAAAAAAAAAAAAAAAAAAAAAAAAGGAGGGAGGAGGCAGGAGAGGGGAGGGAGAAGGGAGGTTGGAGAGGAGGGAGAGGGAATAGGGCAGAGAGGCATAAGGATGAGGGAAGAGAGGAGGGAGAGAAAAGGGAGGAGAGGAGGGAGGAGGGAGAAGGGAGAGGGAGGAGGAGCAGGAAGGTTAGAGCGTGAACATCCGAGGAAGTCCTAGGCGAAAGCGCCGTTCCTGAAGAAAGTCCCGGGCGGGAGCCCACGACGGGCGGACGATCCCCGGACGGGCGGGTCGGGCGGGTGGGACATTCAAGCGGGATGCCTGAGCATGGCGAGAGCGCGATTCCGAAGTAAATTGTGACGGCGTCCTTGGCGCAGCGTGTTTCCTGAGCGTCGAAAGCGCGATTTCTGAATACATTGCACGGAAGTCACAGGCGAGAGCGCAATTCCTAAATCAAATGTGACGGGTTCTCTGGCGGGAGCAGGGGTTTGGATTAAATTCTGAGAAAGTCTTGATTCAATTGCGAGGAAGTTGATTCAATTGCGAGGAAGTCTCAAGCGGGAGCGCCGTTCCTGAGTAAACTGTGAGGAAATCTTAGATGGGAGCGGGGGTCCTGATTAAATTGCGAGGAAGTCAAGGGCGGGAGCACCGATCCTGAGTAAATTGTGAAGAAGTCTCAGGCGGGAACGGGGTCCTGACTAAATTTGGAGGAAGTCTCAAGCGGGAGCCGTTGTTGTTGTTGTAGTACTCCGGGGGGCCATGTGCACAATTTGAGCATGAAGATTTTCCCAGTCAAATCAACAGGGTGCCAGCGTCGAGGGGCTCACTTTGATTGAGAAAAAACAGCATGCACCACTGAGGGGGGATCAGCAATAATTATTTTTCATAAATGAGAATTCAACATCAACAACAACATCAACATGAACAGCAGCAGCAGCAGCAGCAACAACAACAACGCAACAAACAGAATTCTCACCACGAGTTCCTTTTTCAGCCACTCACCCAGGGACAGTGAATGACCGTTCGGCCCCCTCACTCTGATGTTTATGTCACACTTCGTGCACGTAGTAAGGGCACCCTCCTTCCCCCCCCCCGTGCGTCGCCCCTCCGTAAGAATCCGCGCCCTAAAGCGGAGAGGGGGGCAGGCGGGCGGCTGCTCACGGACAAGCCGCCGTGCGGAGGCCTCGGCTGGTCCTCGCGGGTGGTGCTTCCGGGGCGGGGCGGTCCGCACGCGGGGCGCCCTGGGGGCCAGCCGCAACGGGTTCGGGGCGCTGCGTTTCCCGGCATGGGGGAGGCGGGAGGGAAGGGGGGATGGATGGGGGAAGGGGGGGGGAGGAGGAGGGGGAAGAGGAGGGGGAGGAGGAGGAGGAGGAGGAGGAGGAGGAGGAGGAGGAGGAGGAGGAGGAGGAGGAGGAGGAGGAGGAGGAGGAGGAGGGGGAGGAGGCGGAGAAGGAGGACAAGGGGGATGCGTTGGAGAAGGAAGAGCGCATGGGCGGATGGAGAGGAAGGAGAAGGAGCAGGAGCCCCGGGACACGAATGAAGAGGAGGACTGGGAGAGACAACAGGAGCAGGAGGCTGAGGCGGAAAATGGACTCAGGAGACAGGAGGGAGGAGGCCTGGGAGGAGCGTGCGGCGCAGCAGCTCGGAGCATGAGCAGGGGCAGGAGAATCGTGGTGTGTAGCAGGTGCGCAGGACAGCTTGCCTTTGCAAAATCCATCCGCTCTCCTGTGTGACCTCCCGAGAGAGAGATACAGCCCTGCACAGGAGAGCCTCGTCACGGTCAAGTGTGGCCGCCACACGGCGCGCGGCTTCTCCAATTGCGGACCATGGAAGAAGCGCTCACCCAGCGTCGGTCAATGTTCGGCCCTGGTGCCAGCTTCGGGCCATCGTTGGGTCGGGCATGTCCTCCTACAGGTGGATGTTGGGCGACAAATGAAAGAGTAGTCAAATTGTATTCAACAATAGTCGAAGACTAGTCGAGAAATCGTCCCCAGACTGTTTTTTACTATGTTTGAATATTCCTCCTGTAGAGGAACATGCCCGACTTACGGCGATCGCCGCCCCGCTTGCAGATTTGCCCTGGGCCTGCATGCAGGGTTCACTCGCCGATCTCGACGCTGTTGGGGCCAGTTGCATGCCCATCGTCGTTACAGTGCATGCCCAGCGAGCCAGCAGGTCTAATATCGGCTCCGACAGGAGAGGATGGGGAGTGGGAGGGCGAGAAGGGAAAGGAGGAGCATGACGGGGACCTGGACCTCTGAGGTGGTTTCTTTGTTTTGCGACGTAGGCCGTCGTACTTCTGGACCTCGTCCCGAGACAGTTTCGTCGCTCCTTATGGCTCCCGGCCGCGTACAGGGTCCGTGGACGGCCCCCACTGGATTGCCTGGATTGGCGCTGAACCGCCCCCCCCCCCTGGCGGCGCGTCTGGCGCAGTCCCCGGCGCGCTCCTCGCGCCGGGAGGAGCGGTCCTGCGCCGGTCCAGGAAAAGCAAATTCGCGCGGACCACACTTTCGAGCTTCTGTGCTCACCCGTCGGTCGTTGAAAGCGTGTATATATAGACAGATCTGGGATGCCCAAGTCCCAGTCTACTTTAGAAGGCTTCCTACTTCAAGAGTCGAGCGGTTTCCCCTCTTTCCTCCTCTCCAGGGGGCGGGCGGAGGCCCAATCTACTTCCAGCGCCTTCCTGCTTAATGTTTCTACCCAGTTATTCCCACCGACTGGAATGCAGTTGTCCTGTCTGGTATACCTAGAACTTTGTTCATGCAGGATGATGGTTCAGAAATTACTGGGGGTCGTGTTCACGCGGCGGCGCCAGGGATGACGATTAGAAACACGGGACCTCGGCTGGGACAGTGTTTTGTAATCGTTTCCCCCCGCCTTCATCGGGAGCGCACTTCGACAGTCGACGGTCCAGACTGAGCCGATGCGAAGCGGAAGCCGAAAATTCGAATCTTAATTCGTTGTTTACCATATCCCAAGGATGAGGTTCTTGTTACGACCGCGCCGACTCCTCACACCTCCTCCTCCTCCTTCTCCTCCTGTTCCTTCTTCTCCTCCTCCTCCTCCTCCTCCTCCTCCTCCTCTCCTTCCTCGCTACTTACTCAGTGTCACTCGGAGTCACACATAGGATAACTACCCACGTTATGATATGATGATGAGGATGATGACGACGATAATGATGATGCTGCTGATGATGACGATAATGCTGATGGTGTTGATGATGATGATGATGATGATGATGATGATGATGATGATGATGATGATGATGATGATGATGATGATGCAGATGATGATGAGGATAAGGATGAGGAGGAGGAGGAGGATGTGGATGATGATGATGATGATGATGATGTTGATGATGATGCTGATGATGCTGGTGGTGATGATGATGATGATGATGATGATGATGATGAAGATGATGATGATGATGATGATGATGATGATGATGATGATGATGATGATGATGATGATGATGATGATGATGACGAAGCAGGTTTGAGGATATCTCCGGCGCGGCGCTGGTTTTCGCACCCCCAAGGGGCGCCAAGGGGAACTGACCCCTCCGTTCGCGCTCGAATTGTGGGGATGTCTGGAGCGGTTTGCTTGTTTGCGTGCCCAGCCCTTTCCGTTTTCGGAGCAGGGTTGAACGATGTTTCGGGCGAGGCGCTAGTTTTCGGTCACCCAAGGGGGGGGGGGGGGGGGGGGACCCCAGGGGGTATTCCGTTCCTCCGTTCGCACCCAGATTGCAGGGATGTCTCAAGCGGTTTGCCCGTTTGCGTGCCCAACATCTTCCGCTTTCGGACCAGATGTTGAGGATGTCTCGAGCGAGGCGCTGGTTTTCGCACCCCAGGGGGCCCATATTGCAAGGATGTCTCCGTCTCCGGCGGTTTGCTCACAGGCCTCGAGCGAGGTGTTGGTTTCAGCCTTGCCCCGGGGGGGCCAACTGGGTATATTTCACTTACCCGTTCGCGGCCAATGGGAACATATTTCAGGTGGATTGTTTGCTTGGTGGTTTTGTTTTTTTCTTTTCAGATCCTCATAGTCGCCGCGGTAAAGCAATCGTATCATGCATGTGGGCACCACGAGGAGGAGCCGCCAGGAAGGGGGACACTTGGCCAGGGAAGAGGAGGGAGAAGGGAGATCGGAGGAGGAGGGAGGAGGAGGAGGACGCAGGTGTGGGGGGGGGATAGCCACCAGGGAGGAGGAGAAGGAGGAGGAGGAGGAGGAGGAGGAGAGAGGACGGCCTAGCACGAAGGAGGACGCAGGAGGGGAAGGAAAGAGGTGTCTCTGTGCCGCCCTCTTTCCTCTGTCTTCACGCCCGCTCCCTCTCAGCTTCTGCATACTCAGAGCCGCTCGCTCCCATGATCAGACCACTCGGGCCCATATACACCTGCGTACACTAAGCTCAGTCATACTCATATTCATACGCAAAGACCCACTCACACTGAGACTTACTCATGCTCTCTCAGACTCGCTCGCACTCAGGCCCACCCGCACTCAGACTCCCATACTCAGCCCACTCATACCCAGACTCTCTCGTACCCAGACGCTCGCAGCGGAACGTGCCAGGAAACTAGATGCACATAAGGGAATCTCCGCGTCGAGTAACCCGTCTCCCCCACAGTGTTTTACGAACCGTTATCGTCCATTAGGTACAGCCTTGGGGCGCACCATGAAAAACGAGTCTGTCTGAAGACGTTCTGGCTTGAGCTATCTTGGGGGCAGGCAGTCGGGAGTGCGGGTCCGAACAGGTTTAGCCGATGACTTTCTCTCAGAGGCTTGCCGCGGCATGGAAGCGGCATGCGTTCGTTCTAGGTTCTTGCGCCACCGGGTGCAAGACCAGCATCGCCGACATACTTGTCCAAAAGCAGTACGAGGGCAAGAAAGAGATCGATTGGAAAAGAAATTTCGTCTTCACATCGTTTGGGCTCTTCTATTTGGGCGCCTTCCAATACGTTCAGTACACAATCTGGTTCCCTCGGTTTCTCCCAGGGACACACTGGACGGACGTTGCTAAGCGAGTCTGTTTCGATCAGACTATCAACACCGGCGTGTGGTACTATCCTTTGTTCTACGTGGTGCAGAGCATGGTGATGAACAGTGCTTTCGACCGGCAGCGCGCTGAGGAGGGTTTACAGCGATACCGCAATAACATTGTCGCAGACATGTGTAATTGCTGGCAGCTTTGGATACCCGCCCAGTCGGTTAACTTCAGCATTGTGCCAATTCACCTGCGCGTGCCCTTTGCAGCAGGAGTGTCCTTTGTGTGGAGTTGCATACTTAGCGCACTCCGCGGTAACATGACAGTGCCCAACACCGAGGCTGATCTCAAGTGCGTCCCGCTCAAGCAGGTCGCCGAGCCCAGACCATGCCCCGGTGGACTTGACAGTGACGCCCCGCTTGTCCTTTCCAGCATTCCCCTAGTGCCGGGGGCAGCAACGTGATGATGCAGCCACCAAGCTTGATCACGTCGTTGGCCCGCCACACGCAGTGGTCTGGTGCAAGGACTCCCTCGCATGGCTTGCCCATGAAACAGTTCTGCTTCCGCGTGTACGCATGTATGTGCGCGATGCTATGAGCCAGAGGGCAGAAATTTACAATGGTATCCAATAGTGACCTGCATGTTGTCATGAGGCGCGCCTTGACGCAACATTCTGATTTTCCATGGCGGAATTCCCACATGTACATAGCAGTAGTCTTCCAGCTTTTCGCGGTCTGCAACCATTGCGTTGACACTCAGACCCCATCTCATGTAGCGACTGGCTATCATTTTAATTCACGCACGACCCTCACGGGGCACCTGTTGAGCCGCTGAATCACATGGGCATTTCTTCTATACAGTACTTGCAGCGTGACTTATCCAGCGTCTCCATGCCTCTCCCGCGGCGGGTTCAGCTTGGACAGGACGACTTGTCCCACATCTCGCTCCATCTGCTCGCACACATGCTACAATTGCAACTGCTGCGAATATTATTCGACTTCTGTCTGGTCTATGTTCACTTCGCTGGTATAGAGTACCAGCGCGCTGATCTACAGAGTATCGGCGGGTGAATGCTGCAACAGACCTTGCCATGACCATGCGCTCTCCAGATGATCGGCAGCCAATGTATGTACCACATACCCTCTGACCAGAATCGAGCCTACGGCGAACCACCGCCCATGCCCTGTTCTTGCGAAGGCGTACGCGGCCAATCGTTTGGCCGAAGTTTGGCCAAGCTATTGGAACATGTGTTCCTCCAGCCGGTGTGGAAACCCAGGGGGGGGGGGGGAAACACGTTGGGGAGGACGAGGAGGAGAGAGATGAATACAAGAACGAAGAGGCGGAGGAAGAGGAGGAGGAGGAGGAGGAGGAGGAGGAGGAGGAGGATGCCTCTTAGACGCCTCTTGGGGGCCACTTGGGGCCACCAGTAGCCGTCGTGGAGCAATCTTGGGGCGTCTTTGGGCCATCTTTGGCCATCCAGGTCGTCGTGGAGGCTGTCTCAGCCCATCTTGGAGGCCATAAAGGGCCATTTGGATCGATTTTGAGGCCATCTGGAGCCGTCGAGGGACCTTCTTCTTGAGCCGTCTTGGGTCTCCCTTGGGGGCTTCTTGAGGACCTATTGGGCCGACTTCTGTCGATTTTGGGGGGTTGTTGGGCCGTCTTGGCCATTGTTGAGCCCGAACAGGCGAGAATGCCGGAATCCTTTAAGAAGAGGAGAATCAGTGAGTTGAAGGCTCTGTGAGACCGCTCTCGGGGCGTCTTCGGGGCCTCTTTGGGCCGCCTTGGAGCATCCTATGGCCATTTTGGCAGCCTTGGAGTCCGTCTTGGACCGTGTTCGCCATATACGGGAACCATGGCCATCTTGGAGGCCATCTTGGGCGCCATGGAGACACATGAAGGTCCGTTAAGTATGTGTGTGTTCGGGTGGCCGTCTGGATGCGCCGAAGGCTGTTGGGAAATATTTGGAGTGACCGAGCAGAATCCAAAGGTCTGACACGCACAGCACCCCTCTGGCAAGCCAAAGGGGGCGGCCGATCGAAGACGCTTACGGCGAGTCCCAGCCGCCACCCGCCTTTCTGGAAATGCCGATGTGGCCAAACGATGGACGAAAGCGTGGCTAAGCTATTGGACCATGCGTTTCCCCAGCTGGTATGGAAATTCTTGGTGAGACATGTGGGGGCGGAAGTTTCGGAGGGTCTATGAGGAGAGGGAGGTCTATGAGGAGAGGGAGGAGGAGGAGGAGGAGGAGGAGGAGGAGCAGGAGGAGGAGGAGGAGGTGAAGGAGGAGGAGGAGGTGGAGGAGGAGGAGGAGGAGGAATGGGAGGAGGTCGCCTGGTGGCCTCATTGGGGCTCGTGGCGCCCCTCCTGGGGGGTCTCTTGGGGATGCCTTTGAGGGCTCCTCGGCCTCTACGAGAACTCTTGGCCTTCGGTTGCCGTCTTGAGTCGCTGGGCTTTCTTGGGGCGCTTGAAGGCCGTCTTGGAAGTCTTTGGCGCCGTCTTCAAGCCTTCGGGGGGCCGTCTCGGGGCGGTCTTGTCCTGTCTTTGAGGTGTTGTTTGGGTTTGGCTTGGGGCCGTCTCCGGCTGTCGGGAGCCCGAAAAAGGCGAGGACGCCAAAATCCTTCAACGCCCAAAGGGAATGTCAAAATCTTTCAAACCTTTTAGGGAGATGTGTAATTTGAGCTTCTTCGGGCCTAGCCCCTTTTAGCCCTATTGGGCAGTAGCAGGGGGCCCCCAAGGCCGTCTTGACGCCAGCTGGGCCCGATTTGGAGTCATCTTTGGCCCGTTTGGGTTCGTCTTGGCCGAGGAAGGAGGCTATCGAGGCCGTCTGGGAGATCATGTTGGACCGTCTTCGGCGTTTTGAAGACACTCTTGGGACCATCTTGGGCGGGAAAGCCGGCAGAGACCCCTAAGAGGGCCCAAGAGGCCCCCGAGACCACACCTCTAGATCACCTTTGTGGTTTAAAGCTCCCACCACGCTCCCGAAGCCGTTATGACAAGTCGCGCGGAAGTTCCCGGGGAGTGCGTGAGAGCGCCCAAGGGCCCCCAGATCACGGGGGGCAGGAGCCCGTTGACCACATGTCTGCAATGTTCGATATAACACAATGACGCTTCGCGGGTCCCCGCCAGCCCATCCAAAATCTAGGGGCGATCTTGAGGCCTCTTGGGAGCCAACACCTGTGAAGCACCAGTTCTAGTTTCAATGAGGTCGATTTTGAGAGAGGGCTGGGGTTCGTGATTCTTGACGGTTCGCGTATTCCTGTCAGCCCATTCAAAAACAGATGCCAGGCGAGTTGCCCGGATCAGGGGTGTGTAGCAGGACGCCAAAGACGACGATGTGAACGTCTAGAACTACGACTGCGAATAATGGATTACGACTACGAGGGGGATCCACTCAGTGAGCGACGACAGGCAACCATTCAACCCAAGCAGCCACTTGCTCTTGGTGCGTTTGAGGAGTGGCGTGCGCGTCATCTCGTGCGTGTAGCAGCTCCTCGTGTTTGTCCTGTCTGAGTGGTTGTTTGTCGTTGTCTGAGGTGCCTGTATGAATTACGCCGTGCGTGTCCGGGGCCGCCGCCGCCGCCGACGACGACAGGAGTCAATAGCAAAGCCATTGCGATCTTTCGCCCCGGGAGCGTCTTGGAGGCCTCCTGGGGCCACCGTGGGGCCCTTTTGGGGCCATCTCGGAGGCCTCTTGGGCCCTCTTGGGTCTTGGTGCCCTCTCGGAGGCCTTGGCCTTGAAGGCCCTCTTGGGGCCGTCTTGGTGGCCATCAATGAAAAGAGGGTAGGGTACTCGGTCCCCCCGTCTGGGCCCGACAAAGATCGACACGTATCGCCGTCTGGGCGGTCAAGTGCGCTCTTCGGGCCGTCTTGGGCCCTCCTGAGCCCTTTTGGGGGCCATCTTAGAGCCATCTTGAGACATCAAGAAGAGCCCATCGGAAGCGAAAAGGCGGCAAACAACCATTGAAGCAACAAGCATTGGTTTCGAAGGATTGTGGCTTCCTGTGGGCCTCTTGCGAGGCACGGAGGGCACACGGGGTCCTTCCTTGCCCGTCTTTCGGGCTCTTGGAGGCATGTTGGAGGCTACCTTGAAGTATTTTGTTATGTCTTGAGCGATCTTGGAGGTCATCTTGGATCTTGGCCTCTCTGGGGCCCTCTTGGAGCCACCTGTGGCCAAAAATGGCCCTCTGACACCGCGGGGCGGGGTCAGGCCTGGGGGGAGGGGAGAGGGAAGGAGGAGGGGGAACCCCGTCCCCGACGGGGAAGAACGGGGTTAGGAGGATGAGCTCCTTAGATTATTCACGCCCTCGAAGGCTTGTGGGGTTAAGGTCGCCCATGTTGAGCCTGAACAGTCGTCTAATCGGGCCCTCTCGGAAAGCTCCCGTGGGTCTCTTATGCGCTAGGGCCGTGTTGGAGCCCTAGTAGGCCCCTCTTGGGGCTCTCTGGGGCCATCTTGAAGCCATCTTGAGGCATTGGATGGTCGTCGAAAGCGAAACAGCGAAAATGCCAACACCATGTCTGTGTGTGTGTGTGTGTGTGTTCCCTCAGGGGTGGAAAGGGCTTGGGCCTTTGGGAGGGGGCATCACTGGGAGGCTCCGTGGTCGCTGGGAACCGTCTCGGAGGGATCTTTGGGGGTTTGGGAGCATATCCGAAGCCATCTGGAGCGATCTTGCGTTCTCTGATTCCATCTTGGAGGCAATCTTGGACTGTTTTGTACCATGTTGGAGTCATCTTGAGCCAAAACAGCGACCCTTTGACACCTCGCGTCCCCCACCCGTCCAGACCCGGGGTGAAGGGGGGAAAGGGGAGGGGGCAAGCTACCCCGAAGGACGACCGCAAACCGACCTGCTCTTTCCCACCCGCCCTTCCGCCAAGTAAGTAACACCCGAGTCTCACTGCCGGGTGCGCCAGTACACGCGACTGCCTGCACTCATCGGGCAACATGATGCCCCCCCATCCAGCATACCCGCAATCATTTTGCTCCGACTTTTGACAAGAATAGTGGGCTTGCGCGCGCCAGAACAGCTGCTGGCACCATACCACCCCTGTCAACAACAACGCGAAGAGATCGCGATGCCCCTGCGCAGGGTCCAAGGTTCTGCCGCCGAGAGAATGTGGCAGCGGTTTTTGACCCAGGTTGGTGGGCCTGCGCGCACCAGGCAATAGACTGCCCCCCCTCGCCAGTCCTGTCCCAAAGCGACGTGCTGTGATCGCGGTCCAGCATGTTGTCGCCAAGTGCAGCTTGTATTGTTCAAGAGGCTTACGCCATGCCGCCGACCCCCAGAGGGAGCCGTTGGCGGAACTCTTGCCGACATGGCGGAGGATTCCTTGAAGGGTGAATCTACGACGCGGGGCGAGGAGGACAG
Organism: Prorocentrum cordatum; assembly: GCA_963575745.1. Classification (NCBI taxonomy): domain Eukaryota; class Dinophyceae; order Prorocentrales; family Prorocentraceae; genus Prorocentrum; species Prorocentrum cordatum. The sequence continues at coordinate 433,136 of CAUYUJ010016527.1, read as the reverse complement.
GGAGGGAGGAGATGAGTCATGAGGGCGACAAAGAGGAGGAAAGTACGGAGAGGAAAATGGGGGACGAGAAGGATGATGACGACGACGACGACGAGGGTTCGACTCGCGAAGCACCGTCTGAGATGGCGGAGGAAGTTGGACAGGGTGTAGCGGCGACGCAGGAGGGGCGGGGCGAGAAGAGGAGGGGGGAGAGGAGGACGAGAACGAGGAGCGGGCGTAGGAGGGGGAGGAGGATGAGAAGGAGGAAGACACAGGAGAGAGAGAGAGAGAGAGAGAGAGAGAAAAGAAACTGACGACGATAATGCAACTCCCGAAAAGGTGAGAGTTTGCGACGATTGCGAAAGTGATGCAGTGGGTCATGGGCCTCATGGATTCATATGGGGGGTCTGGGGTGTTTCGGAGGGGCATCTTGGAGAGCTCTTTGTGGAATTCGTTGGGTTGTTGAGGCTTCTTGGGGGCCTATTGGAATACTTTCGTGGCTTCTTGGGGGCTTCGTGGAGGCCTCCTCTTTGTGGAATGTGGTGGGTTTGTAAGACTTCTTGGGGGCTTCTTGAGGTTCCTTTGGGGCTTCTTGGCGGCTTCTTGGAGGCCTCTTGAGGCCTCTTGTGGGGGTTCTTTGGATCATACGGGATACTCGAAATGTCAGTTCGAATTTTCCCTCGTATACCCCTCTCAGGGCCCTCCTGGGCCGTCTTTGGGGCCGTCTTGGGGCGTCTTGGGTCATTCTTGGGGTGGCTTGGGCTTTTCTTGGGGGCCTCAGAGGCCGCCTTGGGGCGATCTTTGGGTCCCCTTGGGCAGTCTTGGGCGCTGTCAAGACGAAGAATGCAAGTATGCTAACAAAAATGATTCATAAAGAAATGGGGCGTTTTTTTTGCGTCCTGGGGCCCTCTCGGCGGCCCTCTGGGAACACTCTTGGGCCGACTTGAAGCCTCGTGGGCCGTCTCGAAACCATCTTAGACCGTCGTGGGGCTACCCTTGGCCGTATCGACGCTCTCTTGGACTAGTTCGGCGCTCTGTCTTGGCCCCTCTGGGCCGTACTGGGGCTTCTTGAGGACTCTGGAGGCACCGGGAGAGGCGCTGACGAGTTCCCGGGGGGGGGGCCCCTTCAAACGGGAGTTTGGACCCCAGGGGAGAGGTAAAGGGTGAGGGGGACAGCCAAGTGTTTCACACGCATTTTCACCCCTGGCAAGCGGGGGTCGGCGGATTAGTTCTATTCTTGTGGGTGGTGGCGGGATCGTTGTGGATCCTGGTCGGCCGCCGGTCGAGTGGGGGAGGGTGTGTTCGTAACAAGGCGCAGTGGTGAACCCCTCATCAGCCCAAGCGGATTGGGGGGACCAAGCGTCCACTAAGCGCCTACGGCACCGTGGCGGATGTGTGTGCGGAGTCACGGGTTGCTGGTTTTGGCTAGACGATCTTTTCTGGCTCATAGCAATGACATCGGGATACTTGAATTTGTGCTACATGGATCAAAACAGGAAGTCTGAGCGAAGCGTGCCTGTCGATGTTGTTGCCGGCTGCTCAAACACATTTCGGTCACATGTCCAAGTTCGGAATTTTGAGGAGTGCTTGAGCGAGTGCCACAGAACATGTCCGTGCGCAGTTATGACCATTGCTGGCCATGATGAGATGGCTAGGACAATCGATTCCCAGTGCCGCTCAGGCACAGTTACTGATTTGTTCCCATAACTTCGGTGATTCCCAGGATTGCCGAAAAGTTGTATCCACAATGTTTCAGAGCGCGCGCGGTAGAGATAGGGGGGCGTAACGAGGAGTTCAGGGTTGCAGAGGCGGTCAGCGACGACGGATGAGTGGGAAGAAGAGGAGGGGGAGCAGGAGGAGGATGTACAACATGAAGGGGAGGAGAATTGGAGGAGAGGTGGGATGGGGAGGAGGACCTTCAGAGCAACGTGAGGGGGATGTGCGCCATTGAAGGGAAGGCCTGGGAAGGCAAGCCGTGACTTGCCAGATGGGGGCATCAGAAAACGAGTTCAAACGATATTGCAGACATCTGTGAATTCGTATACCGGATCCCGTCTTGAACGAGAACAAGACATGGCCTAGGCGGTCTTCTCAGAAGACGGCGCCGCCTGGGGCCAGACCCCCCCTTCCACCTATGCCGCCTCCTCGCCTACGCCATCCTCGCTCTCCCATCGGAGGAGGACAACGATACAGATCCACTTCGTTCTCCCCCCTCCACTTTCCCCAAAAGGAGGAAAACTTTCTGAGGAGGAGAGGGGAGAGAGGAGGAAGGAGGTGGATCTGTAGAAACGTATTATCCTTGCGGCCGGTGCCGCCGACCCTGGAACTGGAGCAGCCCGCAGGCTGTCACGGCATGAGCCATGCCCGCCTGCCCCGGCGGCCAGGCGCTGCACCTCGCCTCCGAGCGGGGCTGCGTGGAGGCGGTGAAGGCGCTGCTCGACCACACCAGGGCGGGGGCCTCGTTTCCGCCGCCCCGCCGGAGCGGGCCCTCGCGTCGTCGTCGCGGTCGTGGTCGTCGTCGTGGGCGTCGTCGTGGTCGTCGACGTCGTCGTCGTCGTCGTCCGTCGTCGTCGACGTCCGTCGTCGTCGACGTCCGTCGTCGTCGTGCTCGTCTTTGCCGCCGCCGTGGTCGTCGTCGTGGTCGACGCCGCCGCGGCCGCCGCCGCCGTTGTCTATCGCTGTCGCGGCCGTTGCCGTTTGTCGTGGCCGTCGCGCGCGCTCCGCGCGCCCCGCCTTCGCTCGCTACCCCAGCGGGGACGGGCTGAGATCGGATCGTCACCGTCGTGGTCGTCGTCGTCGTCGTCGCGGTACTCGTTTTCGTGGTCGTTGTCGTGGTCGTCGTCGTCGCCGTCATTGTGGCCGCCGTGGTCGTGACCTTCTGCCGTGGTCGTCGCACGCGCCGCGTGCTCCCACTTCGCCCGCCATCCGAGGGTGCGGGGGGGACATCGCACACAGGAAGAGGAGGAGGGAGGGGGAGGACGGAGGAGGAGCCGGGGAGAATATCACTCTGGAGTTTCGTCGCCCAGAGGCCGTATGCGGGAGCCGTGGGGCTAGTCAAATCAGAACGACTCGGGATGAAAGACCAGGGTTGGGAACTTCTGGGCCGGCGTCCCCTTTGTAGGGCCTAGTCGTGAAACAGTGATCAGAGATGTTGCAGCACACCCTCCCGTTTCAAGTCCCCTCCCCATTAATCGAAGACGCCTACGGCGAATCACCGCCGCCCCCCGCATTTTTGAGTCGCCCATGTGGCGGGAACATTGGGGGGAGGATGGCGGGGGAGATCAGGAGGAGAAGGAGAAGGAGGAAGGGGTATCTTGGGAGCCTCTGGGGGCACTCTGGGAGCCTCCTGGGAGCCTCCTGCGAGTCTCTTGGAGGCATCTTGGGGTCCTCCTTGGGCCTCTTGGCGGCCTTTGGGAGCTTCTCGGAGGATTAATTGCCCGTCTTAGGGCGTTCCTCGCCCGTCTGACGCCGTCGGAAGCCGTCTTGGGGGCCTAGCTCTGCCGACTTGGGGCCCTATTGGGATGCTCCAGGGCCGGCTTGGAGGCCATCTTAGGCGTCTCGGAAGCCTCTTGGGCCGTCTTGAGGCCCTCTTGGGGCCGTTTTGGGGGCCTCTTGGGCCGTTCTGGGGCCATCTTGGAAGCCTCTTGGGCGATCTTGGGGCGATCTGTGGGGCCTCTTGGGTCGTCTCGGGCCGTCGGAAGACCGAAAAGAAACAAATGCTAAGATCCTTCAACAACGTAACGAGAATCAATGATTTTGGCCTCTTCGGCCCTTCCTGGAGGCCCTCTTGGGAGCCTCTTGGGGGCCTCTTGGGCCGTCTTGGACCATCTTCAAGCCATCTTGGGCCGTCTTGGGTGCATCTTGGGCCGTCTTGAGTGTACATTGGGCCGTCTTGGGCTCTCGTGTGGCCGTCTTGGCAGTCTTGGAGGCGTCTTGGACGCATCGTGGAGGCCATCTTGGGCCATCTTGGCCTTCTTAGAGGCGGTCTGGGCAACGGGAGACAACCTTTGGGAATCTTTCCGGGTGGCCGGCGCGCTGGGCCGAAGCCCCAGGGGGAGCTCTTTCGGAAAGCCCAAAACCAAGCCGAGTATAGGATTCAGCACGCCAGGCACCCCTATGACAAGCCAGCAGGGGGCGGCGGATCTCTGCAATGATGTTCTGGTGCTGCGCAGAGCGCCCCTCTGGAAAGGCAAGCGTCCCATGGGCCCGCCATTCATGCGGGAGCTCTGGTTTGGAAGACGTTGCCCTCCATCCTTCTGGCTGCCGTGTGACAAGGTGGGGCCATAGTGTGCGAGGACATGCGAAGCGAAAGCCTATCTTGTTAGAGGAGCCTTTTTCATCCATGTAGCTGTAGCACATAGACTATAGTTCTGAAAGTACATATAACGAGGTCCCCAGCGAGAGTTCCATTTTGAACAAGTGCTTCCGTCTGTGTAACTGCTGCACGATTTTTCATTCGCGGCACGAAATCGTGAGGACGTCTCGGGCGAGGGGCCCACTTTAAAAGGAGCTGACCACCCCGAACGATTTACAGATCCTCAGTATGGGACGGCCGTCAGCAGTAAGACCCCCCCGCTTTACTCCTCTCGCTTCCTTCCGTCTAACCCAGAATGATTCACTATCAAACCCACACTGAGGCTCACTCATACCCAGACGTTCCCATACTCCCATTCCCATACCCAGACCCACTTATACCTAGACTTCCTCGCACTCGGACCCAGTCATTTTCAGCCCCGCTCACACTCAGACTCAGCTGTGCCCAGTCAGCCGTGCTCCGTCTCGCTCACAATCAGACTAGCTCGTGTCAGACAATGTCAGAGCAGGACACGCGTGGAAACTGATGCCCCCCCCCCGCGTCGAGTATGCTTCAGACGACTGCGCGCGGCGCAAAGGCCATATTTGGAAATCACTCCACCCTCCACCCGTGCAACTCCTGGCACATGTTGAAGACAGGCGTAGGGCGCCGAGAGACTCATTTTGAAAGCCAGTCGCCCTCCATTCCGCCCGTTACCCGCGTAAGGGCTGGAAGTTTCAGACCTCTGGCGAAACGCCCGGCCCGCCCCAAACGAAGCGCATGTTGGTGCGACAGGGGCGGTCATTGGCAGGGAAGGAATGAAAAGGGCATGGGAGCGAGGAGGGTAATATCTAGAAGGGCGAAGGAGGAGCAAAGACCGATGGAGGGGGACGAGGAGGGGGAGGGGAGCGAGAATTGTTTGGGCTTGTGTTTGGTGCTCGAAGAGAGCGCTCGTCGCCACGACGTGCGTTCGACTCGGAATCCAAGCCCAGGTCCGATATTGAGGAGAGGCGGAGGAGGAGGAGGAGGAGGAGGAGGAGGAGGAGGAGGAGGAGGAGGAGGATTGGATACGTCCGAGGAGGAGGAGGGGAGGAGGAGAGGAGGAGGAGGAGGAGGAGGAGGAGGAGGAGGAGGAGGAGGAGGAGGCCGCGGGGAGGCTTGCGGGCCCTCTGAGCCCGCTGGGAAATTCAAATTTTCATGTTTGTTTCTTGGTGCCCGCGGTCTCGAACCGCGGAAGAGGGACCCCAGGGGTCAGGGGAGATTTCTCTCGCCTGCGTGGTCCCTTTTAAAGAGGTGGCGAAGTAACCTTCGGTTGCGCCTCAGGTGGGCGCGCAGGAGGAGGAGGAGGAGGAGGAGGAGGAGGAAGAGGAGGAGGAGGAGGAGGAGGAGGAGGAGGAGGAGGAGGAGGAGGAGAAAAGGAGGAGGAGGAGGAGGAGGAGGAGGAGGAGAGGAGGAGGATTGGATACGTCCGAGGAGGAGGAGGGGGAGGAGGAGGAGAGGAGGAGGAGGAGGAGGAGGAGGAGGAGGAGGGCCGCGGGGAGGCTTGCGGGCCCTCTGAGCCCGCTGGGAAATTCAAATTTTCATGTTTGTTTCTTGGTGCCCGCGGTCTCGAACCGCGGAAGAGGGACCCCAGGGGTCAGGGGAGATTTCTCTCGCCTGCGTGGTCCCTTTTAAAGAGGTGGCGAAGTAACCTTCGGTTGCGCCTCAGGTGGGCGCGCAGGAGGAGGAGGAGGAGGAGGAGGAGGAGGAAGAGGAGGAGGAGGAGGAGGAGGAGGAGGAGGAGGAGGAGGAGGAGGAGGAGGGAGGAGGAGGAGGAGGAGGAGGAGGAGGAGGAGGATACGTCCGAGGGAGGAGGAGGAGGAGGAGGAGGAGGAGGATTGGATACGTCCGAGGAGGAGGAGGAGGAGGAGGAGGAGGAGGAGGAGGAGGAGGAGGAGGAGGAGGAGGAGGAGGAGGAGGAGGGGGGACAAGGGAACCGCGATGGCGAGAAGGACCTCCACCCTACACCCCAGCTTCCTGCCACCTCCTGCCGCAGGCCGCCCGTCGGCCTGCCGTGATGCCGTTCGCGGCCTACCTCCCCCACTCCGATGGACCTGGCATCGCTTGGACGCGTTTTTTTTTCCTCGGCGAGGACCATCGAGGGGCATTCTGGATCAGTATGCGAGACATCAAGCACACGAAACCGAACAACTGCACGGGGCATGGACGTCCGGGCGATGGCAAGTGATCTGCATGATCGGAGTCATGCTCCACCCTCCCTTCCCCGGCGAGGGCCGGGGAGGGAGGGAGCAGCCAAAGCCCCAGTCTCGAGCGGACAGACCTGCACAGCCACAGCTTGTAGCTCAGAGGAGGAAGAGGAGGAGGAGGAGGAGGAGGAGGCGGAGGAGGAGGAGGAGAAGGAGGACCAGTGTGAGCCCAAGACTCATCAACGATGTTAGAATAAACCCTCCCGCCGATCACCCTCTTCATAGGCCCCTGCAAGGGTCCCGTTCCACCGAGGAAAATGCCTCGTTGGGAGACAACTGTTTGGAGACCCTGAAGCATGCCAACACACCATCTCGCGACTCCAACGCCACGGATCAACCTGATCGTTGCGTCTTGACGGTCTTGAATCGCGCCCGAACATCATTCTTGGGACTGCAACTCCGCGAGCCAACGTAACTACTGCATCTTTACAGTCCTGAATCCTTCCAACACGCAATTGCTGGTATGCTGGCCAAGGGAATCCGTGAGACTCTTGCACATTGTTGAAACGAATGTGCGCTAAGGCGAGAGCCACATTTGAATAACAACCGCCCTCAATCCGCGAAACTCTTCTACATGTTTAAGACGACTGTGCGCGGCTCTAAGGCGAGAGCCACAGTTTGAAAACCGCCCGCCCTCAATCAGTGAAGCTCTGGTGTTTTTAAGACGAGTGCTGGTGGCTCTAAGGCGAGAGCCACATTAAAAAGTCGCCCGCCCTAAATCCGTGAACCTACTGCAATTGTTAAGACGAGTGATGGTGGCGCTAAGGCGAGAGCCACATGTTGAGAACCACCCGCCCTCCAGTTTTGAAGCCGTTGCCAATGCATAAGCTTCAGGGTCATAAATGATAAGGACATCTCAGTCGAAACGCCCGGCCCGCCCTTTCGACTGGCCTCGGTGTACGACAGCGAGGAGTTATGGAGGAGGAGGTGGAGGAGGAGGAGGAGGAGGAGGAGGAGGAGCCGCACCAGAAGCAGGCTGAATCAGGCGGAACAGGGGGGGAGGGGCAGCGGCAGCGGGCAGTACAGCGGGGAGGATACGGAGCAGCAGCAGTAGCAGGACGATGGGCAGCAGCGGAACGACAGGCAGCGAACGGACGAAGGGAGGAGGGGGGGGGAGGAGGACGAGCAGCGGCAGGGACAGCGGGAAGAGGGGAGGATGTCGAAACTGAGGATACGGAGGAGGAGGAGGAGGAGGAGGAGGAGGAGGAGGAGGAGGAGGAGAAGGAGGAGGAGGACGACGACGACGAGGACGAGGAAGCGGAGGACGAGGGTGAGGACGAGGGGGAAGGGGATGAGGAGGAGGAGATCGACCGAAAGGAGGACGAGCAGGAGGTGCCAGAGGACCAACTGCAGCAGTGGGGGCACGAGGACCCGGAGGAAGATTGAAGGGGTAGGAGGATGAAAGGAGAGGGAGGAGGAAGGATTACGGAGAAAGTAGGGTGGGGGGTGGAGGAGAGTGGAAGCAGGATGAAGGAGACGCGAGGGACGAAGAAGGACGAAGAAACGGGGAGGCAGGAGGAGGGTGGGAGGATGGGGGCAGGAGAAGGGGAGGGGGGAAGGCCCAAAGGCGTCCCAGACTGGCCCTCGTACCCCGAGCCACGATGCTCGTCGAGAGGAGGCAGGGAGGAGGAGGAGGGGCCGCGCAGCCATCCTACGATTTGATGTTCTCAGCCCTCGGGCCACAGCTGTCTCGGCCCCCTTCCCAGGGGCAGCCTATCGCCTCGGATCCACACCCGATGGCACCGAAGAGCGCGCCCCTTCGGAGTCCGAGATCCAGGCAGGCAATAAGCTTTCAGGAAGGGAACATTGACACAGACACCAATAAACGTCGATTTGCAGTAAAGTATGGGAAAGTATTGGATTTGGAGGGGAAGACGAAGTTCCAGAAAGCATGGAAAGATCGTGGAGATCCTGGAACTTGTGCGTGTTAAGTTGTGTCTTCCTGGGCGCCTCCGAGCAAGCACGGCGAGGCCCTGTTGGGAAGGGGGTCGCCGGCGGCTGGGCGCGCGCCTCCCCGCCGCGCTGCGGCCCTCTATGATCCTCAGCGCGTGCGCTGCGTAGCCCGGTGTGCGGGACACTGACAGTGAGGTCTGAGCCCTGTGCTCCAGCACGCACGTACAAGGTCTTTCGGGACTCACGGGGCGGGGTCAATGCAAACGGGGGTCAGCCAGAGCGCCAGGTCTTTCAGGATCCTGCAGAGCCAGGGGTGCACTGACCCGGGCTTGGGTGCAGGATCCTGCAAAGCCCGACTGACCCGTGGTGGGATTTGACCCGGGTCAGCAGGTCCCCGACTGACGGTCTGAGCGTGCTCCGCCTCCCGCGGTTTCCTCCCCCCTCCTCGCCTGTACTTCTCCTGCTGTGCCCAATTCGGCGTCCCTCGGCTGCCCCGGCCGCATCTTAGACCCAAGTCGCCGCGGACAAAAAAGTTTACGGTCAGGAATTGTGGCTTCGCTTGTCGCGTCGCGCCGCCGGTTCTGGCCCCCATGCGCTTCAGCGCAACACGCCGTCCGCGCCGCCCCGGCCCCCAGGCGTCACAACGTCCCGAGTGTTTCCCAGCCTCCCGCCCCGCGCAGCGGAGCGGCACGCTGCCCGCTTGCAGGGCACAGCGTGTCGCCGAGGCCGCCGCCGCGGCACGTCAAGCAAATGTTCCCGACCGTAGCCCCGCGTGCGGGGTGTGCTTCGGGATGCCGCTTCGCAGGGCTCCTGCTGCATCCCGAGGCTGCCAGCACCATGCGTCAGGCGCTGCAGGCTCTGAGTGCGGCTACCTCCTTTCGTCTTCCTCCGCGGCTGCTCGCCTGTTCCTCCATGTCGCACTGAGGCGCAGTTATCTCTGCCGCGTCCCGGCTGCTGCCACCCAGCGCTTCACACATTTGCGTCACCGTTGAACACAAGTCAGCTTTGTTTGTTTGTGTGTTGTGTGTGTGTGTATGTCTCTGCGTGTTGTGTGTGTTTTTGTGTGTTGTGTGTGTGTACCTTCGTGTCTGTGTGCGTGTCTGTGTGTGTTGTGTGTGTGTGTGTTGAGCCCGTTCAGCTCCCCCGATGGTACGCAGCCCAGGTCGGCCTTCACTGCACCGCCTGTGTCGTCTGGAAGGGCTTCGCTTGACAGACACGCCCGATCCCCCGATGACCTCAGGGCGTCTCATCCCCCCATGACCCCAGGGACTCACAGGAGTCCTTGGGGCACCCCACGAAGCGCAGAGCTCAATGAAACGCATGCCCGTAGATTTCTTAGAGAACGATATAATATCGTATGTGTCCACTGCAACCAATTATCGAATGATCATATTAGAGTCCTCCAACCCCAAACATTCGATGTCTTGGTTGTTGTCAACCATCCTGTGGTATCGTGCCATCCCTTTGAAGTGACAGCGCCCCGCGTCTCACTCACTCCGTCCTCCTCCCCATCCTCCCATCCCTGCCTATGTCCTCCGCATGTCCATGTCGGTACACCACTCACACGTTCCGTGGCACCCATAGGGAGCTCCACCACAGGACCCAGTGGGTGCGGCAAGATGCGGCTGCCTGCGCACCGCATGCCCATGTTGGCACACCTCTCACACGTTTCGTGGCCCCGTAAGGAGCTCCACATAAGGTCCCAGTGGGTGCGGCCACACGCCGTTCCCCGCCCACTGCATGTAAATTTCGCCACACCCCTCTGTCGCGTCCTGCCCCGTAGGGAGCCCCACCTGAGGATCCAGCGTTTGCGGCCGCAAACGTCTCCTCGCCAATTCCTGCACACCTCTCACACGTTTCGTGGCCCGAGAATGAGCTCGGCAGAAGACCATATTCACAATTGCGGCACTTAAAACTACATATGGTTGGATCCTTCGCCAGGATAACTGTATACGGGGCCCGTGCAAATCCCAACCCTTTTTCCAGGGCCAGGTGGGTTGTCATCCCGAGCCGTGTTTTGATTGTCCCCAGGTCCGAATCCCACCCCCAGAGGTCGCCGACGACGAACAAGCATCCGTCGTGGTTTGATTCGCGTCGTTGGATGTCTGCGAATCTCGAGTCTCAAGCCTGTCTCTTCGGAACCCGCGGACCCGCGCGCTCGAGGCCGAGGAGAAGCTGGAGTTCCTCAAGACGCAGGAGGACCGGGATCCCGGCCGGGGAAACAGTGGGGAGGCAGTGCGGCGGGCCCCCTGCCGCATTGCCCCCCTCGTGCTGCGTCATCGGGAGGATCGAAAGTATCGTTGAGTCGGGCGTGTCCCTCTGCAGGAGGAATAGGCAAAAATAGTAAAAACAAAAAAATAGTCAGGGGACGATGTTGTTTGTGTGTTTGTGCATTGCTTGAATCTTTGCTGAATGCTTTCCATTTTTCGTCCTGTAGGGGGATATGCCCGACCTAAGAGTATCGAGGGGTCGAAACGGGCGGGGGCTGGGCCGGGATCGGTGCAGGTGTACAGCCACCGTGCTGCCATAGGCAGCGCGCACGGAGGACTGAAGGGGCCCCCCTTTCTGGCCGCGGCGAGCCTCGGCCACTTGTGCCCCCCCCCCCCCCCTGGCCCAGATCTCTGAGGAGCGGCCCGGAAGCCAGAGCCCCTCCTGTGCGGGCAGCAGTTGTATCCACGTCCGGTGCGTCTTGGAGTTTCGGGTTCTCTTCCACAAAAGCCGGAGGCGCACTGGATATGAGTAAGAGTCTGGCCCCAAAAGGCTAGACTTGTATCAATATCCAGTGCGCCTCGGCATTGCGGCAGCACCCCTTCCCAAAAAGTCCAAGTCGCTCTGGATATGGATATAAGTATTGCCCGCGTCCTGAGTTCATGGCGGTCCTCAGTTCAGCGTCTTGACTGTCATGCTAGCTGGTGCCCTTCCAGGAGTCAGCTTGTCTATCCCCTGGCGATGGCGGGCGTGACCCGAGGGGGAGGGAAAGTGAGGAGGGGTCCGGTCACGTCACGATTCGCGCCGGCGCCGTCTGGGAATGCCAAGAATGGTTCATTCCAGGCGGCGCTGGCGCCAATCGTGACGGGACGGGCGGTGGGAGAAGGGGGCGGAGAGGGGCCGGTCACGGGCGCTATCGCGAATGATAAAAAACAGGCTCCAGAGGCAGTTGGTGGCGGGCCTCGACCACGACTGGGGGAAGTGAGGAGGGGCGGCACCGCCACCAGCAGGGGCAGCTCGATCGAGTAGGTGAACGAGCTGGAGGTTGGAGACGTCTCGAGCGGCGATGTCGACCAGCGGCGACGTCACGTAGCACGACCACGAGGGCCTTCCCCTGGATAATCGTGGTGGCGGTGTCCTCTTTCACCGCCCCACCTGCGCAGCGGCGAGGAGGAGGATCCAGGGCCGAGGATCAAGATGTTTTGGTGGTCTTGCCCTTAGACCTCGCCTCCCGGGGCCCCAGAGGCTTCCAGGGAGGGGTGAGCATACGCACCTTGACGCCTCCTCGCCCAGGCGACCGAGACCTTGATGCTTTCAGGATCCAGGCCCCTTTCTGTTATGACAAAAACCATTGCGGGAGGTTTTTGACTATCTTCGTCCTCTGGGGCCCTTTCTGGCCCTCGGGCCCGGCCCCAGGGAGTGGGTCCGGACCGCTGGGAATCCACGGCATGAGAAAATCATGACGTTGGGGGTCGGCACTGGGCTCCTGGAAGTCCTGACCCGTTCCCAGGGCCAGCTTGTCATCCCGAGCGTAGTTTCTTGACAGCCCTGGGGCCGGGCGGGGGCCACCAGAGGCCAAACGCTGCAAACAGCTTCGGCATCGCTCGTGGGCGGCCAAGAGGGGTGGTGATGACTCCAGGGGGGACGGAGGTATGGCCAGGGCCATGAAATCTCATAGGATTTCACGGCCCCCTCTTCTTCTTTCCATGCGCCCCCTGTTTCCCCCCCTTCCCCCCTGAGCCACGCACATGCCTCCGGCCATCCTTTGCGAGCACCCCCCTCTGGACGCCCCCTTCTTGGACACCCCAGGACTGCTTTTGTTCCCGCGTGCGTGGGCGAAAACCATGTCCGCATCTGCGGCCTCGCGGGCCAGGCCACTGGGCCGCGACCCCGCGGATGCGGGGCTTCGCGGACGCCCCGCGCGGAACGTATCTGTGCGACCGTTCGTCCGCGGGATCGCGCACCGAAATGCAGACCGTGAAGGCGTGCACTGGACACGTTCGGCGCTCGTGGCCGACGGCGGCGGCGTCCATGTCGGAATCCGCGTCGTCGTCGTCCTCGTCGTCGTCGTCGTCGTCGTCGTCGTCGTCGTCGTCGTCGTCCTCGTCCTCGTCCTCGTCCTCGTCCTCGTCCTCGTCCTCGTCCTCGTCCTCGTCCTCGTCGTCTTCATCGTCGTCGCCTTCGTCCTCGGTCGAGGAGACGGGGGGCGATCACCTCCTGGATTGTAAATCCGCCGACGAGGAATGAGCAGGTTTCTTTTTCGTGTAAGGCCCCAGGAGCTGCAGCGCAGGAGCTCGCTAACAGGCAAGGCCCAGGCGACCAGAGACCCTTGGTAGACCCTTGCTCTTTCGTGGTCGTCTGCCGGGTGTTGAGAAGGCCCTCGTCCTCGTCCGCGCCGTCGCTCCCGAAGTTCGCTGGAGGCCTGGGCGGCGCGGCGGTGGTCGCGCTGCGGGCGCTCCAGAGGTGGAGCGCAGCCCGGGGGGGCCAGGCCTCGGGCCCGCGGTGCGTTGGAGGCGACGGCCCACCGCGCTCGAGAGCTCCGCGCGGAGGGCGGCGCCAGTGGCCTGGCCGGCACGGTCGAATGTGGAGACGTACACACTTCAGCTGTCCGGGGTTCTGAGGTGGCCCCCGGTGCTGCGTCCGGCCGACAGGACGGGCAGGCTTCGGGAAGACTTTTTGCCAATTTCGGCATGTCCGGGGGCCGTTGTCGGCCTCGGGACCGTCAAAAACGGATCCGGGGTGAAACACCGCACCAGATGGGATCCCAGGAGGGGTCGGAAGCCGTTTCTGGGGCCCCAATCAGTTCAGACCCTCCGGCCGCCTCCAACGTACGGAAAGAAGGGCGAGGAAGATCGACAGAAGTTCCTGTCCATTTTGAGCAGGAATCGCTGTTGTCGTCGCCCCGGACGTTGTCCATTGGAGGCAGTACGTCGCCTGCCCACAGCGACGGCTGTCGGTTTTGGACCACCTGTGCTGACTGGCGTTTTCACTCTTTCCGTTAGCATGTCGGGCCTGCCAGTCTGAGGACCTCTTGCAGCTGCAGAGCAGAGCGCTCGAGGTCGAGGCCTGAAGTCAGGGCCCGCCCAGACGTCCGGCGCACCCGGCAAGTCGACGAGGCGGTCGGCCTTTGCCTCTGGAGGCCAGTTTTGTGCCCCGTGGCCGTCCAACAACGATCCGGGTTGAAGAGCTGATCCTGGGGGGGGAGTGCAGGCCTCCAGGAGGGGCCCGCGCATCAAAAACCTCGGTGCGCCAGATGTGTGGGCACACATCGTCAAGGCAGGCGCCTGTAGTCAGGATGGGGGGACGAAGACTCGTCCTCCAGGAATCGTAGCGCTCCTCGGCCTCGCGAGAGGGCCCCTGTCGCGACGGCGCGGATCCGCTTCCAAGCCCCAGCCAGAACTCGAAGACCAAACCATGATACGTAGCACCCCGCAATTGCGGATACGAGTGAGGGGGCGGGCGCCGATTGCTGTTGTAGAGTCAACGTTGGCCGGATCGGGGGAATGGCACGAGGGCGCTTTCCCAAACCAATGCGAGCAAACCCGCCGCAGGCGCCGATTTGCGTGCTCTGACAAGTTCAGCGCGGGGGGGATCGCTGGTGGGCCACCCGGAACGAATGCAAAAACAGCCCGCCGCAGGCGCCGAATTATGGCTTGTTCAGTGAACGTAGTTTGGGTCGCGGGTGGGTCGCGGGCTCTCCACCTCCACCTGGACGGAATTCAAAAACAGCTTTTGATTTGTACACTGAACGCGGTTTGGGTCGCAGGTTCTCCACCTGGAACGAATGCAAAAGAAACCCGCCGCAGGCGCCGAAGTTTTGGCTTGTTCAGTGCACGTAGTTTGGGTCGCGGGTGGGTCGCGGGCTCTCCACCTCCACCTGGACGGAATTCAAAAACAGCCCGCCGCAGGCGCCGAAAATTTTGATTTGTAGACTGAACGCGGTTTGGGTCGCGGGTGGGTCGCGGGTTCTCCACCTGGAACGAATGCAAAAGAAACCCGCCGTAGGCGCCGAACATTTTGGGTGGGTCGCGGGTGGGTCGCGGGTGGGTCGCGGTGGGTCGCGGGTGGGTCGCGGGTGGGTCGCGGGTGGGTCGCTTGTGGGGTCGCGGGTGGTTCCCGGGGTGGGTCGCCAGTGGGTCGCTGGTGGGTCGCCGCTGCAAAAAAACTCGCCGCAAGCGCCGAAGTTTTGGCTTGTTCAGTGAACGTAGTTTGGGTCGCGGGTGGGTCGCGGGCTCTCCACCTCCACCTGGAAGGAATTCAAAAACAGCCCGCCGCAGGCGCCGAAAATTTTGATTTGTAGACTGAACGCGGTTTGGGTCGCGGGTGGGTCGCGGGCTCTCCACCTGGAACGAATGCAAAAGAAACCCGCCGCAGGCCCCGAAAATTTTGGGTGGGTCGCGGGGTGGGTCGCGGGTGGGTCTCGGGGTGGGTCGCGGGCGAGTCTCGGGGTTGGTCGCGGGTGGGTCGCGGGTGGGTCGCGGGTGGGTTGCGGGGTGGGTCGCGGGTGGGTCGCGGGGTGGGTCGCGGGTGGGTCGCGGGTGGGTCGCGGGTTGGGTCGCGGGTGGGTCGCGGGGCGGGTCGCGGGTGGGACGACGACAACAACAAACATCAAACAACAAAAAACAACAGGCAACAACAGACAGCAACAGACAACAACAAACAACAAGCAACAACAACAACAACAACAACAACAACAACAACAACAACAACAACAACAACAACAACACCACCAACAACAACAACAACAACAACACCAACAACAACAACAGCAACAACATCACCAACATCAACAACAACAACCACAACAACAACAATAATCCGCATCACGGAATTCCACTTCAGCCACGCACCCAGGGACAGTGAATGACCGCTCGGCTCAGCCCCCTCATTCTGATAAACATAAACTTTGAAAAAGGCCCGCGTGGATTTCTTGGATCGGCGCTGCAACCCCCCTCCCTGGCGAGCGGAGCGCGCCAGGGGCGCCGCCAAGGGACTCCAGCGCAGATCTGACAAATCCGCGCGGACGTCCGAAATCTTGTGTGCTTACGTGATCGTCTGTTCCTAGCACAGGAGCGTTCCCGGGGGGAGGCTCGGTGACGGCTGGAGGAGCGCGTGGAGGGCGGGGCGGGGACGGAGGGGGGAACGAGGCGGACGAGGCGCTCCTGCCCAGGGTTTTCCTCCTCCTCCTCCTCCTCCTCCTCCTCCTCCTCCTCCTCCTCCTCCTCCTCCTCCTCCTCCTCCTCCTCCTCCTCCTCCTCCTCCCCCCCCTTGCCCGCCTCCTCCTCATTCCCCCCCTCGCCCGCCTCCGCCTCCCCCTGGTTTTAGAGGCAGCCTACGTGGGTGTGTGCCCGTTGCCTGGCGGTGGCGTGCAAGGACAGCACCAAGGCTATCAAGACCAGGCTCGCCTGCCCAGGCCACGACAGTCCACTGTCATGTTCAGTTCAAGAGCCTAGGGGGCACAGGCTCTTAACAACATTCCTTTCTTCGCTGGTGAGGAGGCCTTCTACCTCGGATGTGCGAGGTACGGGGCCCACACTTCAAGAGATTTGCACTGTTTGGTTAGGAGTTGCCATGGAGGTTTCTCGTCGGATGTCCAGCAGCACCGCTGTAGCCGGATGTTGAAGGAGCAGCATCCACGGATTGAGAAGGGGGCGAGCATTGTTTTGGGCCCCCCTGAGTCCATAGAGTGGCTCCAGAGGGCAGGCCGCCAGCAGTGTAGCGCAGTGGAAGGCAGCAACAGCAGCAGCAGCGGGAGCAGGGGGTAGAGGCGGGGCCTCCCTCGTGCGAATGCGCGGCCGCCTGCCATCGCCCTTTGATGGGTAGAGCGAGGCAGAATCGGATTCTTCTTACTGGTCGTTAACCTCCTCCTCCTCCTCCTCCTCCTCCTCCTCCTCCTCCTCCTCCTCCTCCTCCTCCTCCTCCTCCTCCTCCTCCTCCTCCTCCTCCGCCTCCGCGCGCACCTTCAGCGCCGCACGCCCCTATAGCCGCGCGCCGTGGCCCGCGCCCGCCGCCGCGGCGGCCCAGACACCCTGCGGCCACGAGCTGCTCGAGGCAGGGGCCTCCCCGGCCTCCACGGGGCCCGTCGGATCCGGAGGCCTCCACGGGGCCCGAGAGAGTGGGAGTCCGAAGCGATCCTCGATCTTATGACACGTCGATTGGTGAAGTGTCCGTTTCCGGTTATCGAGAGGGCGCCGCGGCCGTCATTTTCAAGGCTTGCGCCCGCCAGGTTTGGGCCCGAGGTCGCTTTCACGACACCGCGCTTTACTAGAGGGGGCTCCGTCCATCCCCGAATATACCGTGGTCCGACTGCACCGCTGCTCCCCAGACCTCTCCCGGAGCGCGCTCGGGCCAGAGCTCCCAGGAGGCTCTCCGGCCGCGGCGACGGGTGCCCTCCGTGGGGCGAGCCGCGGACGATGGGCTCCGTGCGCCCTCCGCCGGCTCTCGGTGCCGACGGTCCGCGGCTCGTTCCAGAGGGTCCCCTTCGCCACGCGGGGCGGAGCGACGCGCTATCCGCTCGCAAGGCATCCAGCCTGTCGCCGGGGCCGCCGTGGCGACACGCTATCCAAAAGTTCCCGGCAGATGCATGGCGTGCATGCGTTACGAGTCCGCCAGCGTGCTGCTCCTTCGCTTGTGTCCGAAGGCCTGTTTTCTTCCTCCACTTGACACGCTGATGGACTCCCCACGGCGGCGTGTAATTGATATCTGTTTTCTTTCCCCCCCGACAGGAGGAGGGGGCGCGACGACAATCTACATATACGGCCAAGAACCTCGGAGACGATCCTGAGACCGACGTCTCGACAACAAAAAAATCAACACTGTGAAACATCACGACCGGAACCCTATAGACGCCACCTCTCCGAGCCGTCCGTCGAGCCAGATCGATATGTGACGGTCCCGGGGCCCGAAGCGGGGCGAAACCGCCGGGCTCAGAACAGGGAAGATCTCTCGAGTAGGGAGGACCTCTCGAGTAGGGATCGATTACAGAATGAATTTACCCCAAGCTTGATTCCCTCGTCGAGCCATACCTGGGATGTGTTCGCACATGTAGAAACATTATGCGCATGTCTCGGGGGGTCGGCGAACAGTTCAATTCTGGGGCATATCAATTCTGCAGTCGTCGGGTTGACCCAAAAGGGGATCCAGCGAAGGGGGTTGTGCAGTAGATTTGGTGCAATAGATTTGTAAGGTTGCAATACATGTGGGGCTGGCAATGCATTCCGGGGCGCAAATGCATCGCTGGCTTCTCGCTTGCATTACATCAGTTGCAATACAACGCGATAGAGTTCTCCGGCGCAACACATTTGCAATGCAGTGGCCCCAAATCTGTTGCACCGCCCCCCTTGCAGCGGGACCCCCTTCTGGGTCACCCCGAAGTCGGCCCCCTGCTCCCCTCTCTGGGCAGGACGTCGCCGTGGACGCCGCCCCTGCCGCGCGCGCCGCGCCGCCGCGCGCAGGGCTTCTCGGGGCAGACGGCGCTGCACCTGGCGGCGACGAACGGGCACGACGAGGCGGCCGAGCCAACGCGCGCCTGCTTCCCGCCTCGGGGCCGGGCCCTCTCGGGCCACCGGCCGGTGGCCCAGCCGGAGGGGCTCTCCGAGAGGCCTCCCATAATATCGGGGACGCGTAAGACTCGAGTACGCCGGAACTCGGGTTTGCCGACGTCTTTTGACGAGCGCGTCTTGTGGATTTTGACGGTCCAGTTTTCGTGGGGTGTCTGCAGCGGGAGCTCGCGTCAAATTTCAGATCGGGTCTCGTCATTTTTTTGATGGCCCCGTCAGGCCAACCCGAGTCCCCCGTACCCGAGTCTTACGTCTCCCCGATCCTACGTGGGGTCGGAGTGGACGGGGTCGAAGGATCCCGCCGCATCGCCGATGCATCGGCGATGCATCGTCGACGTGGGCGGTGCATCGGCAACGTCGACGTGAAGCAGATCAGGCTCCACATCGAGCGGCGTCGGCGATGCATCTGCGATGCGGCGTGATCCTCCGACCCCATCTACTCCGACCCCATCTAAGAGGCCGGGGATCCCCAAACCCATCGACTAGACGTAAGAGTGACCTTTCGCCGGAGTGACCTGAGGTGCGGGCCCACTCGTGTCCCCCGATCGCCGAGCGCGGTGCGATAGTAGCGTCTTGCGCGGTTGTGTGTTGGTCCCCTCGCGGTCCCCCAAAGCCGCGCACCAAAGGTCACTCTTAGCCAGGGTCACTCCTGCGTGTAGCCGAGGGATCCCCAAGACCCAGAGCTCCGCGAGTCATAACAAACATCACGATGCAAGGCTTTTCGCTATTTGCGGCTGGTGTGGCCCTTACCGACGACGCAGAGGGAGACCCAGACAACAATGGACACAATCCGTGTACAAGCTGGGTCATGTGAGTGCATGAAGCATTTTCTGTCCACCCTCTCCCCTCCTCCCTCTCCCCCCTCCCTGGACTTGATGCGCCGGACGCGGCTCTCGCAACTTTTCAACCGCGCTCTCTGCACGCGCGTCCTTCACGGATGCACGGCTTTTGCATCGTATCGTATCGGCGGCCCTTACCGGGCCTCGGGCCCGTCAAAAAATGACTCGGGATGAAAAGCCGGTCCCGGGCCAGGGGTCGAGCCCTCTGGGATCGACGTCTTGTAAAAAATCATAACGTCGGGGGTCCGGGCACAGCGCGGTGGCCACATCGTGTTGCGAGTCCGTGGGGGTTCGGGGTGACCGCAGTGGTTTGGGGCTTGGGTCGCTCTCCGAGGGTGTCTCGGTCGGGTTAATGTAAGGCTCGAGTACGCCGGAACTCGGGTTTGCCGACGCTTTTTGACGAGCGCGTCCTGGATTATGACGGTCCAGCTTTCGTGGGATGTCTGCAGCGGGAGTTCGCGTCAAATTTCAGGTTGGGTCTCGTCATTTTTTTAATGGCCCCGTTATGTTCTGCCAGACAAGGAATCGCTTAGCAATCCACCACACAAGGAGTCCCTTATTATTCCGCCACAGAAGGAATCCCCTGAACCGAGTTACACGTCGCCCTGACTCGGCGACTGTGGACTCCAGGGTCCCAAGACCGTGCCGTGGCGGACCGTGCGGTGAGGTCTTTGACGATTTCGAGGGCACCGCACGGTCTGTCACCGCACGGTCTTCGGACCCCCAAGCCTCAGCATTCTTAGCACGGGAAGAAGGGTGACGAGGACAGGCGGCAGGTATTGCCCGTGTGGAGCAGGGACCGCTGCCAGTGGCGACGCGCAAGTGGCCCACTTGAGACAAAACGTAGCCTGCCCAACAGCGGCCGCTGTATCATGCGCGTTTTTTCACCGTTTCCGAAAAAGTGCCTCAAAGAAGAACAAACATTGCGATTGGGCACGGCAAAACAAATGCAAGACGAACCCGTAACAAAAACGCCCCGTCGTTTCAAGGGCCCTAAGGCTGAGCCCCTTCGTGGAACACTTCCCGCCGACGATGGCGCAGTGCCGTTCGTTCCGACGCGCGGCCCTACGTCTTGCGGAGGGTGCCGCGGCCACCAGGGCAAACGCGGTCCCTCCGACGCGCTGGATGCGCCGTGGGTTTGCCGCGACGTGGGCGTCGTCTACCTGGGCGCGGGGCGCAGGGCTTGCCTTTGGTTTGCTGTGGTGTTGGCGTCGTCCACTTGGGCGCGTCGAGAACAAGCGGCGCGGCGACATGTGATATGCTTCCCGTGTCCATCTCGGGCGTGCCACTCAGGGTTCTTTGTCAGTGCGGGGGGGGTACCACAGCCTCGAGGAGGTGGGCCCCTCGGGGTCCCGCACCCCCCCCCGCCCCCAAAGAGCCCACGAGACCGCACAAAAACATCCCACGCACCTCATCGATCATCCGGGCAGATCCCAGGGTCATTGTGCTGGTGCCCCGTTTGCCTTTCCCAGGCCTGCTAGGTTCTCTGCATGAGCGTGCCTATTGCAGGTCGGCTGTGTGGTGTTCTGGGCTTGCCTGTCGACTACGTAGCTCGCACTGTGGTTTCACTGTTTCACATGGCCGAGGTGTCGGGCTCTACTGGCTGCGCTCCCTCCTCCTCCTCCTCCTCCTCCTCCTCCTCCTCTTTTCCTCCTCCTCCTCCTCGTCCTCCTCCCCTTCTCCTCCTACTACTCCACCTCCTCCTCATTCTCCTCCTCATCATCATCATCCTCATCCTCCCCCCAAAAGAATTCATCGATCATCGAACCTCGATCCTCAGGGGGAGGTGGCGACACCCCTGGCGGTGACCCCCTTGGCATTGCCAGGCATTCGAGGCTCGAGCGGCCGAGACTTTCGTCAGAATTTCCCCGCGAAGGTTCTCGAGGAGAAGGTCTTGATTCTCCAACGGCCAACAGCACGCGCGGGCTCCAGGCCCCCGAACCCTCGATACCCGCCCTCTTCGCCTTTGACTGTGCCACCCTGGGGGTTTATCCGCCTTACCTGCCACGTGCGCGTGGCGCAGCACCTAAAACAGGGGAGGAGATAGGGGGCGAGGACAGGAGGGAGGGAGAAGGATGGAACACGAGACAGTTTTGCAGGACTGGGGTTCGGAGTTGACAAGAAGTGGCAGAACCAGACGGGCCGGTCGGTCGGTCGGACCCTAACGGGTGGGTCGGGCGGGTGGGGCCCAGGCGTCCAGATTGAGCGGGCGGGTCGCTGAAGCATCAGTCTTGCATGAGCCGCAAGGAGGTCTCGAGCGATAGCGCGATGCCCAAGAACATCGTCAGGGAGTCCACAGCGAGAGCATGATTCCTGAGTGTCGCGGGCGCGTTGTATGCGTAAATCGGAAGGCAGCCCCACGCGAGAGCGCGGTTCCGGTTTGAAAATTGTGAGGCAGACCCGCGCCACAGCGCGATTTGGAGTGACATGCGAGGAAGTATCAGGTGGGAGCCTTTGTTGTGGTAGTTCGAGGGCCAGCAGCCCAATTTGAGGCTCAAGACTTGACCTGATTCCAAAACAGGGCGCGAGCCCATGGAGGAGTATTTCAATTGCAAAACACAATAGGCACTGGATGGGGAATTTGCACTACTCATGTCGTTGAAATGAAATTCACCAACAACAGCATCAACAAATTTAAGACTGGTCGCTCTCATGTGCCCGCGTGTTAGCCAACATGTATCTCCCAAACCTTCGATACCAGCCTTCTTTGTCTTTGACCGTGCCCCTTTGGGGGGATGTGTTTGTTCCTGCCACGTGTGATTTGGCGCAGCCCCCCAGAACAGAAAGGACAGAATGGATGGTAAAGGGAGAACCAAGAAAAAGGTAGTAGGGCAAAGGGAGGGATGAGGGAAGGGGGCAATAAGGACGGAGAGATGGAGGACGAAAGGGATCAGCAAGAGGACTTAGTAAGAGGGGATGGCAAGGAAGTCTCAGCCGAGAACGCGGTTCCTGAGATAATGTTGAGGAATTCCAGAGCGAGGACGCGGTTCCAGGGTGCCGAGAGCGATTCGTGAACAGATTGTAGGGGAGTCTCCAGCGAGAGCGCTCGATTCCAGGATACATTCCATGGAAGTCTCGGACAGGACCGCGATTCTCCAATACCTTGTGAGTGGTCGGCGGGAGTCATTGTTGTAGTTCGGGGGCCAGGGGGCCAATCTGAGGCGCAAGCCTTTCTTTTGGAAACAACAAAGTGCAAGCCCCAGGATGGGTATTTCAATTGGAAAACAAAGCTGCCTCCGAGGGCGGTATCAACAATGGTTGCCTTTTAGACATGAGAGCCTTACAAACAACACGGAATCCCGTTTCAGCCACGCACCAAGGGACAACGAATGACCATTCGGTACCCCTCACTCTGATGGAGAAACTCGTGAGCTGCACTTACCTCGCATACGGGATTCCCCACTGACCATTCTCATCTTTTCGTCTGGCAGGCCGCAACAGGGAAACATTTACTGCCTTAGTGGCCTGACCATCTAACCGAAAAGCGGGAATATCTTGGGGTACCCAAGCGTGGCATGTTGAGAACATTGTATCGATGTGCAGTGAGGGCAGACGGTGGACAAAAACAAGCAAAACACATGCCAGTGCAAGCAGTACTTGCGGGAATCTGTCAGGTTGACCTGAAGTTCAAGCGTTGAACCTTCGCAGCCTCACTCGGCACACAATGTTTCTCAACCTGCAAGTTCCCTGGTTCCTTAATTCCCAGAGACGGAAATTTCACCGATGCGTTGCGACATTCGTTTGGAGGAGCTACGGCGTTCCACGCGAATTGTCCAGGGGCACCGTGGGGGCTTCCAACACTCTTTGCTGCACGTGCGAGCGGATTTCCTCTGCCGCGCGGCGACGGAAACAGTCTGGACGCTGGGGCGCATGGGCTAGAACCGGCGCAGACTCATGCACAGACACGATCGGCAGTCGCCGAAAGTTTGGGGAGCATTTCGCCCTTGGGTCGCGTTTATCGGACCCTCAGGTGCCGTGCTGTCATGCGTGTGGGGATGAAAAAGAATCGGCGCAGACTCGCATCGGCAGTCGTGGGCAGCAAACGTGCAGCCGACCAATGGGCACTGTCACCCAACGGTGCCCCGCGTTTCGACGGGAGCGGCCAACGCCGAAGCACCCGCGCCGTGCTTCTCACATCGCTGGCCAGCGTGATCATCCGTGTGAGCGGATGGCGATGGGGGGATCAGGACATGGGGGGATGAGTATCCTTGACCGTTTTGTTGGGGTACAATGTGTACCTTCTCTGCAGGTTGCAAGTACAAATTGTACCTTCTCCCCCCCGTTAACTTCCTCGCACATGTCGCGGACGTTGTCAAAAATACAATTTGTACCTTGTCTGCGTGGCGTCGGTAACAATTGTACCTTCTCCGTGGGACGTAGGTACAATCTGTACCTCGGTTGCGCCTCTCTCCCCATCTGGACTTATCCCCCCATTTGCTTCCCGCCAAAGAGGGCGGATGCTACGGGTTGTTCCATTCGGGCCTGAACCCGCATGTGCGTCAGGGGCTTCAGTTGGTGGTGCCTGGCAGCCTGCTTCATTGTCAGATGGGGCGCTCCAGAAAGGGCTTCGCCTTAGAGGGTCGAAAGAGTTGACACCTCTTCCTCGGCGGAAGGCCGGTGGAACGCTGCAGAAGTAAAACAGGAGCGGTTTCGCGGGCGGACGCGGGCGGAAGTTCGGTGGAAGGCCGCGGAAGCAGAGTCAGCCCATCCTAAGGGATGGGATGTCTTTTGGTTCAAGGGCTTCTGGAACCAGCCGTGGGTTGCAAGGCAGTTCTCCCCTTCCTCCGTTTGTCTTCTTTTCGTACGCTCTGCGGCAGTTGTGGTTCCAGGCCCAGCGCTTGCGCACCATATTATCCTGCTACACCAGCTTGCTACACTCACTTTTCATTGTACCTTGGCCAGCATGGGGCGCAGCGGTGCGATGCTGCCCGTGGCACTGGCTGCGCTGAGCGGCTCCGTGCTCCCGCGGTGCTTCGCGCTGCAGAAGCTAGGAGCCGACACGGAGCGGAATGCGGAGAGCAGCTCGCTCGAAAGCCTTGAGCGAGGGGAGGCGGCGCAGATGATAAAGTCGCCTCACGCACCACCAAAAGCAAAGTTGCTGTCCTGGTGGACGGAAGGGTCCAGGTCTTACCAGTTTGAAACATATCCTTATCCCTGTGTTTGGCATCACCTCACCTCGATGCCGATCTGAAGGATTCCTTCAGCTTCTGCGAGTACTTGCCTAAACTTGTCCTCGCTTTTTGCTCGCCCATCTCAGGGATAGGGATAAGTTCGAGGCTGGTTAAGGTCCGAGTGGCTGAGCCTATCCATTTGCGCTGCCGCGCGATTCCGCCACCGCGCTCGGACGGGCGCGGGGGAGGGCTTTGGGGCGGGGATGGTGGGAGGGGCCGCGGAAACCCCCTTCCCCAGGATGTCTGCCTGGGATGCCGAAAATGCATGGCGTTGGTCGCAATGATGAACGCATCTTGGGCTCGATTCGCCGGTGGGGCTAATTCTTGTTTCGCAAAAAGCGAAAGGGCCCGACGCACTCCAACCGCTACAAGCGCGGTGGCGGTTACGACATCCAGTTGGGAAAGGACGCGACAGCTATTGTCACACACGCTGGGAAGAACAATCAGGAATACATTGACCATGCCGTGATGCTTGGGGTCTCGCTGAAGCGCCACATGCCCGATTACCCCAGGATTGTTCTGGGGGTCAAGGGGATGACCGACGCTAACCAGGCGGTTCTGCAGGAGGCAGGGTGGCACGTCGTTCTGGTTGCAGACTGGAGGTTCCCTGATGTTCTCTGCAGCGCAGGCAACACATCTTGTATCGACTACTCATTCATATTGCAGCAGCAGGATTCGATGGAAAGGCTCAATGTTTTCAGGCTGCCAATCGGCCGTGTTCTTTACATGGATGCAGACACGTATGTAGCGAGTGGCGAGTTGAATTCTTTGTTGAATGGGACCGTCAAAGACCCCGTCCCAGAGGGGAACATCGGTATGGTCCCGAATGCGTGCAACAGACTGAAAGTGCATGGTGTCACCGCTCCTTACAGCGCTGGCGTCATGCTGTTCAAGCCGAGTCTCGAGAAGTACCAGAGCATGCTCGTCAAAGTTGCGGAGGTCATGGTTGGCAATGCGACGGAGATGAACGACGAACAGATCATTAATGACGTTTGGGAGAAGCAGGCAACAGCGCTGGACAAGAAATACAACTGCATGGACCCGTGGGACTTGCAGAAGGCGGACAAGTGCCAGACGCGATGCACTGAAGTGGTGGTGTCCCACTTCTTCGGCGGTCCGAAGCCGGCCATAGCGGACGAGAAGTTCTTAAGCTTTGTCCGCAAGCCTTCCGGTCCGTTCGAGCAATGTTCCGCAATGAACCACGGTTCGTGCAACGCCTGGCAGAATTTCTATTGTGACCTCGTGGATAATTTGGCGATGTTGACGAGGCCCCTGCAGCAAAGCATAAAACGCTTGGGTAGTTGTTGCCATGCGCCAGCACTCGAAAGTGACCCTTCTGATTGCCACTCGGAACAGGAAGATTGCGCTGAAACGGTAAGTTTCAACAACATTTACAAGCTGAATCGCAGTGTGAACCTGGAGAAGCAAGCCCCATGGTTCGGAAACTATACTAAGGTCACTAAAGTGGTCAAGGGTAACAGCACTTTTGTTCCGGATCCATTATTCCATGGAGGGCGGCCCATATATGCTGGCCCCAACGGGTATCATTTGTTCTACGCGTTGGAGTCGAAATATTGGATGGTTGGAAAGAACGTTGCGGCGGCGCGTGCGAGAAGCGGCAAAGAGTTGGTTGGGAATTGGTTGCCAGAGTCCTATGCGTACGACTATCATATGCATACAAGGTGCCCCGAGTACACCAACAATTGGAAGACCGTCAGGGCAGGCTTCGAATATTTGAGCTCGAAGGACAGCACGATCCTTGTGACCAATCCCAACGCCGAGGTCGTTGCTCTTGGTGAGTTCTGTTCGACGGCGACGGGAGTGCCCCATTTCCATTTCCCCCCGCCCAAGCCCACACATCTTCTCGTGGAATGGACCGCTGCGGATTTGAAGCATTCCCTTTCTCGAGTGGGCGGCCTTCACGAATGTTCAAAATTGCCGGGTGTGTTTGTTTGAAGGGGGCATTTGAAATTATAGGCAATCGCTCCCAGGTCGAAAGTTGGGGGTCAGCGGCCTTGTACAAGAAACACAAGAAGTACGAGATCTTGGAGCGCAAGCACAGGAGGGCCAGGATGCGCAGGATGGCCCAGATGGAGGCGAGCCGGACTGGGGTAGACGATCTGTCTGACATCCTTGCCTTGGTCCCCCCCTCCCTCTCCTCCCCCTCCGCCTAACAGCGTCGCAATCTCAAAAATCTCCCCCTCCGCCCCATCCGCCCATGAACTCGCCTCTTCCTCCCCCCCCATCCCCCTCTGGCCTGCAGGTCTGGGTCCTTCCCTGTGCTGTGTCAGCTTCGGCTCTGGCTGCGAGTGCACCTTTGACGTTCACCCTTGTCGGCGTGCCGCTTGCAGGGGGGCCGCCCTCCCTCCCCTCCCGTCCTTCTCCTCTCTTCCTCCTCCCCCGTCGGCAGCAGCTCCACTCGGCCAGAAAAACCTGGCCAGGCCAAACTCGGCCAGGCTGACTTCAGCCCGCGCCGAGTTCGGCCTGGCCGAGTTCAGCTGGCCGAGTTCAGCCTGGCCGGATTCAGCATGGCCGAGTCTTTCCCTTGTCCATCTCCTGCGTCTCCTTCCCAGGATAGCGCCAGCACCACAGACGAGACGCCATCCCAGACCACCATCACTAGCGACGACACGGTCCCCACCACCGCAGGCGAGGCCCCAGAGTCTCCCTTGGAGCTGAAGGCGCCCACTGAGACGAAGCTTGACCCGAGTGAGGAGCACCTCCAGAAGTAGAGCCTCCGGGACCAGCCCTCCCGCCAGGGCCGGGATGCTTCTTGATTATGTTGGAGGTGATGTTCGACGCGCAGTCTGCGGCAGGAGTACGGGTGAGCGAGGACTTCGAGCGCGGCGGACATTTGTCAGATTATTCCCCAAACAGAGGGTTTCTCATTTCTGCTCTAAGGAACTGGGCCTGTCTGCCGCTCTGGCGGCCATGTTGCCGCCGTCGCCGCCCCGTCGCCGCCTTGTCGCTGCCCGTCGTCTGGGCCTGCCTGCCGCTCTGGTGGCAATGTTGCGCCGTCGCCAATCCGTCGCCACCTCGTCGCCGCCCGTCGTCTGGGCCTGCCTGCCGCTCTGGCGGCTATGTTGCCGCCCCGTCGCCGCCTTTGCGCTGCCCGGATTGCATAACTTATATTCCATAACATCGACTGCGCCGAATATATTGCACCACGTAGATCGCACAGCATATATTGCACCGGCGCCGTCACTGGCCGTGCCGTCGTTGCTGTCAGCATCGTCACCAGCATCGCTACTATCATCATCTACCCTTGTCGACGTTGCCATGATACCGCGCCCAAACAAGTCGCCGACTCGCATTAAAGTGCCCGCTGGGATGTGCCGAGCGGTCAGCGCCACCGCTTTCGCGTCGGTCGCGCCAAACTAGCTGGCCGCTGCGCGCGCGAGGATGCGCGGGCTAGCGCGGCTGCAGAGATGCACCAGCCAACACCAAGCACTCATCGCAATCGCTTCCGCATGGGTTTTGCGAACCAAATTACGGGTGGGTGGGTCGGATGAGTGCGCGAGCATTGGAGTCGACAACGTAAAGTTCGGCAAGGTGGATTGCTTTACATAGCTTCCACCACGTAGGTTGCTCCAAATAGATTTTCCTTTCTACAAAGAGAATAGATTCTACCCCCCCCCGGCGTCATCCGTACCCCTTTCGGGTATGTAAATCATTTACGATTGTGACCACATTTCCGTCCGAAATATGAATTTCCACTATCCCCAGGGGGCCGGTATCGACCCCCCTGAGGTTCCCTGGTAAAAAACAATTCGCGGAGACATGGTTTGCTCTAACATAAGACTTTTTCGCGAATCCCTTGCACAAAAACTGGACGAAGTGCTCACGCGCGCGCGTCGTCGCGCGCGCGTGCCGAAATCCTTGAAAAAAACCTTCGGTGTCGGAAGGATTTCGCAATCGAGTTTCCAAACAAACATACAGAAACACAGGGATTCGCAGCACTGATCTGCGAAAAAGCTTGCGCGCGAGCTCGTGCGACATCTTAAGAAAGCCACAGGTTTTTCTCACGATCTTCACAAAATTCTATCACACGGGCTTCGCCCGCGCGCATGTCGAAATCAGTCGAACGCCCTTGCGTGTGTGCCGTCGCGAGAATCCTCGGCAAAACATGGGACGAAGTGCAGACGCGCGCGTCGTCGTGCGCGTATGCCGAAATCCGTCAAAACTCATCGGTTTCGGAAGGATTTCAAAATCGTGTGTCCAAAAACCTACAAAAACACAAGGTTTCGCAACACGATTTTTCAACAAAAACGTGCGCGCGCGCTCTTGCGTCGTCGTCGTCGTCGTCGTCGTCCTCGTCGCCGTCCTCCCTCCTCCCGCGTCGTCGTCGTCATCGTCGTCGTCGCCTACGTCGTCCTCTGTCTTTCCTCGTGTTCGTCGTCGTCGTCCTCTTTGGCGTCGTGGTCGTTTCCGTCGTCGTTGTCGCCGTGGTCGTCCTTCCTCCTCCTCCCTCGTCGTCGTCGTCGTCCGTCGTCGGCGTCTCGTCGTCGTCCCTCCTATTTCGTCGCCGTCGTCGTCGTCGTCGTCGTCGTTGTCGTCGTCGTCGTCGTCTTCCCTCCTCCCTCGTCGTTGTCGAGTAGTGCATGTAATGCAGTAAGGAACAAAGGAGCCGGCCGATGGCATTGCTATCGTGGCCATTTGGGCTCTAGGTTCGATTTCACGTGACTTTCACGGTCTTCCGATACCGAATCCTCTTGTCTTGTATTTTGCAATTCCTTCACGTTTCATTTGCATCCCTTGCCGGCTCCTTCAAACAGGTTTGGGGGCACATGGCTTGGTTTGAGCAGGAGCCTTCTGCGGGGGTGCAGCCTGCGGCCCCCGCCACGCCGACCCCCAAGGCACGTGCTCGGGCCGCCCCAGGCTTATAAACCAGAGCCTCAGGGTCGCCGCCGTGGCATCCACCTCGGGGGCAGACGAGACTGTGCTAGAGTCGTACGTCGAGCACTTGGGGGGGTCATACGACACAATTTCGGTGAACGACTTGCTGGGCGTGCGCGTCACCGACCTCAAGTCCGCGTTGGACGCGTGCGAGGTGTCTGGTGCGCCGCTCACGGCATTGCAGAAGGGGGCGCTTGCGCGTTTCCTGTGTCGCGTGGCGGATGTTGCCGGCGTGCCGCCGCCCGATTTCGGCACCCTCGGCGGGCCGCCTGCGGGCATTAGTGCACCGACCGCAGGTGGTGGACATAGCGGGGGTGGCGGCGGCGGCGGAGGAGGTGGCGGCGGCGGCGGCGGCGGCCCTGCCCCTTCCGCAGCGCCTTCTGGGAGGCCATCTCGAAAACGTCAGTTTTCGGCCTTCATCGACCAAGCGGACGATGGCGAGTTCGAGCTGCTCCCAGAGCAGACCTTGCGTTCATTTTTGGACGAGTACAAGAAGGCGCACGGGGGGCCTCCCCGTGAGCACGAGGAGGCCACGAATGACGTCGCCCCCTACGCGGACGTGGCGGTGCGGGGGCCCTTCGGGAGGCGGCGGCAGAAGGTCATGCGCTTTACCGCGCAGGTATTCGTGGGCGGCGAGCCCGTCACGCGTCAGCTCAAGGGCCCTTCCTCGTTCGAGCAGTGGCGGGCCTGCTGGCGGGTGTTTCGCACCGCCATGGTGACCCTGAAGGCCTGCTTGCCAGGGCCCCTGGACGAGTACGAGGAGGGAATGCGGATCCTCAGCGCCACATTCCCGCAGCACTGGGGGATCATCTCCCAGGCCGACGACGAGATGCGCTCCGAGAAATGGGAGCGCAACAGGCGCCGCATTGAGGCGCAGGTGGAGTGCGGGGCGTACCCCGGCACATTCATCCCCGAGCGCCCGTGGGAGGCGGTGATCCGGGACAGTGCGAAATCGGACACCGGTACCGTGGCTGGCTGGCGGTACGAGCGCGTCGACAAGCTTGCCTTGATGGCGCCCCGCGGGGTCGCGCAGGCAGCGTCGGCCCAGCCGCAGCCGCGCGCCGAGACGGCCACCCGGGCCCCCTCGGCGCCAGCCCAGCCTGCCAAGCCGAAGGCGAAGCCCAAGAAGGGTTTGGCAGCCCTGGGCGGGCAGCGGAAGGATGGCCGCTACCTCCGGTCCACAGACGGCAAGGAGCTGTGCTTCTCGTGGAACCGGCAGTCCGCAGGGTGCGTCTCCGGACCGTGCCCGAACAAGCGGAGCCACTCTTGCGAGTGGTGTTTGGGCCCGCACCGCGCCATCCACGACGCGTGCAAGGCGGCGGCGAGGCCTGCGAACTGGAGGCCCCAGTGAGCACGCGCACCGCCTGACGCTGATGGATTGCGGAAAGGGGGTCGGCGCGCGTCGCCGCCAGCACGGGCGCGCGAGCCCCCCCCCGCAGTTTGCGGGATTACGGGTGGCCCAAAGGCCCTTCTTGCGCACCCGCTTTCGCTGGCCGTGGCACGCGAGGCTCCTCCTGCATTGTGCGGGATTACAGGTGCTCCTCTCGCCGCTGTGGCATTACCGGCGCGCCCTGATGCTTCGGGGCGGAAGCGGAAGCTTTCTGTACTTTCGGCATCTTTGGCACGCCTTGCAGCTTCGCTGACGAGGCACCGCTCCCGCCTTAGAGCCAGGGCGAGCTCGAGTACGAGGCCGTCATCTTCTCCACCTTCATCATCCTTCTCGTCATCATTCCCCGTGCCTCCTCCGCTTACATGCTCATCCCCTGCTGCCCCGTCTTCTACGTCGACGAACCCATCGTCATCTGCCCTGGCTGCGGCGGCTTCGGGGGGGCGCAGGGCGGCTGGGCAGGGGGCGGCGTTGGGGGAGCTGGAGAGGAGGCAGAGGTTCTTTTTCTTTGACGCTACTTGCGCTGGCGCACTGGCGCGGAAGGCAGAGGCGCTCGGCCTGCCAGCCCGCCACTGGGGCTCGCCGTCTACGAGTCGCAGCCCCGACTTTTCGGAGGAAGCTGGCGGAGAGAGCATCCTCGCGGAGTGCGCGGGGTTGAGAGCGCAAGGGTGGACAGTCGTCGTCCGTCTTGCCCCTCCGCCGACCACATTCGGCAGGGCTCAAGATCGAGCGCAGCGCACCAGAACCCGCTCGGCCAAGTATCCAGCGGGCATTCCTCCCGCTGGGGCCCGGGTTCTCGCGGCCGACCACGCCGCCGAGAGGGTGGCGTCGGTGGCCCGGGCGCTCGCCGACGCCGGAGCCGTCGTCAGCATCGAGGGCCCCGACAGGTCGCACTTGTGGATGTTGGATTGCTTTGAGTCCCTACTCGAAGATGGCTGGGTGGACGTCCGCGTGTCGCAGTGCCGTTTCGGCGCCGACTTCGACCGTCCAGTGAGGCTGCGGTGTCGCGGCCAGCGCCCTCACGCGCTGGAAGGATTGCGCGGCCTCACCGGCGACGGCGCCACCTACCTCTGCGGAAGGGGGGCCCGCGCCCGCATCGAGGAAACATCGCCTCTACTTCCGACGACCCTGGGGAACTCCACGACGGAGTCATTGAAGCTTGGGTGCGCGAGTGCATGACTTGGGATGCAGGGAGGCTGGCCGTGTCAGAGTTTACCGTTGGTCTGGCCGGTTTGCCCGCTGTTGCATCTACGGCCCGTGAGCTCCAGGAGGTCACGTGGAGGGTGCAGGAAGCCATCGTCGAGGCCCGCAGTTCGACGCCGTCGCTCCAACGCTTGACGGATTGCTGCGGTCATCCATCCGTCTGCGCGCCACCCAGCCCGGAAACGGTGTCTGCGCTGCGCGGGGCCGTCGGGCGGGCGCTTGGACTTCCCAGGGGGGAGGTGGAGCGCGCTCATCCTGCATCTGGCATTCGATACCGCTTCGCCCAGGAGATCTTGATGGCCACCCGGGGCCCGGACCAGGAGCTCGGGGTTTGGATGGAAATTGGCGCTCCGATGGGAATTGCGCGTGCCATCCACCCCGGGGGGCATTTCCCTTTGGCGGAGTCGCCCTGCATCTCGTGTCCAGCGGACTTGGCAGCGGGCGCCTTCCGATTTACATCGAACCACCCGTCCTTCGAGGAGAATTACGGGGAGTGCGAGCCGCCCGCGCTGGAATTGATGCGCGCGTACTTGTCGAAAGGATTCGGGGAAACCTTCGCCCGCGAATCTGAGGCGGTAGCGCGCTTTGGCCAGATTTTTCCGGCGCCGCTGGGGAACGTCAGGAAACGCAAACAAGACGGGTCGTTTAAGAACCGCATCATTCAAGATCTGAAGACCAACAAGGTTATGCTGGCGGCGTCGACGCACGAGCGGACCGTGCTCCCCCGCGGAATCGACCACGGGGTAGATTTGGCGACCTTGGCGCAGCGATCCCTCCAATGCTCTGGAGGAGTCGTGAAGGTGTTGATCCTGGACTTCAAGGACGCCTTCATGAGCATTCCTCTGCACGAGGAGGGGCGTAGGTTCAACGTGGCTATCCTTCAACAGCCCCCTTCTGCGGGTGCTGGCCGGGTGATCGTCTGGCGCGTGCTTGGCTTCGGAGGCAAATCCAACCCTCTGGTCTACTCCAGGTTCGCTTCCTTCGTTGCCCGGTCGACCCAGGCCATGTTGTCGGTAGATGTCGGCCGTCTGCTGTTGTACGTCGACGACCCTGCTGTGACACTGGCTGGCGCCGAGGCGGATGTCCAGCTCAACGCGGACGTTGTTCTTGCCTGGTGGCTCACGCTCGGATTGGGTTTGTCGTGGGACAAAGGCGTTTTCACGTCCGGGCGCCCCCAGTGGATCGGCATTCAGTACGAGGTCGTTGACGGCGCCGCGCACATGTCCATCCCTCGGGAGTTCTTGGACGAGACCGCTGTGTTATTGCGGCTTTTTGCCAGGCGCGGCGGCGTCGCCCCATTGTCTGAGGCACGATCGCTTGTGGGGAAGGCTTCTCGAATAGCACAGGTGGTGCCCGAGGCGACGCCTTTCGCTGGGTCATTATGGGCAGCACTCACGGCTGCTGAGGCGGCTCCGCGCTCGGCCCGGCCTGGGGCCCCCCCCTGGTCGCGTGGCGGTTCGCCGGTTTTCGGCCGCCGCCGCTTGGTTCTTGGCGCTGGTCCAAGGCAGCGTCTTTCCATTGCGACGCGTTGTTTATGAATCTTCCGATGACCAGCGACTCCCGCTGGCGCGGGAACACATCGAGTTTGACGCTTCGCCATGGGGCTGCGGTGGCGCGTTAATGGGAGGCGGAAAACCAATGCAGTATTTCCATTGCGCGTGGACCGATTCCATCTGCCATCGCTTCGGGGCCGCGATTGGAGACCCGAAGTGGCAGACGCTATGGGAGGCCATCGCTGTCCTCCTTTGTTTGCTCGTTTGGGCAGACGAATACGCAGTTTCACAGCATGTCACCATTTGGGGCGACAATCTGGGCGCCCCGACGGGCGCCGCAAATTTTAAAGGACGCAAGGCGTTGAACGCAGTCACTCGCGAAATTTCGTGGCGGAAGGCCGCGTATCGGCGGAGCTATTCGGTGCCGTCTGAGGCAAATGTCCGGGCTGATGCCCTCTCTAGGCTCGCGGCTGTCCCGCCGAAGCCCTTCCCCGATGCACTTTTTTGCCGCGCAGGCCGTTCCTTCGCCGGCGCTCGACGTGATTTGGCGGGCGTGGTTAGCGGATCGCCCGCCACCGCGCCCGGCAATGACTCAGCGCCCCGCGGGGGTGGGCGTTTAGGGCGCGGGATGTGCAAGCAGCCGCGTGCCGCGAGGTGCCCCATTAAAGATTTCGCCTCGTCTTTTATCTAGCTCTTCTCCTCCTTCCACTTTTCCAGCTCTTTTCTCCGTCTTGCCTTCCCCTGCCCGCTCCCTTTGCGTTCGTCACCCCTGCATGTTGGCATTTCGGCGCAAAGTAGGCCAGGCTGTCATTCCGCTTGCCGACCTGTCCCTTGGGTTTCTCCCATGTGGCGGCGTCGTCGGCCGAGGGAGGACTTGGTTCCGCTAGCCTCCAACCGCTTCCGGCGGGATTTGGGGCCTAGTTTGGCGGCTGCTCCAATCGGGGCCCCAGCTAGGAGCCATCCCGCTCTAGCTGGGTCTGGGGCTAGCCCAGGGGCTGGGGATGAGGCGCGCGCTGCCTCCACGGCACGGCCTGCCCCCAATGCGGTCCCTGGGCTGCGTGCTGGCGCGCCAGGCCGGCAGGGGTATTCTCGGGGAGCGGTGCCAGACCTCAGCACTGTTGAGCTGCGCCGTTCGGCATCGGTAGCTTTTTGCAATGCTGTCTACGCGGATTCGCCCCGAGAATCTGCAGCTTCAAGGGTCAGAACGCGCCGCAAGCTGCTGGAGATACGGGGTCTAAGCTTCACCCCTCTCACTGTTGAGGCGGTCAACGCCCTAGGGGCGAGTCTCAAGGCGGGCAGGTATCGTTCCGCCCGCTTGCACCTGTCGGCTGCACGCGTGGAGGCGGAACGGCAGGGGCGCGTCGTTGACCAGTGTACCGCGCGAGCCTTGAAGGACGCCGTGCGCTCCTGTGAGAGGGGCATGGGCCCCAGCTCGCAGGCTTCGCCGTTACCGTTCCTCGATCTTCATCGGCTTCCTGATGGCCCCGATCCTTGGGTCCACGGAGGGCCAGCGAACCCGAAGCTTATGATCATCGCTGGCTCGTGGTGGCTTCTGCGCGAGGTCGAGATCTCAGGCGCCAGGGCCACGTTCGTTGTTCCTTCTGGAGTTGGCGCTGACTTGCAAGTGTCGTGGAACCTGCCAGCGTCCAAAACTGACCCTGAGGCGTCGGGGGCCGTGCGCACCCATGGCTGTTGTTGCCAATCAGGGAGTTTGGGGCCAATCTGCCCAGTCCACACCTTAGCTGCGCAGGCGCGGTGGTTGAAGTCACACTTTCCAGATATGTTTTCTGGCGGTTGCCCGCTTCCCCATTTGCCCATGTTCCCTGATGCTCAGGGCAACCCATGCTCGAAGGTTGCGGTTGCTGCAACCATCGCCAAGGCGGCGGAGCATTTGGGGCTGCCCCTGCAGGGGCCTGGCGGGGAAGAAAGGTGGACTGGACATACACTTCGCGTGACGGGCGCCCAAGGCCTCGCTCTGGCGGGTCTCGACTCTTGGGCAATTCAGCTGCTAGGCCGCTGGGGCTCTTCAGCCGTCTTAGGGTATATACGTGCTGCTCCTCTGTCTCACTCGGCGCGCTGGGCGCTACAGGCGTCGCGCGGTGCTGCGGCCAGGGTTTCGGATCATGCGTCCGATGAGCCTGTCGCGAAGCGGCCTCGTAACTTTTGCGGCGCATCGGTCGCTGCGCGAGGTGGCGCCGATTTGGAGGCACAGGTTGCCGAGCTCGCCACCACGGTTAGCTCCCTGCGGCTGCTGTTTGAGAGGGAGGCGCCCAGCCTTCGGCAGATGCGCTTGGAGGGCCCTCCTTTTGTACAGAATCCACGTTCGTCGGTGGTGCACCGTGCGCTGGAGGGGTCGAGCCAGACATGCACTTCAGTCTGGCGGACTGGTTGTGGCTGGCATTTCGGCCTCACTGGTCACAGAAGGATGGTGTCCACGCCCGCATTTCACAAACTGATCTGCGAGAAGTGCCTCCCAGCTGAGAGGCTGGCTGCGAAGGAGGCTTTCCGCGCATCCGTCGATGCGCGTGCCCGCAGCAGTTCATAATTGCAGTGTTGGGGCGCGGGCATTCGGGGGGAGCGCCTCCCCGCCTGCCGGCAATTATGCTTCAGCGCGAGGAACTGTTGCTGCACGAGGAAAATTCATATGTTTCTCCTCTGTCCTTTTCCTCCTTCCTCTTTCGCTTATTCGCATCCCGCGCCGAGGCGCGACGCAACGAAATTGTCACGAAATTCGGCTCCCAAATGCGTGATGTCCCACATTTCTGGGGCGGACTGGGAGGGCAGGCCAGCGGATTTGTTGAGTAGTGCATGTAATGCAGTAAGGAACAAAGGAGCCGGCCGATGGCATTGCTATCGTGGCCATTTGGGCTCTAGGTTCGATTTCACGTGACTTTCCCACCACATCCCTCCCTGGGGCGCGGGCATTCGGGGGAAGTGCCTCCCCGTCTGCCGGCAATTATGCTTCAGCGCGAGGAACTGTTGCTGCACGAGGAAAATACATATGTTTCTCCTCTGTCCTTTTCCTCCTTCCTCTTTCGCTTATTCGCATCCCGCGCCGAGGCGTGACGCAACAAAATTGTCACGAAATTCGGCTCCCAAATGCGTGATGTCCCACATTTCTGGGGCGGACTGGGAGGGCAGGCCAGCGGATTTGTTGTCGTCGGCGTCGCCGTCCTTCCGTCGTTCGCGTCGTCGCCGTCCTCCCTCCTCCCTCGCCGTTGTCGTCGTTGTCGCCGTCGTCCTCCCTCCTCCCTCGTCGTCGTCTTCGTTGGCGACGTCGTCGTCTTCGTCGTCGTCGTCGGCATCGTCACCAGCATCGCTACTATCATCATCGTGTGTACCCTTGTCGACGTTGCCATGGTACAGCGCCCGCCCAAGTCGCCGACTCGCACTGAAGTGCCCGTTGAGATGTGCCGAGTGGTCAGCGCCACCGCGTTCGCGTCGTTCGCACCAAACTAGTTGGCCGCTGCGCGAGCGAGCATGCGCGGGCTAGCGCGACCGCAGAGATGCGCCAGCCAACGCCAAGCACTCATCGCAATCGCTCCCGCATGGGTTCTGCAAAGCAAGTTGCGGGTGGGTGGGTGGAATGATTGCGCGAGCAGTGGAGTTGACAACTTCAAGTTCGGCAAGTGGATTGCACGGCAAATACTGCACCACACATATTGCGCCACGTCGATGGCAGCACATATATTGCGCACCACATTGATTGCACCACGTACAATGCAGTTCACAGGTTGCGCAACACAGTTTGCACCGAGAAGAGTACACCACGTCTATTATCCTTCATTCTCCTTTCTAAAGAAGAGAGGTTCTACCACCCCCCCCCCCCCGGACTTCTCGATTCCCCAGGAACCTATGCGAAACACATACGATTCTGATCCAATGCCCATCCGACCTGTGCATTCATGCTATCCCAGCCACGCCGGTATCCGTACCCCCTCGGCTTCCTAGCAATAACATACTATACGCGCGCACCCGTTTATCAAAAGTCATAGGCGATGAAAAAGGAAACTATGTGCACACGCGCACGTCGTCGCGCGCGCATGCCGAAATGCTTCAAAACCTTCGGTTTCGGAAGGATTCCAAAACGAGTGCCCAAACAGCAGGTTTACAAACAGGTTTTACGACACGGATGTTCAACAGAAGCGTGCGCGAACGCTCTTGCGAATTCTTAAGACAACCATGAGGTTTTCTACATGTTCATAACATGCTACCAAACGGGCTTCGCGCGCGCATGTCGAAATCGTTCGAACGCCCTTGCGCGCGTGCTGGGGTGGCACAGTCCGTGTCAAATAATACCATACGGGCCACTCTGGCGCGTCTGCCGCGCGCGCATTTCGAGTTCTTCCCAAAACCTTCATCACCGACGCGAAGACGCCGTAATCGTCGCCCGCGTGATCAGCATCGGCGCCGTCACTGGCTGCCCCGTCGCTGTCAGCATCGTCGCCAAGGTCACCAGCACCGCTACTATCATCATCGTGTCTACCCGCGTCGACGTTGCCATGATACCGCGCCCGCCCAAATCGCCGACTCGCATTAAAGTGCCCGCTGGGATGTGCCGAGCGGTCAGCGCCACCGCGTTCGCGTCGGACGCGCCAAACTA
This sequence comes from Prorocentrum cordatum, assembly GCA_963575745.1. Taxonomy (NCBI): domain Eukaryota; class Dinophyceae; order Prorocentrales; family Prorocentraceae; genus Prorocentrum; species Prorocentrum cordatum. The sequence goes on along the minus strand of CAUYUJ010016527.1, from coordinate 395,365 downwards.
GCTGGCCGCTGCGCGCGCGAGGATGCGCGGGCCAGCGCGGCTCCAGGGATGCACCAGCCAGCACCAATAATTCATCGCAATCGATCACGCATGGGGTTTGCAAACCAAGTTGCGGGCGTGTGGGTGGGATGTTTGCGCGAGCAGTGGACCTGACAATGTAAAGTTCGGCAGATGGCCAACAGGGAAATAGTTTCTATCACCCTCCCCTCCCGGACTTATCGACTCCCCGGAGCTTATGCAAAACACTTATGATTCTGACCCAATGTCCATCCGACCTGTGAATTCATTCTATCCCAGCCAGGCCGGTATCGGTCCCCCTTCGGTTCCCTTGCACAACAGACTAAGTGGTGACATGTTTCGCTCTAGCGTCGCACTTTTTCGCCAATCCTTTGTGAAAAATTCAACACGGGGCACGCGCGCGGCCGCTGCGCGCATGTCGAAATCGTTCCCAAAACACGGTGTTTTCAACCATTTCAACACCCCGCTGTAAGAAAACCTATGAAAACATACGACCTCTTCAGCCAACTATTCTGAAACATCTGCCCGCGCGCTCTTGCCGAATCTTGAAGAGACCAATGGTTTTTTTTCCACATGTCTATAACATGCTACCAAGCGGGCTTCGCGCGCGCATGTCGAAATCGTTCGAACGCCCTTGCGCGCGTGCTGGGGTGGCACGATCCGTGTCAAATAATACAATGCGGGCCACTCTCGCGCGTCTGCCGCACACGCATTTGGAACTCCTTTCAAAACCTTCATCACCGACGTGAAGACGCCGTAATCGTCGGCGGCGTGATCAGCATCGGCGCCGTCACTGGCTGCCCCGTCGTCGCTGTCAGCATCGTCGCCAGCATCGTTACTATCATCATCGTTTCTATCGTTGCCGACGTTGCCATGATACCGCGCCCACACAAGCCGCCGACTCACATTGACGTGCCCGCTGGGATGTGCCGAGCGCGGCCGCAGGGATGCACCAGCCAACACCAAGAATTCATCGCAATCGATCACGCATGGGGTTTGCAAACCAAGTTGCGGGTGGGTGGGTGGGATGTTTGCGCGAGCAGTGGAGTGGACAATTTCAAGCTCGGCAAAGTGGATTAACCCACATCGGTCGCACCACGTAGGTTGGACAAGCACCACACATATTGCGCCATGTATGTTGCAGCGCACACATCGCTCACCACCTAGAATGCAGCACCCAAGTTGCATCGCGTCGATTGCACGACACACACCGCATTACATTTGTCGCAGCACGTCAGTTGCACCACCCATAATGTACCACATAGGTTGCATGCTTTATCTCGCACAACATGTACAGCGCCACGCAGATTGCCCCACGCCGATTGCACAGCATAGATTGCGCACAACATGGACTGCACCACCTATATTGCACCATCAAAATTGCACAGCCTCGATAGATTCTCCTCTTTAAAAGAAGAGTAGACTCTACGCCCCCCCCCCCCCCCCCGAGTTAACGGTACCCCCTGGGGTATCTTGATTTCATATTTATTCTGGACACTCGTCCACCCTAAGTACGAACTCGTGCTATCCCAGCCAGGCCGGTATCACACCCCCCCGCCATCTTTTGGACAATATTACTATGCACGCATTCTCGCTTATCAAACATCATAAGTTTTCGAGAATCCCTTGCAACAAATGGGACGAAGTTCGCGCGCGCGTCGTCGTGCGCGCATGCCGGAATCCTTCAAAAAGTCTCGGTTTCGGAAGGATTTCAAAATCGAGTTTCCAAACAAACATACAAACCCACATGGCTTCGCAACACTGATTTCCCCCCAAGAAAAGCTTACGCGCGCGTTCATGCGAAATCTTAAGAAAACCATTATTTTTCAACATGTACAAAACATGCTACAAAACGGACTTCGCGCGCGCGCATGTCGAAATCGTTCGAATGCCCTTGCGCGCGTGACGTCGCGAGAATCCTCTGCAAAAAAAGGACGAAGTGCAGACGCGCGCGTCGTCGCGCGCGCATGCTGAAATCCGTCAACAACTCTTGGTTTCGGAAGGATGTTTAAATCGTGTGTCCAAAAAACATACAAAAAACAAGATTTCGCAACACGGAGTTTCAACAAAAGCGTGCGCGTGCGATCTTGCGTCGTGGTCGTCGTCGCCGTCCTCCCTCCTCCCTCGTCGTCGTCTTCGCCGTCGTCCTTTGTCTTTCCTCGTCGTCGTCGTCTTGGCGTCGTCGTCGTTTCCGTCGTCGTTGTCGCCGTGGTCGTCCTTCCTCCCTCGTCGTCTTCGTCGGCGTTTCGTCGTTGTCGCTCCTATTTCGTCGCCGTCGTCGTCGTCGTCGTCGTCGTCGTCTTCCCTCCTCCCTCGTCGTTGTCGTCGTCGCCGTCGTCGTCCTCCCTCCTCCCTCGTCGTCGTCGTCGTCTTCGTTGGCGACGTCGTCTTCCCTCCTCCCTCGTCGTTGTCGCCGTCGTCGTCGTCGTCGTCGTCGTCGTCGTCGTCGGAGGCGTCCTCGTCGTCGTCGGCAGCGTCCTCGTCGTCGTCGGCGTTGTCATCGTCGTCGTCGTCAGCGTCGGCGTCGTCGTCGTCGATGTTGTCGTCGTCGTCGTCGTTGTCGGTGTCGTCGAAGTCGTTGGAGACGTCGTCGGTGTCGTCGTAGTCGTTGTCGGCGGCGTCGTCGTCGTCGTCGCTGTCGTCGTCGGCGTCGGTGTCGTTGCCAAGTGCCATTTGGTACCCACCGTCACGGTCTTAAGAGGTCTTGCGACCAAGTTGCGGGTGGGAGGGTGGGATGTTTGCACGAGCAGTGGAGAGGACAGCTTCAAGTTGAGCAAGTGATTGATTCTCCTTTCTCAAAGACTAATAGATTCTACCCCCCCCCGGACTTATCGGTTACCCCGCGCGTGCTGTAAATTACATATGATTATGGTCACATGTCCATCCTAAATATGAATTCGTACCATCCCAGCCAAGCCGGGTTCCCCCCCCCTGCGGTTCCCTTGTAAAAAAACACTATGCGGTGACATTTTTTGTTCCAACATAACACTTTTTCGCGAATCCCTTGCACAAAATGGGACGAAGTGCACACGCGCGCGTCGTGGCGCGCGCATGCCGAAATCCTTCAAAAACCTTCGGTTCCGGAGAGATTTCAAAATTGAATTTCCCAAAAACATACAAAAAAAAAGATTTCGCAACACTGATTCAGAGAAAAACTTACGCGCGAGCTCTTGCGAAATCTTAAGAAAACCATAGGTTTACCAAGATTTTCACGAAATGCTACCAAACGGGCTTCGCGCGCGCGCATGTCGAAATCTGTCGAACGCTCTTGCGCGTGTGCCGTCGCGAGAATCCTTTGCAAAAAATGGGACGAAGTGCAGACGCGCGCGTCGTCGCGGGCGCATGCCGAAATCCTTCAGAAACCTTCGGTTTCGGAAGAATTTCGAAATCGTGCGTCCAAAAAACCTACAAAAACACAAGGTTTCGCAACACGGGTTTTCAAAAAAAATGTGCGCGCGCGCTCTTGCGTCGTCGTCGTCGTCGTCCTCCCTCCTCCCTCGTCGTCGTCGTCGTCGTCGCCGTCGTCGTCTTCTGTCTTTCCTCGTCGTCTTTGGCGTCGTCGTCGTTTCCGTCGTCGTTGTCGCCGTGGTCGTCCTTCCTCCCTCGTTGTCTTCGTCGGCGTCTCGTCGTTGTCCCTCCTATTTCGTCGCCGTCGTCGTCGTCGTCGTCGTCGTCGTGGTCTTCACTCCTCCCTCGTCGTCATCCTCCTCTCTCGTCGTCGTCGTCCGTCGTCGGCGTCTCGTCGTCGTCCCTCCTATTTCGTCGCCGTCGTCGTCGTCTTCGTCGTCGTTGTCATCGTCGTCGTCTTCCCTCCTCCCTCGTCGTTGTCGTCGTCGGCGTCGCCGTCCTTCCTCCTTCTTCGTCGTTGGCGTCGTCGCCGTCTTCCCTCCTCCATCGTCGTTGTCGTCGTTGTCGCCGTCGTCGTTTTTTCTCCTCCCTCGTCGTCGTCTCCGTTGGCGACGTCGTCGTCGTCTTCGTCGTCGTCGTCGGCGTCGTTGTCGTCGTCGTCGGTGTCGTCGTCGTCGTTGTCGTCGTCGAAAACATTGGAGACGTCGTCGGTGTCGTCGCAGTCGCTGTCGGCGGCGCCGTCGTCGTCGATGTCGTTGTCGTCTTTGGCATCGGTGTCGTGGCCAAGTGCCACGCAGTACCTACCGTGACGGTCTTGTCTGAAGATGTCTTGCGACCAAGTTGCGGGTGGGAGGGTGGGATGTTTGCACGAGCAGTGGAGAGGACAGCTTCAAGACAGTCGAAGTGGATTGCACCACATAGATTGCGCACGATCTAGATTGCACCACACATGCTGCATTACACAGGTTACACAGTACATATTGCACAACATGGATTGCACGGCTTACGCTGCATCACACAATTGCGCATCACTTTGATTGGACCACCCAGGTTGCACCACGTCGATTGCACGACACAGACCGCACTACATACATAACATAATATCAGTAGCGCCAAACATATTCCATCAGAGAGACTGCATAACGCAGATTGCACCAGACATATTGCACCACGCCGATTGCCCCACACAAAGTGCGCATCACCTAGATCGCACCACATAGAGTGCACGACCTATGTTGGACAACATGGGTTGCAAAGCACCTCCTATATTGCACCACATGGATTGTATCATACAGATTGCTCTACGCGTACTGCACAGCATAGATGGCACAACGCGCAAACACACATATATAGACATATATATATGTGTATACACATTGCCCCAGCAACTGGGGTTCCCCGTTCGAGCCGGCGCCGAAGACGCTATTTGAAGACGCTATTCCTGTGAAGACGCTATTCCTTGTGAAGACGTTATTCCCAGTAAAGACGCTATTCCCTGTGAAGACGCGATTCCCTGTGAAGTCGCTATTCCGGATGAATCCCGGTGAAGACGTATGCTTCGGACACAGACAGCACTTCCCTTATGAAGACGCTATTCCCGGTGAAGACGCTATTCCGAGTGAAGACGCTATTCCCAGCGACGGCGCTATTCTTGGTGAAGACTCTATTCCCAGTGAAGACGCTATTCCCAGCGACGGCGCTATTCTTTGTGAAGACGCTATTCCCGGTGAAGACGCTACTCCCGGTGAAGGCGCTATTCCAGGTGAGGACGATATTTTGGGTGAAGGCGTTAATCCTTGTGCAGACGCTATATAGCCCAGTGAAGACGCTATTCCGTGTGAAGACGTTATTCCCGGTCAAGAGGCTATTCCCGGTGAAGACGCTATTCCGGGTGAAGACGCTATTCCCGGTGAAGACGCTATTCCTTGTGAAGACGCTATTCCCCGTGAACAAGCTGTTCTGGGTGAAGACGCTATTCCTTGCAAAGACGCTATTCCCGGTGAAGACGCTATTTGGGGTGAAGACGCTATTCCCAGTGAAGACGCTATTCCCAGTGAAGACGCTATTCCCAGTGAAGACGCTATTCCCTGTGGAGATTATATTCCCTGTGAAGACGCTACTCCAGGTGAAAATGCGATTCCTGGTGGAGACGTTATTCCTTGTGAAGACGCTAAATATTTCCGGTGAAGACGCTATTTCCGGTGAAGACGCTATTGCCGATGAAGACGCTATTCCGGGTGAAGACGCCATTCTTTGTGAAGATGTTTCTTCACTTCACCAGGCCCAGTACTCAATGCGCTCCCCTGCCAATTGAAACTTGAAAGTGCAATTTTTCTGTACGTTTTCCGTGTCCAACACAAAATGTGCTCCATTTGCTGTGCGACACCCTCTGCTAGGCAAGACCCCTCCCCAAGTTGTTCAAAACAGAATTCTTGGTGCTAGGCGTGCCCCATCTGCTGTGCAACACCCTCTGCTGGGCAAGATCCCTCCCAGAGGACCCCTCCCCAAGTTGATTTAAAAAGAATCCTTGGTGCTAGACGTGCTCCATCTGCTGTGTGGCACCCTCTGCTAGGCAGGAACCCTCCCCAAGTTGACAATAACAAAACCTTGATGTTAGACGTGCCCCATCTGTTGTGCGGCACCCTCTGCTAGGCAAGACCCCTCCCGAAGTTGATTAAACAAAGAATCCTTGGTGCTAGATGTGCCCCTTTGCTGTGCGGCACCTTCTGCTAGGCCAGACCCCTCCCCAAATTGATTCAAACAAAGTCCTTGGTGCTAGACGTGCCCCATCTGCTGTGTGGCACCCTCTGCTAGGTAATGGACGTGCCCCATCTGCTGTGCGGCACCCTCTGCTAGGCAAGAGCCCTCCCCAAGCTGATTAAACCAGAATCCTTGGTGCTAGGCGTGCCCCACCTGTTGTGCGGCACCTTTTGCTAGGCAAGACCCCTCCCGAAGTTGATAAAAAAAGAATCCTTGGTGCCAGACGTTCCCCTTTGCTGTGCGGCACCCTCTGCTAGGCAAGACCCCTCCCCAAGTTGATTAAAGACATAAGCCTTGGTGCTAGGCGTGCCCCATCTGCTGTGCGGCACCCTCTGCTAGGCAAGACCCCTCCCGAAGTTGATTAATAAAGTGTCCTTGGTGCTAGATGTGCCACTTTGTTGTGCGGCACCCTCTCCAAGGTGAGCCCCTTTGCTGTGCGGCACCTTCTGCTAAGCAAGACCCCTCCCCAAGTTGATTCATACATAATCCCTGGTGCTAGACATGCCCTTCTGCTGTGCGGCACCTTCGGCTAGGCAAGACCCCTCGCCAAGTTGATTAAAGCATAATCCTTGGTGCTAGACATGCATGCCCCTTTGCTGTGCGGCACCCTCTGATAGGCAAGAGCCCTCCCCAAGTTGATTAAAACATAGTCATTGGTGCTTGGCGTGCCCCACCTGCTGTGCGGCACCTTTTGCTAGACAAGACCCCTCCCCAAGTTGATTAAGAAAAGAGTCCTAAGAGGCCCCCAAACGGCCCCCCGGGAGTCTTCAAAGCAGCTTCCGAGCTTCACCGGGCGTCAGGGGAATAGAGGCTTCATGCCGAATAGAGACTTTACGAGCTTCACCAGGCGTCAGGGGAATAGAGGCTTCAGGCCGAATAGAGGCGTCACGAGCTTCACCAGGCGTCAGGTGAATAGAGGTTTTAGTCCGAATAGAGGCGTCACGACCTTCACAGGGCGTCAGGAGAATAGAGGCTTCAGGCCGAATGGAGGCTTCTCGAGCTTCACCGGGCGTCAGGGAAATAGAGGCTTCAGGACGAATAGAGGCTTCACGAGCTTCACCGGTCGTCAGGGAAATAGAGGCTTCAGGCCGAATAGGGGCTTCACGTGCTTCAATGAGCGCCAGGGGAATAGAGGCTTCAGGCCGAATAGAGGCTTCACGAGCTTCAATGGGCGTTAGGGGATTAGAGGCTTCAGGCCGAATCGAGGCTTCACGAGCTTCAATGGGCGTCAGGGGAATAAAGGCTTCGGCCGAATAGAGGCGTCTAGGGTCGCCACCCCACCAGTGCGTCGCAATTCGTAGGCTGAATAGAGGCGTCACGGGCCGAATACAGGCTTCAGGCCGAATAGAAGCTCCAGGCCGAATAGAGGCTTCACGAGCTTCACCAGGCGTCAGCGGAATAGAGGCGTCACCGCAGCTGTTTGGGCGAATAGAGTCTTCAAATAGCGTCTTCGGCGCCGGCTCGAACGGGGACCCCCCCCGAGCCAGGCCTTTGTATACATATACATGTATGTATATACCGGAGGTCAGCCCCAATCAAAGTCTTGTCAGGCTATGGGGCAATCGGGCTATGGGGCTATGGAACTATAGGGCTATAGGGCCATAGGGCTATAGGTCTATAGGGCTACAGAGCCATAGGGCTGTAGGGCTATAGGGCTATGGGACTCTGGTGCTATGGGGCTATAGGGTTATAGGGCAATAGGTCTATGAGTGTATAGGGTTATGGGGCTATAGGGCTATAGGACCACAGTTTTATTGGAATATAGGGTTATGGGGCAATAGGGCTATAGGCATATAGAGATCAAGGGCTATAGGGCTGGAGGGCTATGAGGCCATAAGGCTATAGGGATATATGGCTATAGGGCTATAGGGCCGTTGGACTGTAGGGCTATAAGGCTATAGGGTTATAGGGCTATAGGGCTATCCGGCTATAACGCTGTAGGGCTATAGGTCTATAGAGCTATGGGGCTATAGGGCTATAGAGCTATAGGGCTTTAGGGTGATAGGTATCTAGGGCTACAAGGCTATAAGGAGTTAGGGCTATGGGGCTATAAGGCTATAAGACTATAGGGCTATGGGGCATAGGGCGGGGGGGTATCGGGCTATATAGAGCTATAGGGCGATGGGGCTTTAGGACTGTAAGGCTATAAGGCTATAGGGCTATAGCGCAATAGGGCTATAGGGCTATATGGCTATTGGGCTATGGGGCCGCAGGGTTATAAGGCTATAGGGCTATAGGGCTGTAAGGCACCCGGGCACCCGGGCACCCGTGCACCTGGGCATGGCACCTGGGCACTTGGGCACCCGGGCGGGCCGCGGAAATCGGTGGTAAACCTCACCTAACCATATGAATCCGCTAGGACCCCTACAGAGGCAAGCTCTGATGGTGAAACTTATACATTACACGACTTGGAGTGCACAACGGAGATTGAAGCACGTAGGTCGCACCGTACAGAAACATATACACACATACATATCACTATGCATATGTATGTGTATATGCATGCCGCCCCACATACATTGCACGATGTATAGGTTGCTATAAACTCACTGTTTGGGGCACACGCTGGCTACCATTCTGAGATGGCAGGGCGCCGTCAGTCCCTGTGACTTGTTGTTCGCTATCCATCCTCCCCATCCCATCGCATTCCAATTCCCTCCGTCCTTCCGAATCCCTCCCTCCCTCTCTTCCTCCAGGTCCATCTCGATCCGATCGGTCCGATTCGATATCTCTTTCTGTTGGCCCGATCCGATTCGACTCCGAAATGCCGACGTCCCTATGCGTCCCGACGTTTGCATGCCGCGGCCGATTCGATTCCGACACCGTGCCGATGCAGCTCGATTCGATGCACGTCCTCATCCGAGCCGATGTCGCGATTCGATGCTGGCTGCTCCTGCCCTCCCTTCCTTCCCGTGCATCCGGCGGCGCGACTCTTCTCCGGGACGTGGGCCCCCAGGCCTCTCGCCCCCTTCCCCCCCGCTCCATGGGGCCAGACGGCCTGAGCCGTGTCTGCTGAAGGCCCCAAGGGCCGGAAGCCTGCCCCCAGGAGCCGAGCAAGGTGAGAGCACCCGGCCGTCGCTAGGATTGTCTCGAGCCGCCGGAGTTATGGGTTCCTCTCTCCACCGCCAGCACCCCCCCTCCCCTCACCCCCTTCCCTCCGTTGTCCCTTCCTGCCGCTACCCTCCCTCCCGTCTCCTCCGCTCTCATCCCGTCCTCCTTCTCTGGCTCCCTCGCGTCCCTATCCTCCTCCTTGTTCCCGTCCCGTCCCCCTTCTCCCCTTTCTCGGCGGTTACATGAGAGGGGTGAGGACTAGGGGTGTGCGGATATCACGGCCAGAGCCATTTCCAGATTTCATGGCCCCCCTCTATTTCTAATCCATTTCTTGCCCCCCCCCCGTCTGCGCACAAGCCTCGGGCCATGATTCTCCTTCTCCCCCCCCCTCTTCCTGACCCCCTTCTCCGGCGCTCGCGACCTTATTCGACTCCCACCAAAACCATGGTTCCCTCCTTCCTACGAGTCGGAGAATGAGCCCGACGACGACAACGACGGTTACCCCGACAACGATAACGGTGAAGGCGACGACAACGATGACGCGTGAGGTTTAACGAGGGTGGGCCGATGGCAGGATGAAAGGATGGAGAACTTTGGGAGGGAGGAGAAGATCTGATGGAGGGGATGTGAAATACGGGGAGAGGAGGAGAGAAACGAGAGGGAGCAGGAGGACGGAGAAGGGAGAAAGGAGGAGGTAAGAGGGAGGGGTGCCTAACGGAAGAGTTGGAGGAGCAAGAGGGACAAGAGCAGTCTGCAATGTGCTTGCCCTTCTTGCCCCTACGCTGCGTGAGTTTTCATGCGAACCACCTCCCACCATCAGGTGTTGCTAGGACTGGTCATGGCCCAGGGTTGCCTGCTCCGTGGCTGCCAGGAGGGCCCCGCTGGCACCCGCACGGCCCAGACGATGCCCGTAAGGGACCCCCGTAGGTCCAAGATGGCCCAGGAACCGGGGACGCCCTGGGCCAGGGGCACGTCCTCTGACACCCAGCTCCCGCACCCTCCTTAGATCCTCCACCATCGCGCCCCACCCTCACGTCGCCTAGCCCTGCCTGACCACCCTTCTGTCTTGCTTCCCCTTTCCCGCTCTCTTTCCCCTGCCGCGGTTCCTGCGTTATTGCTGTTACCTTGTGAGCTTTCCTTGTGGCCTGGGCGCGCAGCAGAAGAAACAAATGAACCTCCTGTTCGCGATCTCTTTCTGGCTCCCTCTTGCGCCCTCCCCCCCCCGCTCTCCCCTCCCCCTCCAGCGCTCCCTTCCAGCCACGGCATTGCCCCAGAATGCTCGGTGAGAGCAGCCACGCTTTCACGAGCCATGCCTTCTCTTTGATGGCAGGGTGCGCGAGCGAAGGGGAACGTGACGCACCGCGGCCTCCACCGCGGGAGACGGCCGCCTCAGGGCGGCGGGAACCCTCGCAGCCCCGCTGCGCGATGCGTGGCTGCGTCAGGTGCCCAGGCGCCCCCTTTGGGCAGGCTCCCCCAAGGTGGGAAACGTCGCGCTCTGGTGCTCCCCCCCCGCCGACCTTCCGTCTGCGCTCACCCGTGCGCTCCACCTTCCCCTCCCTCCCTCCCTCCTCCTCCCTCCTTCCTCCTCCCTCCTCCCTCCTCCTCCTCCTCCCTCCCCCCTCCTGCCTCCTCCTCCCTCTCCTCCTCCTCCTCCTCCTCCTCCTCCTCCTCCTCCTCCTCCTCCTCCTCCTCCTCCTCCTCCTCCTCCTCCTATCCGCATCCTCATCCTCAACTCAACCTCAACCTCATCCCCTCTTCCTCCTGCTCTTGCTCCTGCTCTGCTCCTTCCTCCTCCTCCTCCTCCTCCTCCTCCTCCTCCACCTCCTCCTCCTCCTCCTCCTCTCCTCCTCCTCCTCCTCCTCCTCCTCCTCCTCCTCCTCCTCCCTCCTAATCCTCCTCCTCCTCCTCCTCTTCCTCATCCTCCTCTTATTACTCGTCCTCCTCGTTCTCCTCCTCCTCCTCCTCCTCCTCCTCCTCCTCCTCTCCTCCTCCTCCTCCTCCTCCTCCTCCTCCTCCTCCTCCCTCCTCTCCTCCTCCTCCTCCTCCTCCTCCTCCTCCTCCTCCTCCTCCTCCTCCTCCTCCTCTCCTCTTCCTCTTCTCCTCTTCCTCCTCCTTCCTCCTCATCATCCTCCTCCTTTTCCTCCTCCTTCTCCTCCTCCTCTTCCTCCTCCTCCTCCTCCTCCTCCTCCTCTTCCTCCCCCTCCTCCTCCTCCTCCGCTTCCTCCTCCTCGCCTCCTCATGATGAACTGCAGCGGCCCTGAGTCAGGGGGCCGACCTGAACGGCGTTTGGGTGATTGCAAGGGCCGTTTTCGTTTCGACTTCGTTTTGCGGTCATGGCGGATTGGAGACAAAACGAGGGAGAACGAAAACAACATGAGAACGAAAAACACTGTTTAGGTCGATCCCTGCCCTACGGGAAAAAGACTCCTGAGCGTTTGTCACAGCTTCTGGGCTCCCCGAGCCCCTGCTAGACCCCGGGGGGCGCACAACAGGGCGGCTCGTGATAACGGGGTCCAGCACGCGTCTCCCGCAGGACACCTTTCCATCATTGCAGGCTCCCCCAGGGTTCCCCTCTTCACGCCTCCGATTCGTAAGAGATCCCCGCGAAGTCTGATTCACAGCTCGCCAGGGCGGCGCAGCCGCACAACAACGCGAAACACCCCCCAGCACCGCTCGGCATCACGCCATCCACAGCGGTGCTGCGCGGGCAGGTTCCCAGGTGGTTCCAGAGAGGCTCCTGTATGGATCGGGCGCGCAGCCTTCTATGCCCATTCGGCCCCCGGCGAGCTGGCCTGGGGGGCCCTGCCGAGCGGGCCCCGCCACGACGGGACGTCGGGCGCCTGCCCGCCCAGCCACGCCGGGAGGCCCCGCCATCGCGGAGAGGCCGCGGCCGTCGCGGACAGCCCGCGACCCGAGCTGGGCCCTCGACTCCGCCCTTCCTGCGGCGCCTCCCGGCTCTCGTCCACCTGCGAGGGCCACGGGGCCCCCAAGAGGTGTGCGAGCAGGCAGCGTCCCTCCTGATCTCGTGGCACGGCGCCCAGACCTCGGGTCTCGGAAGGTTCCCGGGAGAGCCCTGGGGGCGCCCACTGGACCCAGCCTCGGTTCAGCCGCCCAAGATCTTCGACCGTAGCCCTCCCAGCCATCATGTGGTGTTGGGTCGCCGCTCTGCAGATACATCGCCCCGCGTCCTCCGCTCCTCCTCCCCGTCCTCCACCGTCTCGTCCTCACCCTTTCGTCATCATCGTCTCCATTCCAATCCGCATCATCGTCATCATCAGCAGCAGCCGCATCGCATCGTCAGCATCAGGGGCACCAGGATCACCATCTTAATGTTAGCCTGTGATCCAGAAATGGCCGGACCCCCCCCCCTTGGGCTGATGAATAGACCCCGCGGGGCGCGATTTTTTTTTCAATCACGCGCGCCAGGGGGGAGGAGGAGGGAGGAGGGGGAGGGAGGAGAAGGAGGAAAAGGAGGAGAAGGATGAGGACGAGGAAGAGGAGAAGGACAGTGAGGAGGAGGAGGAGGAGGAGGACGAGGAGGAGGAGGAGGAGGAGGAGGAGGAGGAGGAGGAGGAGAGGAGAGGGGGAGGAGGAGGAGGAGGAGGAGGAGGAGGAGGAGGAGAGGAGGAGGAGGAGTCGGAGGAGGAGGAGGAGGAGGAGGAGGAGGAGGAGGAGGAGGAGGAGGAGGAGGAGGAGGAGGAGGAGGAGGAGGAGGAGGAGGAGGAGGAGGAGGAGGAGGAGGAGGAGGAGGAGGAGGAGAGGAGGAGGAGGAGGAGGAGGAGGAGGAGGAGAGGAGGAGGAGGAGGAGGAGGAGAACGAGGAGGACGAGTAATAAGAGGAGGATGAGGAAGAGGAGGAGGAGGAGGAGGATTAGGAGGAGGAGGAGGAGGAGGAGGAGGAGGAGGAGGAGGAGGAGAGAGAGGAGGAGGAGGAGGAGGAGGAGGAGGAGGAGGAGGAGGAGGGGGAGGGGGGAGGAGGAGGAGGAGAGGAGGAGGAGGGGGAGGGGAGGAGGAGGAGGAGGAGGAGGAGGAGGAGGAGGAGGAGGAGGAGGAGGAGGAGGAGGAGGAGGGGGAGGACGAGGAGGAGGAGGCGGAGGAGGAGGAGGAGGAGGAGGAGGAGGAGGGGCCAGGAGGGGCAAGAGGGTGAGGGACTACCCGCTTTCGGGCCCTGGCAGGCTTACCTCGCTTTCGGGCCGCTAAGGCCTTCGGCGGACCCCCATCTACGGCCCTTGGCGGGCCGCGAGGCCGAAAAACGACCGAGGGCGACCTCCGAGGTCCGCGGCCCGCTTTCTTCAAGGCTCGCTTCCGCCGTGGAGAAAGACACTCGGGCCCGAGCGACGAAGAGAGCGGCCGCTGGAAACGGGCGCAGGCAGGGCGGGGGAAGGCGGCGACGACGGCGTCAGAGGGGGGAGGAGGACGACTACCCGCCTTGCTCAGGTCGGACGAAAGGCTCGGGAAGGAAAGGGGGGGGTGCGAAGCCTGCTGCGCGCAGCTGGTTTCGGTCGCCCCGCCGACGGGCCAGTCCTCAACGCATGGCCGCTGTCGGCGCCAGGAGGCGCTTGGAAAATCGGCGATGTGAGCTGGTTGGCGAATCCCCCGTTTGCCGCGCCCCACTTTCGTCCAGCCCGCCTTGCCCGCAGGCCCGCATCGGTTCGACAGAAAGAGGGGCGCCCTGGCTCGCCCTTGCCTCCAAGCCCCCCCCCCTTGTCCCTCGTTGGCGGCCCGGCGTCGGCGCTAATCACCGGCGCCGGCCCATTGATTTTCAATCTGGCGGGCGCCACCCCGCGATTCGCCCGAGCAGGGGGATTATTTGTTTCAACACGCACCCACGGATTTGTCAAGCACAAGCTGGCAGTATCCCATCCCATCTCATCATCAGCTTCTTCTCATCATCAGCTTCTTCATCGCAGGAAGTGGTGCTCAGCAACCTGTCCCTGGGTCGCGAGCAGCATTTCGAGTGGCCGAGGACGCAGAGCAGAAGGCGACGCGCGAGCAGCAGAAGGCGCACCGTCGGCAAGAGCGAAATCGTTCAGAACTGGAGCAGGCGGACAAGGGCTTCATGGACCGCCGTTCTTGGAGTTCGCAGGTAAAGGATCGCGTCAAGGAGAAGTTACGAGGTCACCGTCTCGCCCTCTCGGGACGACCTGGAGGTGGACACGGGAGAGCTCATCGGCGTGGACGACTGCGAGGGCGTCGTCACGGCGGAGGACGTCAAAGAGTTGGAGAAACGCAATGCCGACTTCGACAAGGAGGCGAAGGCCGCGGCCAAGCAGGCCTTCGCATCTGCGGCGGAGGAACCCAAAGAGCAGAAGTCAGTGCAGTAGGCTTGGCTCGACGAGCTTCGGAGGCAGAAAGAGAGGAAGGTCGAGGAAGCCAAACCACAAGAAGTAGCAGGTGGACCAGCAGGAGGAGCAGCACCTGACTGAGGAGGGCCCACACCAGCAGCAGCTTCTCATCGGCAGCATCTTCGGCGAGCGGAGCTGCGCTTGCCGGCGCAGAGGCGAAGGTCGGCAGCGATAGCGAGGAGGAGAAGTTGAAGAAAGAGAATGACGCCATGGCGGCAGCGGTGCTGGCAGCTCGAGCAAAGGGCTGCGGCCGAAAGGGGAACCAGCCTCGAGGAGGGCAACCACATCTGGTAAAAACCCCAACGCCGGAAATCGCCACTGAACTTTCGGACACTGTTTAGCCCGAAATCCAGAAACGCTTTCGCCCGACCTCCGGAAACAGATGCCCGTCCCGCGGAATTCGTTTCGCGCCCACCCAGACCCGCCCCGACTTGCCGCCAGACCCGCCCGCCCGTCAGGGCCCGTCCGCCCGACCCGACCCGTCTGTCAGGGTGCGCGCGTGCTACCCCGACTATGCTTCATATTTTAATGCCCCGCCCGATTTATTGCTAGTTTGCAATCTCCTGCATGCGCGATCCGCCGCTCGACCGCCCGCATGCCCGTTGGGGACCTGCCCGCCTCCCGACCCGCCTGCCTGTCAGGGTCTGCTCGCCCGCCCGGTCCCGCTTGCTAGGGGCGCGCGCGTGCTACCTCTATCATGCGTCATGCCATGCTTTAATTTCCCGCCCGTGCGACCCGCCGCCCGCCCGCCCGTCAGGACCGGCTCGCCGCCGGACCCGCCCGCCTGTTAGGGTCCGTCTGCACGACGCGACCCGTCCGTCAGTGCACGCGCTTGCTACCCCGATTAGGCGTCATATTTGAATGTCCTGCCTGATCGAACCGCTACTTTACTGCCCCGCCCGCGCGACCCGCCGCCAGCCCGCCCGACCGCGCGCCTGCTAGGGCCCTGCCCGCCGCCCGCCCCGCCTGTCAGGGCACGCGTGTGCCACCTCGATCATGCGTCATGCTGTAATGTCCCGCCCGCCCGACCCGCCGCCCGCCCGCCCGCCCGTTATTAGGGGTCCGTCCGCCCGCCCGATCTCCCCGCCCGTCAGGGCCCGCCTGCCCGACAGGACCCGTCCGTCAGGGCACGCGCGTGCTACCCGCCCGACCCGACCCGGCACATTCATGTTCCGCCCGCGCGACCCGCCGCCCGCCCGTCCGCCCGCGTGGGCATTAGAGTCCTGCCCGCCGCCTCGCCCGCCAGCCTGTTAGGGTCTGCCCGCCCGCCCGGTCCCGTTCGCTACGGGCATGCGCGTGCTACCTCTATGATGCGCCATGCTTTAATGTCCCGCCCGCTGGAACCGCCGCCCGCTGGCCCGCCCTCCTGAACCGCCGCCCGCTCGCCCGCTCGCCCGTTAGGGCCCCGCTCTGCGCCAGACCCGCCGGCCCGTCAGGGCCCGGCCGCCCTCCCCGACCCGTCCGTCGTCCGTCAGAGCGCGCGCGTGCTACCCCGATGATGCATCACATTCTAATGGCCCACCCGATCGACCCGTTCCTTTAATGCCCCGCCCGCGCGACCCGCCGCCCGCCCGCCCGCCCCTCCGCGCGCCCGTTAGGGACCTGCCCGCCGCCCGACCCGCCTAACTGTAACGATCCGCTTGCCCGCCCCGACCCGCATGTTAAGGCGCGCGCGTGCTACCTTGATCATCCGCCGCCCGCCCGCCCGCCCGCGTGCCCGTTAGGGTCCTGCCCGTCGCCTGACCCGCCTGCCTGTTACGGATCGCCCGCCCGCCCAGTTCCGCTTGCTAGGGGCACACGCGTGCCATCTTTATCGTGCGTCATGCTTTAATGTCCCGCCCGCCCGAACCGCCGCCCGCCCGCCCGCCCGCCCGTTTGGGCCCCGCTCGCCTGTCAGAGTCCGTCCGCCGGGCTCGGCCCGTCCGTCGGAGCACGCGCGCGCTACCCGCCCCGATTTGGCGTCATATCTGGATGTCCCGCCCGATCGACCCGCTTTTTTCTGCCCCGCCCGCGCGACCCGCCGCCCGCCCGTCCGACCGCGCGCCCGTCAGGGGCTTGCCCGCCGCCCGACTCGCCTGCCTAAAAGGGCCCGCCCGCCCGCCCGCCCCCACCCGCCTGTCAGGGCACGCGCGTGCCACCTCGATCATGCGTTATGCTGTAATGTCCCGCCGCCCGCCCGTCAGGGCCCCTCTCGCCGTCCGACCCGCCCACCCGTCAGGGCCCGTCCGCCCGACCCGACCCACCCGTCAGGGCACGCGCATGCTACCCCGAGTATGTCCCGCCCGATCGACCCGCCACTTTCATGTTCCGCCCGCGCGACCCTCCGCCGGCCCGTCCGCCCGCGTTCCTATTAGTGCCCTGCCCGCCACCTCACCCGCCTGTCTGTTAGGAATCGCCCGCCCGCCCTATTCCGCTTGCTACGGGCACGCGCGTGCTACCTTAATGATGCGTCATGCTTTAATGTCCCGCCCGTCCGAAACGCAGCCCGTTGGCCCGCCCGCCAGAACCGCCGCCCGCTCGCCCGCCTGACCGTTAGGGCCCCGCTCGGCGCCGGACACGCCCGCCCGTCAGGGCACGCGCGTGCTACCTGGTTGCACGCGCGTGCCCTGACGCGCGTGCCCTGCCATGAGTGGCGCATAATCGTGGTAGCACCATGATTATGCGCCATATTTGAATGTCCCGCCCGATCGACACGCTACTATAATGTCCCGCCCGCGCGACCCGCCGTCCGCCCGCCCGCGCGCCCGTTAGGGACCTGCCCGCCACCCGACCCGCTTGACTGATAGGGTCCGCCCGCCCGCCCCGACCCGCCCGTTCGGGCACGCGCGTGCTACCTCGATCATCCGCCGCCCGCCCGCATGTGGGCGTCGCGCCCGTTTCGGCACACCCGTCACATGTTTCGTAGCCGCATAGGGAACTTCACCCAAGGGTCCAGTAGCGACATTCGCATGCGGGGGTCACGCAAGTTTCGGCACACCACTCACACGCTTCGTGGTCTCACAGGGGGCTCCACCGAAGGCCCGAGTGGCGACGTTCGCATGTAGTTCCCCGCCCACTGGCACACCCGTCATACGTTTCGTGACCCCATAGGGAGCTCCACCCAAGGCTCCCGTGGCGGCGTTCGCATGCGGTTCCCCGCCCATTTCGGCACGCCCATCGCAAGTTCCGCGGCCCAGTAAGGGGCTCCATCCACGGCCCCAGTGGCGACGCTCGGTTGCCCGCCCATTTCGGTACGTCCCTTGCAAATTTCGTGGTCCTGTGGGAAGCCCCACCGCAGGCCACCGTGGCAATGTTCACATGCCGTCCCCCGCCCACTGTCACAGCCTTCACACGTTTCGTGGCCCCATAGGGAGCTCCACCGAAGGCCCCAGTGGGTGCGGCCACATGCGGTTCCCCGCCAATTGCGGCACACCTTTTACGAGCTTCGTGGCCCCAGAGGGAGCTCCATTCAAGGCCCCAGTGGGTACGGTCACATTCGGTTCTCCAGCCATTTTAGCACACTCCTTACGCGCTTCGTGGCCCCATGAGGAATTCCAACGAAGACGATACTCATAACCGCAGCACTCACAACTGCATTTGGCTTGGTCCTTCGCCAGGATCTGTCATTTTTCCTTCCTGGGGGTGCCAATACACCACCACCAACATGCCTGGCTAGGGCGATCCTTGGCACCAGGATGGTGCATCTGCTGCTGGCCTCGGCCGGGAGGGCGTGCACACGGTGCCAGGGACCATGGTGGCCCAAGCCGCATGGTGGCGGTGCATATCCAGGAGCCTTCGGCGTCTCCTCGCTCTGCTCGCCCACGCGGGGGCCGCTGGGGAACAACGCCACGCCCCTCCCGACGGCCGAGCGGGCCCCGCTCAGCCGCCAGCGCCGCGCGGCCTCGGCCGGCAACCCCTCGACCCACCGGCATCCCCCAAGCGCCGGCGGACGCCGACGGCGGCGGCGCTGATGGCGGCGACGGCAACCGCAACGGCCAAGAGGCCGAAGGCAGCGCAGGTGACGGCGACGGCCAGCGCCCGCCCCAGGTGGCCCGCGCTCTGCTGGACGCCGCCCCGCGGGGGAGGGCGGCCGGCCCGGCGCTCTGGACGGGACGGGTCTCGTGCCTTCAGCGCCGTCGCGCTGGCCCTGGGCCTTGGCCTCCCGAGGCCTCCCGAGGCCTTGGCCGGCGCGGGGGCCACACGGGGAAAGCTCGCTCCACAGGGGCGCTCTCGGAACGTTCTGGAGCGCGCTGGAACGGCCGCGGCGCCAAGGACATCCGCCAGACCCGCCAGCTTTCACAGAGGTGCCCAGTTGGAGGCGCGCCAGAAGGGGCCTCGCCTTCGAGGATCGAGGGCGTTGCCATCGCGTCCTCGGCGGAAGCGGATAAAGGGCGGTTCCGCCAGCGGAAGCCGGCGGAAGGCCAGTGGAATCCATGGGCAGCAAGGAATTTGACCCTAAGAGATGCCAGCGTTTAGGAAGTCAGGATTTCCCCAGCCCGCTTGCATTTGGGAGTCTCACTACGGTTGCTGAGAAGTTTGATGGGTCCGCCGGGTTTTCGCCACGACATTGCCGGCTGTGGCCGCAGCGTTGCCGCTCACCGCGCCT
The DNA here is from genome assembly GCA_963575745.1 of Prorocentrum cordatum. Classification (NCBI taxonomy): domain Eukaryota; class Dinophyceae; order Prorocentrales; family Prorocentraceae; genus Prorocentrum; species Prorocentrum cordatum. Next base: position 376,259 of record CAUYUJ010016527.1, on the reverse strand, counting down.
GAGGGGTCCGCCGAGGTTTCGCCATGTTGCCACCCGTTGCCGCCTCGTTGCCACCCGCCGCGCTTGGGGGGTCCGTTGAGGTTTCGCCACGTTGCCACCCGTTTGGTTCGTTGCTGCCCACCGCGCTTGGGTTGTCCGCCGAGGTTTCGCCACGTTGCCACCCGGTGCCGCCCTGTTGCCGCCCGCCGCGCTGGGGTCCGTTGAGGTGTTGCCACGTTGCCGCCCGTTGCCGCCTCGTCGCCGCCCACCGCGCCTGGGGGGTCCGTTGAGGTGTTGCCACGTTGCCGCCCGCTGCCGTCTCGTTGCCGCCTATTGCGCTTGGAGGGTCCGCCGATGTTTCGCCACGTTGCCGCCCCAATGCCGCCTCCTTGCTGCTCATCGCGCCAGGGCTCTTCCTTTTGATTGCCGAAGGAATCGGGCGGGTATCCGCCGAGGCTTCGCCTCGTGGGCGCTCCTTGCCCGCCCGTGGACGCCTCGTGGGCGCTCGTGGGCTCCCCGTGCCCTGGGTGGTGCCCGCCGAGGTCTCGCTTCGTGGGCGCTCCGTGCCCGCCTGGGGGCGCCTCGTGGGCTCTCGTGGGCGCCCTTGCGGCATGGGCTGGTTGCCCTGAGCGGTAAGACATGACGAATCGTCACCTTTTTTTCCACGGGCACTCGCTGTGCTGGCCTGCTAGGCCTAGGGCGCTGTCAGCGCCACCGGAGCCACAAAAATGGTCTAGTGCATCAACCGTGGAGATAAATAGATACAGCCGTCCACCACCCCAACCAACCAACCAAGGTGAGACAAAGCTCGTTCCACATAGGTGACACCGCACACAATCCACCTTCACAGTGCAATACTTTACTGCTTGTGGCCCAAGCTGGCTAACATCTTCGGACTACTCCCAACCATCATGTGGTATTGGGTCGTCGTTTTGAAGAGACATCGCCGCGCGTCTCCTTCCCTCCTTCCTACTCCCCCTCCTCCCTCTCCCATCCCTGCATCTGACCTCCGCACCAGTCAACCGTTTCGGCACACCCCTCACACGCTTCGTGGCTCCATAGGGAACTCCACCGAAGGCCTCAGTGGCGGCGGTCGCATGCGGTTCCCCCATGGGGCCACGAAACGCTGTACTGGGTGGGGGGGACGCATGCGGGCGGTCCCATTGGGGCCTTCAGGGAGCTCCACCGAAGGCATCAGTGGCGGTGTTCGCATGCGGTTCCCCCAGGTAGTATACCGTTTCGTGGCCCCATAGAGGGGCTCGGCGAAGGCCTCAGTGGCGGTGGTCGCATGTGGTTCCCACACCTAGTACAGCGTTTCGTGGCCACATTGGGAGCTCTACCGAAGGCCTCAGTGGCGGCGTTCGCAAGCGCCCCCCCCACCCAACGCAACGCTTCGTGGCCCCATAGGGAGCTCCACCGAAGTCCTCAGTGGCTGTGTTCGCGTGTGTGGTTCCCCCAAACAGTGCAGCGATTCGTGGCCCCATGGGGAGCTCCACTGGAGGCCTCAGTGGCGGCGTTCGCATGCGCCTCCCCCACCCAGTACAGCGATTCGTGGCCCCATAGGAAGCGCCGAAGGCCCCAGTGGCGGCGTTCGCATGCGATTCCCCCACCCAGTGCAGCGTCTGGTGGCCCCATAGGGAGCTCCGCCGAAGGCCTCAGTGGCCGTGTTCGCATGCGCCTCCCCCATTGGGTGCAGCGCTTTTTGGCCCCATGGGGAGCTCCACCGAAGGCGCCAGTGGTGGCCTCGCCCCATTGCGGCGCACCACTTACACGTTTCGCTCATAGTGGGTTCCACCTAAAGTCCCAGTGCCAGCGCCCACATGGCGGCCCCGCCCCATATCGGCACACCTTTCGCATGCTTCATGACCCCATGAGGACACCCGAAGGCGACGCCCGCAACGACGGTACTCACAACCGCAGATGGCCGGGTCCTTCGTCAGGAGTTGTTCTGTAATTTCAGACGTTCCGCGTAACCCCGCTTCACTCTGGCTTGCTGCCCGGTTTTGCATGTTGCTCGTGTGTGGGTTGGCGCCCTCTTGGCGGCTCCCTCCAGTCGTGGCCTGGCCTTCACTAATTATCTGGCATTGCGCCCCATTGCCTTCTGACACGCCCTCTGGATTTTTCCTTGCGGGCCGCCGAACAAAAAAAATAACCCCACCAGCCCATCCAGAAGCGATACCCAGACGAGTTTCACGGATCAGGTCTGTGGAGGAGCATCCAGTGGAATATAAAGGGTTGGGTAAGACGTCGTACCCCAAGAAGAGGAGGATGGAGGAGGAATCGGAGGAGGAGGAGGAGGAAGAGGAGCAGGAGGAGGAGGAGTGGAGAAGTGATTTAGGTGCTTCTCGGAGTCGCTTCGGATTTAGTGTCATGGCGCCGCCGCCTCTTTTCGGCGCCGCCCCTTACCCACAAGGAGCTCCACCGAGGTCCCCAGGGGCACACACACACACACACCTTACACGGGTTGTGGCCCTCTACTGAGCTTCGCCGAAGGCTCCACTGGCAGCGCCGGCATGGCGGCGCCTCCTGGTTTCGGGCCATCCCTCACACTCGCTGCTGCCCCACAGGAAGCTCCACCGAAAGCCACAGCGGCAGCGCCCGCATCGCATCACCGCGGTTATCGTAAGCGTCAGTCGCCGCCTCTTCCGTCATCATCAGCACACTCATTTTCACCGCCTACACATGGATATCTGAATCGTCATCGTGGTCACCAGGATCGGCGCCGTCATTGGCCTTGCCGTCGTCATCGTCATCATCGCCACCACTATCCGCGCTGGGAAGCCCCATCGGCAAGCGACATCGCGGCCGCACCAGCTGTACCAAACCAGGTGGGCAATCTGCGCGGGAGCGTGCGTGCCCCAGTGCGGCCAGATAGATGCGCTAGCAAGTTCCAGTCGGCAACCGAAATCGTGGCCGCATGGTTTTTGCCACACAAGATGCGGGTGGGACGGTGGGATGTTAGCGGGAGCAGTGGAGTCGAAAATTCACGATTGGTTCGGTTACTTGCGCCCTCAGTCTCCACCTCCACATCTCGCACCACATAGCCTACACCATATAACTTACACCGCCAGCGCACACTACATGTATATTTCGGGACATCGCCGATGCAACCTTGAATCCGTCTCAAATATTCATTCGCTATGGTATTTCTGTGGTTTTCGCCACGTTGCCGCCGCATGTGCGCCTTATGAGCGCCCCGTGCGCTGGGTGTTTTTCTTTCCCGAGGTTGCACCACGTTGCCGCCCGTGCCGCCTCGTGGGCGCCACGTGGGCGCCCCGTGTGCTGGGTGGGCTTCCCGAGGTTGCGCCACGTTCCTGCCCGTGCCTCTTCGTGGGCGCCCCGTGCGGCGGGCGGGTGTCCCGAGGTTCCGAGGTTGTGCCTCGTTGCAGCCGCTGCTTCGCGGGCTCTTCGCCGACGCCCCGTGCGCTTGGTGGGTTTCCCGAGGTTGCGCCGCATTGCCACCCGTGCTGCCTCGTGGGCGCCCCCGTGCGGTGGGATTGTTTCCCGAGGTTGCGCCACGTTGCCGCCCGCAGCGCCTCGTGGGCGTTTCGTGGGCGCCCCGTGCCTCGAACTTACGAGACGCCCGCCACACATTTTACGCCACGTAGCTTGCACGCCAGAACCTTCAGTTCCAGTTCGCACCGCCTAGCTTACACGGTGTAGTCTGCACCACACAGCTTGCACACAATAGCTTTCATTTTCAATTCGCTTTGCATTTGTCACTAGACAGAGCTTGAATCACATAGCTTGCACTGCGTAGTTCTCTCCCGCAGCTCACAACACATAGCTTACACGGCATGGCTTCTCCTTTCTAAAAGAGAGAGAGAGAGAGAGAGAGAGAGCGAGAGAGAGAGAAAGAGGTTTTACCACCCTCCCCCCCGGGGTTAAACATTCACCTTTTCGTATTGCAAGTTACATACGATGCTGCCCCATCGTCCATCATAAATATGAATCCACACTATCCCAGGGGTGCCGGTATCGCCCCCCCCTCCCCGCCATCCTTTGCAAAACATACTATGCGCGCACATTCGTTTATCAAAAAGCATAAGTTGTCACTAATCCCTTGCAACAAACGGGACGAAGTGCGCACGCGCGCGTCGTCGCGCGCGCATGCCGAAATCCTTCAAAAGCCGTTGGTTTCGGAAGGCTTTTGGAATCGAGCGTCCAGAAAACATCATAAAACAAAGGGTTTCGCAACACGGATGTTCAACAAAAGCGTGCGCGTTCTTGTGGATTCTCAAGAAAACCATAGGTTTTCAACATTTCCAGCAAATTCTGCCAAACAGGCCTCTCGCGACGCATGTCGAAATCAGTCGAACGCTTTTGCGCGCGTGCTGGGTGGGCACGATCTGTGTCAAATAATATCACGCGGCCACTTTCGCACGTGGGCCGCTCACGCATGTCGAACTCCTTCCAAAACCTTCCTTCCCGACGCGAGAACGCCGTCATCCGCCGTCATCGTCGTCGGCGTGGCGTGATCAGCATCGGCGCCGTCACTGGCCGCGCCGTCGTCGCTGTCAACATCGTCAACAATTTCGCTACGGTCGTCATCGTGTCTACCGTTGCCAACGTTGCCATGATACAGCGCCTGCCCAAGTCGCCGATTCGCTGTGAAGTGCCCGCTGGGATGTGCCCAGCGGTCACCTCCACCGTGGCCGCGTCGGCTGCGCCAAACTAGGCGGCCGCTGCGCGCGCGTGCATGCGCGGGCTGGCGCGGCTGCAGACATGCACCAGCCAACGCCAAGCACTCATCGCAATCGCCGCCGCATGGGTTTTAGAAACCAAGTTGCGGGTGGGTGGGTGGGATGCTTGCGCGAGCAGTGGAGTGGACAATTCACTGCGAACAGTAATTAATCGCACCACCCAGTTCCCACCTCCATAGTGCAATAACTCAGTGTTCGGGGTCCGCGCTGGCTGAGCAATCGTATTTTTATTGTTGCTACTATTTCGAAGCATCTCCTGGTCCCCCCTGTTCCGCGCACACGACTCGGGCCATGATGCGCACCCCCACCCCTTGTCCTGGCCCCCCTTGGTGCGAACCCGAGTGTCCTCATCCTGCATCCGCTCTACACACCCGGGCGGCGAGCGGCTGGTTGGTCCATTGGGGGGGGGCGCCGAGGATCCCTTCCGAAGACTTCCAGCCAACTCGGGGAGGGGGGCCGTCCCTTCATCTCCCATCTCGCCCGCTCCCGCCCCGAAGTGCTCCTAACCCCAGCCGACCACCACCACCCTGCTTGCGCGTTTGAGGAGAACGCGCCCGAGCCTGGGGCGCTGGTCACGGCCACGGACAGGCCGGCACCGCCGCCCGCCCCCCCCCCCCACACACACACACCCGGTGCTCTCGTGCCCTCGTCCCGGGCGGTGGGGGGGCGAGGGAGGAGGGGGAAGAGGGGGCGAAGGAGGGAGGGAGCCGAAGAGGGGAGGCGGCAGGAGGGAAGGCGGCAGGGAAGGGGGGAGGCGTGATGATGTGGGGGGGAGAGAGAGAGAGAGAGAGAGAGAGAAACGGAGGGAGAGGAAAAGAGAGGATAGGAGCGAGGGAGAAGCGAGGGAAGAGGGGGGGAGAAGCGAGGAAAAAGGAGGGGGTGGGGAGAGGAGGGAGATAGGGATGGAGGGGAAGAGGCAAGGTGGAGGGAGGGAAGGAGGGATCGAGAAAGAAACAACTATAATCGAGGCGGCGGGGGGGGGCGAAGAGGCTGAGAGGCAGCGGGGGAAGGGGGAGAGAGGAGGAGGATGAGAAGGAGGAGGAGGAGAAGCAGGAGGAGGACGGGGTGGAGAAGGATGGAGAGAAGAACGAGGAGGATGAGGAGGAGAAAGGGAGACAGTCCTGCCCCCGCCCTCTCCCTCCTCCTCCTCCTCCTCCTTTTTTCCTTATAGATCACTCTTCCCTGTCGCGCCACTGGACGAGTCCGTAGGCCAGGTCGGGCGTTTTGCCAGGGACTCCCATGCCCAATTTTGACTTTGAAACCTGAAATTGGCAACAGCGTCAAGGATGGACCCCGACTTGTCTGCAAAACATGATTCTCGCTCGAGCGCCGCGAGTAGTAACAAAAAACAGTTTCAAAGATGGAGGCCGGTAAGTTGTGAAATTGTGGATCTCGCCTCAGCGCCAGGTGTACTTGTTTTGAAAACTTACGACAGTTTCAAAGATGGAGGCCAGTAAGCTGTGAAATTGTGGATCTCGCCTCAGCGCCAGGTGTACTCGTTTTGAAATTGTGTAACAGCTTCAAGGAGGCATGCCGGCTCTTTTAAAAACGAGGCTTTGGCCTTAGCCCACATACAGAAACCCAGCCTTCACCATCAGATGCCAAAGGGACGACTCGGTGCGTATCCGTTCGACCAAGCTCTCACCATCCTATTCAACGAATAACAGTTTGGCGCACATCCAGACGACCCAACCTCAAGCATCATATGTACAAATTCTATTTCGTGCGCATCCATCCGACCCAATCCTCACCATCCAATGCAAAAGGCGTTGTTCTCTGTATGCCCACGCGACCCAACCTTCATCCCCTGATATAGAAGGTACCATTCGGAGCGCATCTCTCCGACCCAGGTCTCACCACGATGCGCAACTGACACAAGTGGCGCACGTCCACCCAACCCAGCCCTCACCATCCTGTGGAAAACATGCGATTCGGCGCGCATCTGCTGATCTCCAACGTCGACCCGCCCCCGACCCCAGAGAGCCCTTGGGCACAACAGGCGAAACATGCTCAATGATACGTTTCGGGCATCCCTCGCCGACTCCTTAATTTTAGGCCCATGCGCTCCCCAGGCCGCCACAGGCGCTCCCAGACGCTCCCAGGCGCGCCATCGCCACCAGCAGCAACACCATCCACATCCTCATCTCCATCGTCCTCGTCGCCACAGGAGGCCCCAGGGAGCAGATGAGTTCAGATCGCGTTGGCGCGTGGGGGCTCTCGCTTTGCTGGCGCCGCGCGCCATCGTTGTACACAACCAAAGAACAGATAGTGGGCGCGGCGTTGTCAAAACGAGGCTCTCGTCCTGGCGCCGTGGGTTCTCGGCTTCCAAGTTGTTCTTAGTCGCGCGAGTGGGTGGTGCGGCCTTTTCCAAGTCGGCGAGAGCACTGAAAAAAACCGTAGATAAGGAATCCAAGGTCTGGAAGCCGGTGGAAATCCAACCGTGGATCGGCCATGGGTACCATGGCTCCCCCGATCAGATACGGACCCCTTCCAGGGTCCGCAGCCTCCTGGGCACATTCCTTAACGAACGCTGCACCAGGTTAGGGTCTCCCCATTGGCTGCGCGCGCATTCGAGTTCAATGTCCACCATCTATATTCACGTGGCGCTTCCTCGACTTCAGCGACCTGGCGTTGCATAGTGTGCAACAGCAAACGCGGATGGAGGACGGCCCCTCTGCCGGACCGGGGCTATCCCGAAACACGTCCGCGAAGCATACGTCCACGATCTTGCCATCCTGCAACGCTTAGACGGATGGAGGGCATGTTCTTCTCAAAATGAGGCTGCCCCCGGGCCTCCTTGAAGGACTCTCGCTTGGGACTTCCGCGGGCCATGCGTCCACGATTTCGACATCCTGCAAAGCGTAGACGTTTGAAGGGCACGTGATTCTGCAAAGGGGGCTACCCTGGGCGTCGTTCGAAGAGAAAGAGGATTTGTTTACATCAGGCGCCCGCGTCTGACTGGCGGACCGACCGGCCGCTCGTCACTCTGAGGGGGGGAACTTCAGTGAAAACGAATGGTGGTGTGGATTTGTGGGGAGGGGATTTCGGACGGGGAGGTGTATTGCAGCATCGGTTGATGCATCTTGGGTTGGCTCTGGTCCTCATCCTGTCTCCTCCTCCTCCTCCTCCTCCTCGTCCTCCTCCTCCTTTTCCTCCTCCTCATTATCATCCTGCTCCTCCTCCTCCTCCTCCTCCTCCTCCTCCTCCTCCTCCTGCTCCCCCTCCTCCTCCTCCTCCTCCCCCTCCTACTCCTCCTCCTCTGCCTCCTCCTCGTCCTCCTCCTCCTCCTCCCCCTCCTCCTCCTGCTCCTGGGGGGGGGGGGGGGGGCGGAGCCCGCCCCACCCGTCCGCGCAGCAGGCAGGGCGGCTTCACGCCGTTGCACCTGGCCGCGGAGCTGGGCCACGAGGCGCGCCGGGAGGGCTCCCCCCCCCCGTATAAGGGTTGTGTTTCCGCCCCATCTAGCTAGGCTTGCGGGAGGGCTCGCGAGGCTTTCACAGAGGTTGGTTTTCTGTCGCGCTCCTATCCTTCTGTCTATCTCTCTTTATCTCTCTCTCTCTCTCTCTTTCTCTCTTTTTGTCTTTCTGCCTGTCTGTCTGTCTTTCTTTCTGTCTTTCTCTGTCTCTGTCTGTCTGTTTGTCTCTCTCTCTCTCTCTTTCTCTCCCTCCCGCGAGGGCCAACGCATCGCCAGAGGCGGGCAGGTGAAACTACGAAAAAAAGAGAGAATTTGCGGGAAAAACATTTCAAAGACAACCAAGGACCTCCCAAGACATCCATGCGAAAAAACTGCCACACCTAAGGAACACCAAGGTTTCTGACAGCTGGCGCACACGAAACCTAAGGAAACACATGGCGATGTATGTGAACCCTCCCACTGGGACCATTGGTGGAGCTCCCGATGTGGAAACGTGTGAGGTATGTGCCGAAACAGGCTTGACGCCCACATGCGAACTGCGCCACAGGCACGTTCGGTCGATCTCCTCGTGAGGCCACAGAACGTTTGGGGGTGTGCCGAAACGCGCGTGGCGCCCACATGAAAATTGCAGCATTGGGACCTTCGGTGGAGCTCCCTGTGAGGCCACGGGACGTGTGAGCGGTGTGCCGACACGGGCGTGACGCCCACATGCGAATTGCGCCATTGGCACTTTCGGTGGAGCTTCCTACGGGGCCACGGTACGTGTGAGGGGTGTGCCGAAACGGGCGTGACGCCCACGTGCGAATTGCGCCACTGGGACCTTCGACGGAGTCACGAAGCGTGTGCGGGGTGTGCCGAAACAGAGACGGTGCAGGGATGGAAGGAGGGAGGCGGGATGAGGAGGGATAATGAGAAGGAGTGGCACGCGGGGCGATGTCTCTTCAAAACGAGGATCCACCACCAAATGATAGGTTGGAAGAAAAATAAAGCACGCCAAACACATCCCACAAACTCCATGCGACTAAAAGCTGCAAAACCTGAGGACAACCAATGTTTCTGGCAGCTCTTGCATACGGCACCTATGACATCACAACGTGTCTAGACGTCGAGTCGCCAAACCCATGTGTTTTCCACAGTTTCGTGTTCTCCAGGTGTCAGCAGTTCTGGTTTTGCAAAGTTGTTTCAGCTTGTTCGCATGGCTATAGTATGTCCTTGGTTTTCTTTGTCCCCATATCCAAATGATTGGGGTTCTTGTTATTACTCCGACCGCGCCAACTTCCTCACACACACACACACCCCTCCCTCCCTCTTCCTTATCATGTTTATGCATATCATGGTTTGTTATGGTATGTTTTGATATGGTGTGGTAGGGTTTGTTGTGTTATGGTGTGTTATGAGTTGGTCTGAAATAACATGTTATGTCATGCCATGGTATCGCATGTTGTGGTACGACATTATATGATGTGAGTTTGTATGTAATGTGATGTATGACATGCTACGTTATGGTATGTCCTGCTATGGTATGGTGTGGCATGGCATGGTATGGTATGGTATGATATGGCCTGATTATAACGACGACGATGATGATGACGAATGTGATGATGACGATGATGATGATGATGATGATGATGATGATGATGATGATGATGCTGATGCTGCTGATGATGATGATGATGATGATGCTGATGTTGATGATGATGTTGATGGTGATGACAGGCAGGGGTCTCCCACCTGTCCTGGCGAGCAGGTGCTTCCCGACCCCCATAGATCCCAATCGGACGTCGCCACCTGCCAGAGGAGCACGGCAGGCTCCTGGCACCCCAGCGCGCAGGCGGCGCGGACGCAGGCGCTCAGAGGCTGAAGGCCCCGATCGGGCCCCCGACGGCGGAGCCAAGCATGGCCCGAGGCCGAGCTGCTCACGGCAGCGACAAGAACAGCAGCACGGTCGGGAACTCGGCGGCCGCCCAGCCCTGGGGTGCCCTCCAGCAGCTGCGTCTCGTCGAGGGCGATCCGGAGGTGCCCGGGCTGTCCCGGACGGGCGCCGGAGAGCCGAGCAGGCGTCGACGTCCCGAGCGTTTCCGAGCCTCCCGCCCCGCGGAGCGGAGCGACACGCCATCCGCGCGCAGCTCGCGGCGTGTCGATGGGGCCGGCGAGGCTTCCGTGGCGTCACGCGAAGCAGAAGTTCCCGACCGTACGGCCCGAGGCCGAGCGGCTCACGGCGGCGACAAGAGCAACCAGAGCCCACACCGTGGTGACTGGAGCCTGTGGGAATTAGCCTGGCGAAGGACCCAACCAGATGCAGTTGTGAGTGCCGCAGTTGTGAGGATCGTCGTCGGTGGAACTCCCT